>JAKSZT010054457.1:5177977-5225608 GCA_026826555.1 Tolypeutes matacus
GATAGGGATAGGGATAGGGATAGGGATAGGGATAGGGATAGGGATAGACATAGATCCTCAAGAACAAGGTGAGTAGGAGAGTAAATATTGAGGCAGAGAAGTCATTTAGCCTTGTGGAGGCAGTTACCACCTAAAGTGTGTGCAGAGGTAGAAGAGAGATGACTTGTGTGGTGGTTTGAGCTATATGTGTCCCAGAAAACATATGTTCTTAAACTTAATCCATTCCTGTGGATGTGAACCTATTGTAAATAGGACCTTATTGATGAGGTTACTTCAGTTTAGATGTGGTCCATCCCAATCAGGGTGAGTCTTAATCCTATTACTGGAGTCCTTTATAAGTGGAATGAAATTCGGGTGGAGGGAGAGAAAGCCACGGGAAGGAAGAAGGTGAATTTTCAACAGAACCAAGAAGAGAACTGAAAAGCCAGGAAAGATCACAATGTGCTTTGCCATGTGACAGAGAAGCCAAGGAGAGCAAGAAATCAGCCCCAGAATGCCAATCTTGAGAAAGAAAACATCACCTTGATGACATCTTGATTTGGACGTTCTCTTAGCCTCAAAACTGTGAGCTAATAAATTCCCATCGTTTAAGCTAATCCATTGCATGGTATTTGCTTGAGCAGCCAAGGAAACTAAAACGACTTTACTTGGCCTCTTGCTCTGAATAACACCAGAGAGATTCAGGACATGGAGACAGCAAATATAGCAGAGAAAGTAAAATACAGAGACTTACAGAGCTTGCAGTTACCAGAGATTGAGAGAATGAAAGTGAGATAAGGTGTTAAAAAAAAAATGGGAATAATTGATAATCTGCATAAAGAAGAGCCAAATCTGAAGAACCCATCACCAGAAAACATCTAAAAACAGACATCATGGGGAGTGTATTAGTCAGCCAAAGGGGTGTTGATGCAAAATACCAGAAATTAGTTGGTCTTTATAAAGGGTATTTATTTGGGGTAGAAGGCCACAGTTACCAGGCCATAAAGCATAAGTTTCTTCCCTCACCAAAGTACGTTGCCACTTGTTGGAGCAAGACAGCTGCCGACATTTCCCAGGGTTCAGGCTTCTTGGGTTCCTCTCTTCCCAGGGCTCCATTTCTCTCTGGGCTCAACTCCTTTGCTTCCTTCACAAGGTCACTTGTAGACTATGAGGCTCTCTAGGCTTTGCTGCTCTCCACGAGGCCAGCTGTAGATTCTCAGGCGAATGGCTCATGTCTTTTGCCAGGATCTTCTCTCCTTCCTCATGACCAAGCTCTCTTACTTCTCGGGCTCCAACTCAAAACTCCAACATCAGAACTACTACAATTCTGTCCTTTGCCATGCCCTTTATATTTGATTCCCCACCCATCAAGGGATGGGGCTCAATGCCCTACTGACGTGGCCCAGTCAACACCCTAATCATAACTTAATCATGCCCAGATGAACAGACCAGTTTATAAGCATAATCCAATATCTATTTTTGGAATTCATAACTATATTAAACTACCAAACTGCTACAAGGAGTCAACCTTTACTTCAGCCAATATGGTCTGGGTTTTAAAAAAATGGTCAGGCTCAGAAACAGGGCAAAGAATCGTGGTTTTTAATTTTTTTATTATAGAGAGACTGCCATAGGCTCCCTGATTATCCTTCCTTAACTTCAATTGCACAATTGAGAAATATTATTGTTTTCTGTGAGGGATGCCGTGCACTATTAACCATCTCCAATATGTCTATAATTCTTTGTAGGTCAAGTCCTCTTCGCTGTCACTTTGACTTTATCACTTATTACAATAATTGTCTCCACAGTTAAATGCTGCAACTTGGCCTCTATTTGGGGGAAGGAAGGGAAGGTTCTATCAACTTCCTTGCCATTAATAAACTCAGGATTTTAATATCATTAAAATCTCTCTTCTGTCAGCAGAGCTACCACTGAAATTAAATGATGCCAGTGCTCTTCTCAGTTGCTAACTCGTCACTGCTTCGGAAAATGATGTATTTTGTAGGATACATAGTGAAACATGGTCCTTTGGGAGTTTTCCAACCTTACATAGCACATGTGCTGTAATACAGACATGCCAACATGCCCACTTCTATGAGCATTTTAATCCTTTCTTTCACCATTTGTCTCAACAAGTCTGACATTTTTATCTAACTTGGTATGGATCAATGTTCTTCCATGCTTCAACAGGATAGGCTATCCCAACAGTTTGCTGGGTCTACCACATCAGAAAATTCCAATATATGGAGACCTAGGGAGTATAATTCTGTTCTTTGTTTGTTCTGCTGACTTACACTTAGTGACCTTAATTAGTATTTTCCTTATTTTTGTTGTTGTTGTTGTTATTGTTTGGTGATCTTTGATTGTTAGCTCATTGATTTTAATAGTAATATTCCAGGGCTAGATTTTTCTGTTCCTTCATGTATACATGGGGCTCCATTTCCACGGAGCCTCTTAATCCCTCTGAGTCTTGGCTCATCACTGAAGTCTCAGACTTCCCCAGCTCATTCTCCAGCTCATTCCATGATAAGCCCAAAAGAGCAATGCCACATGAGAAGCCACGCTCAGAGCAAACCCACTCCTATTGTCCATGCACTGAGAAGGCCTGGTTTCCCTGATCTTCTTGCATTTGTGACTGTGTAAGATCCCTTAGAAACTTCCTCTATCAGAAATTCCAGCAATGCCTCTGGATAGATGTACACTAGCCAAGGTCCAGTTGTTTCATAGTAAAGGTCATTCAGAACTCTAGTCAGCCATAACACTGAGTAAAGCACACATATATACAGAGCCCTTTTCACCTGGCTCATGCCAACTCATCTTTTAGATCTCCCCATAAATATCAGTCCCTCAAAGAAGTGGGTTAGGTGCCATTCAGTTCTTCTCTCTGAGTTTATATTCAGTTCTTCTTCCAACACATTACATGGGGATTACCTTTTTACTTATCTGTGTCCCACACTGTAATATAAGCAACTCTAGGTTAGGCACAATATCTGCTTTGTCCATTGTTCTTTATAATTCTAGCAAGTAGCACAGTGCCAGATAACTAATAGATAACCAATAAATGTTTATTTAAAGATTAAATAAATCAATACAGTTTGGTACTTTGGCTTTCTATTATCTAGATGTTCTTCGATTCAGTGTGTTGGCCTCCTCAAAGAAAGAAAGTCAAAGGAATGATTTAACTGCTAGTGAAAGTATTCTTTAGATACTGTGGTAAAGTCTCTTTATGGATTTGTAATGTGACTTGACAACATCCTCTAAATCTCCTATTTTTAGAACTAACAATATATATTACATAAATGTCTTCTGTCATCATATCTCTTTAGGTCACAGACTTTTAATTTAGAACCTGCCAGCATTGTCACCATTGCATAAAACATACTGCCTTTGCATTACCTAAAACAGCACTATGATGAAATGTCTGTCTTACTAATTTTCTCTGACTGTTCAGTGAATCATATAATATTTCCTGTCAAACTTTTTTGCCTCATTTTTATTAGCTAAATTATTTATGTAAATGGAAACATGCTGAAAGTGAATATAAACTTAGTTCATTTTATAAGATACACTTATTTAGGATGAAATTTCCATAGCAATATGTGATTGGGGAGAATATAATCTTCTTATTTAACATAATTATGCATGCTCTATCTATCATCTATTCATCTATCTACATACACACATATAATGAACTAATATATATAAACATACCTACAGACATAACCACATATTCAAAATAAAAATCACATTTTCTGGCTTTTAACTCTCATTCAGAAAGTTCTATAAACTGCTTTCTGATAGACCCCCTTATAAACTCTGAATATAACCTTCAATTTGTGGTTAGAATATCTATTCAGGCATTGTTCTTTTCGACTATCAAGTGTAAATATTGGTGTCTGTCCTTCTTTCGGTCAGCCTTGGCTGATTCACCCTGTAATAGCTGGCTTCTGGAATTTGCTTTCTTGTTTTCTGTACATATCATATGAAGAATTTTAAAGTTAACCACATATGAAATATAAACATAAGTGTTTTCCAGGAGTTTATAATTTTAGCTACAGCTAACTACTTATAGTTGCATACAGATTATGGTTTAAATTTGCTGGTAATGGCACTGATCAAGTAACTGGAACTGGATGAAATGGCAAAAGCAGGTCTAAACTTATTAAATATGTACAAATTAAATCATAATTTACTCAATAGACCATTGATTTGTTCTAGTGTTGGAAGGCACATCATCATCACGCTTCACTATATTCCTAAAAGGCATGCTGACCTATGTGATTTGATTTTCTATTCTGTCATTTGAAGCATCTCTGGACAATCTTTAACAAAATTATCATATTGCTTTTAATCATCAACTAGGAATGAAAATACATGTTTTAACTTTTTTTTCTCCATGAAATGCAACTATAAAAATCTTGTTTTGTTTGGTTTTTTTTTGTTTTTCTGGCTTATCAATGATCCATTTCTAAATTTTAAAAAAAGTAATCTATTGTTTGCAGTTTCTCTTGTGTTAAATTTAAGAAGATTGTAATGGTTATTCATCAGGTCCTCCATAATGGTTATCTAAATGGGCTGTGAGTATGAAATTGGCTCTGTTATTTGAAATTGTTTCCAAAGGTCAACAATAATAATTATATTTTCAACTGCGTGTCTAAGTCTCTTGTTCTTAAGGCATTAATACATTAAGTAGTTTGAATAAATGATACATTTGTAGGGTGGATATATCTATATATCACAATTGATACAAAGCAGTAGTATCATAGTTTTACTATTTCTGACCTGGCCCTGGCCATAGTGCCAACTCTGGGATCTCCTTAGGATGTCAGGAATCAGAGTGGGTTAATGGAACTCTCTGAATTTTAAGGCCAAAGACTGTTGAATTTACTAAATTAAAAATAAATTTTTTTACAGAACATATAAAGGCATAAAATATGAATATGATAATATATGATATAATTTATATATTACTAAGTGATATATAAAATATAAAAAGCCTAAACAATGTCCTAAAGGACATCATTCTGAAAAGAGAACAGTAAGTTTATTCTTTTATTTTGCCAAAAGCTATGAACTAGATTACAATAATTATTTATGGGTTATATCTCTAATTAATTAGCTATTCTACTTGTTGTAATGTATTATAATTTGCTTGCTTGAAAATAAAATCATACTTCCAGACTGGACAACTAAATAAGGCCATACATCAACAATATATGTAAGTATACATTTATTTTTTTATGCTTATGATCATGTGAAATCTGAAGAGCTTCTTTAATCAGCGAAAATAAAAGAGAATTTGGTTATAATAAAAGGTTTATAGTTTGAACTGTATAAAAATATTCTTGAAACAACTCTGCATTTTGTAATATTAACACTTTAAGAAGAATAGACTACAGTGATTTTCTCAAGGTAAAAACAAATTAACAAACTTTTGTGTAGCAATTTTCAGTTTTCAAAAATGAAAACATGCTATACCTAGGGCTAGTTATAAAAACTTTCTTCATCTGTAAAACTGGCATAATATTAGAATCTTCTCCATAGATTTTGTGAGGATTAAATGGGAAAGTACACAAGGAAAGTGCTTAGAAAAGTGAGTGGCTCAGGTAAAGACTATTGCTATAATAGCTATTACTAAATATTTAGAGATTATCAAAATGAAAAAATATCCCCAGTTAATGCATAGGATAACTGATTCTTCTGTCATTCCCAACTTCTTTGTGACTAGTATAATTCTTTGACAGTTCTGCATAATATACAGGACATCCATATGTCAAAAGTTGTAAGCAAAAAAGATTATATATGTATAAATGAACATAAAATTTAAGAATAAGCTGGTATTGGAAAGGTTCAAATATTAGCTCTGCCATCTAGTAGTTAAGTGGCTTAGGCACATTATTTAGTCCTCATTCAGTCTAAATTTCTTCATTTGTGAAAATGGGTCTAGTAATAGTTCCAACCCATTATTAAATTGTGGTGGGGATTATATGGGACACTGTAATGTAAGAAAAGTTCTTGGGGTCGGATGTGGCTCAACTGGTTGGGCGTCCGTCTCCCATATGGAGGGACCCGGGTTCGACCCCCGGGGCCTCCCGGTAAAAAAAAAAAAAAGAAAAGTTCTTAATGTAGTCCCTAGTATTTACTAATTTTCCAAAAAAAAAGAAAAGTTGCTTACATTTTTAGTCACAATTTCATCAAGCAATATTTGCACTTTGTACAGTTAACACAAAATATATGCAACGCTACCAAAGGTATCTTCAACAGCTCCTTGAAATGGAAGAGAAGACAGTAGGCAAGCGGGAGGCTTACTTTAACTAAGAGGATCCAGTCTTAGAGATTCCTTGTTCTTGATGCTGTACCTTCTGTACAATCCATTTCCTCTACTAGTTAATGGCTGACCCAGGCAGAGTTAGGATTTGATTTTCCACAGTCGCTGGAGAGGCAGTAATGGGAAGAGGATGTAAATTTTATAAGAACTTATTCAATAATTATTTTAAAAGTCTTTACCTTCTACATGTTAGGGCCTTTAGGCTAAGGCCTCAATCATCTATCTTATTTGATGTTCTACCATAGTTGCTATTGCTACTTTTTTATTTCCCTTTTCTACATTCCTCTAATTCCTGTAATTGTAAGGAAATTGGGGGAGAAAACTGTCTATAGTCATCTTTCTACTTTGAATACCATTATGAGAATAAACTTTTCCTTAAGCAAAGTATGTCTTCATGCAGATAATTGGTTAAGAGGCAGAGAAATAATAATGAAGTTGATTCAAAAGACTTGTGCATAGTTTATAAAATATTCATTTGGCTCTTAGGTCTTCCAATCACTAATATTAGGGTTTCTATCATATTATCTATTATTTTATTATGTTTTCTATTTTTCAAAAATCTGTTTATTATTTGCTCCCTTCCCCCGGATAATACACTTAACTAAGAAAAAACTATTATGTTTTGATGAGTTCATTGGCTAATTTTGGTAGTTGGAAAATGCACTTATTGAAATTTTTTTCACTTAAGCAACTTTGAAAATTCTAAAACTAATTGAGCTGTTTTTCTATTAATCTAATTTTAGAAGTTTACTCTTTGCACTTAGTTCCTTGAAGTATATTAACCAGACCTTCTCAGTTTTGCTTACAGGAATAAGATAATATCTCAAAGCAAAACCAGACAGAATGATGTAAATCTGTAACTTTTCTCAGAGACAAAAAGCTTGACATCCTTGAGCAGTTGTCTGAGAAAAGAGCCATGAAGGCATTGCACCTGCACAACTATATCTAAACTGTGGTTTAAAAGCTACTGAAATCAAGGACAAGTTGGATGTACTTGAGACAGCACAGGACCAAGAAATTATACAAGTACCTTCCTTATAAGACCTCTCGCATCACTTGTTTTGTTTTAATTGTTTTTCTTCTCAACTACGCCTTTTCTTATTTTTTTTTCCCTATAAAACCCTAGCTCCCATTTTCACTTTGAACTGGTTTTGGGCAGATTCTCCCCAGTTCCTTGCTTGTGCACTTGCATTAAATCACCTTCTCACTAAGATACCTGTTTGTCATTTGTGGCCCTTAATCAGAATGGCCTATCTATTGGCATAGCCATCCTTAACGTAACAATTTCATCAGTATTCACATGGAAATGTGATTACCCATACTCCAGAGAGGATAATTAAATTCCAAAGCATTTCACTTACCTACCTTATGCATTTTCCTGAAGGCCTTCTTCTTTTAGGTTTCTGTTCTAATTTGGATTGTTCCTCTCTGGACTGCCAGACAGCTTTCATCCTTTGAATTACCTCCATCCCTTTCCTGTGTTCTATGCACCATTTCCAAATTATCTATATTCTACCTCCCTTAATTTACTCCTTAATTTTGATGAAACATATTTTCCAAGAACTTCCTCTCTACTATTTTTGTTGTAGGTTTATACTTACGTTATCCACTGGAAGTTAGTCGATGGAAAGGAAATGGAATCACATGTGATCAATACCTTTCTTTTAAACTCTTTTCTTCTCATAAATATTATTTTTTAAAAGAACACAGAAAGCAGGACCAATGATAAGTCTAATGATATGCCTAGAGACGATTATCTTCATCCTCAGCTTAAACATACAGAAAATTCTAGAGTTGAAAACTCGTTAATTCTATCTCTTAAGAATTATCTTGTCAACCTAAGAATAAAAAATATTTGCAGGAACAATTTTTGAGATAACAGAAGAGAGTTTTGGAGGCTGCATAAGAAAAAAAATTAATGAAATAAGCTGTGTTGAGCATTTCTGAAGGAACGGACATTTTAATTCCAAATAATATAAGCCTAGTTTCTAATTAAACAGTAAGGCCAGAACTATGGAGAAATGTGAGCTCAGGAAATTGAAAAATGTTGTATTATTTTGCCTCCCAGTTTTAGTCTTTTCATCCTTAATCTTCTTACCTTGATGTGTAACAGGACAATGAACTGATGTTAATTATATCCTTTTTCTTTTCATCATCTACCTTTAATAAATATGCTCGTGTCAATACAAGATACTTCTGATTTGCCTAGAGATTAAAAAATGGACCTACATAACCAGCAAAATTGGTCCTTAAGGTAGTTCTCAATTGACTTTATTGATTAACCAAGAATAGATAAAATAATATAATAATGATATTGACAGGCTATTCACACTATCATGAATGAAAGTACTTGAATAAAAGGCCCTGTCTGTTTTGTTCACTTGTACAGCCTCCATTCTCATCTGAGTGCCTGACACATAAAAGGAAGCCAATAAATATTTGTGGCTGAATGAATACCTTTTTTATTAGCTCTCAAAATCTTTCTGTCTTCTAAGGATTCTACAGTCTAAGAAGTAATTTTCTGTCGAATTCTCTTTATTGTTCCTTTGTATGTCCAGAATCAGCTTTTTCCCACTAAACTTACAATTGTGGCTTCATCTAAAAGTGGGCAACACTTTACTCTAAGTATAAATCCCACTGCTACTATTTACAATATATTTATTAATACTAAGAATATGACAGCTGCTGGTTTATGATTGTTGCTTTTATGATGATGTTAAAGAAGGATGTTGCTGCCATGGATAATGAGTTAATGATTTCAAACATGATATGCTACATTGTATTCTTCTTAAAGCAGATTTATCCTGCATCTATCTTAGGTACTTACATAGAGTGTTCAGTGCACCTTAAATAAGAGCAAAGCTACTCACCATTCACTAGTTTCTCAGAATTTGCCTTTATTTGGAAATAAGATCATTACCGGTGGAATAAGGTAAATTAGCATATGGTTGCTGTAGTAAGGTGGGCCATTAATCCCACATGGCTCGTGTCCTCATAAACACAGGAGATAATATGACCATGTCATGATGGAAGCAGAGATTGAGTTATACCACAAGCCAAAGAATGCCAAAGATTGCTTTGAAAGCCAGGAGAGAGTGCTCAGGAAATCACAGACATATCAAGGCCATCTCCCAGCCCTCATCTACCCCTCTACCCTTTTCTGTTGTAAGCAGATGTATCAATATGTTTCCATTCCACTGTCCTGGGGAAGATATTAGGTCTAATAGAATGGCCTGACTATACCTTAAACCCCAAACAGGAAACAAGCAGTACTAGCTGCTTATCAGGGCAGGAACTTTCGGTGGCAGGGCTCCTCCCCCTGGGTCATATAAATACTCCACACTCAGACAGCACAGTCTTGTCTCTCCTCTCCAACTTGAAGTGGAATGTGTGGTAATGTCATCCCCAACCCTGACCCAAGCCTGTAGCCTCCCAAGGGTGGCCATAATGGGAGCTCTTTCCCTGCTCTTTGGAGCCTTTGTACTGTGTAAGTAATAAAATCATCACTTGATGAAAGTTTTTGTGGTTCCAGAGCCTATGTTTCCCTGATGCACCATATACTCACTCCAGAGAAGCATGAAACAGATCCTTATCTACACTTTAGAGGGAGCATGACCTTTCTGACACCTTGATTTCAGACTTCTAGCCTGCAGAACTGTGAGACAATAAATTTCTGCTGTTTTAAACCATCCAATTTGTAGTACTTTGCTTCAGAAAGGCTAGGAAACTAAAACACTAGGAAACAAGTAGGAGAGTTTTCTAAAGCCAGAAAGAGAAAGACTCATGTTGCACAGGTGCCTTTAGGAGGAGCAGTGGCCTGCTGCAGAAAGTAGCCAGTCAAGGGAGACTTCACAGAGCAGAAATTAGGAAAATAAATACCCAGAGCTGGCTTTCCTCTCTCTTCCTTAGATCTCCCACAGTACTCTCCATTGGCCTAATCCAACCAGAAGCCTTAAGCCAAAGAGCATGGGAGCTCATTGATGTAATCAATACACATCAGCCTCTCAGGGCAGAGGGCCATTTGGAAAAGGGTAGAGGGTTTGACTGGATGGGAAAAAGAATATATTTGGCACAATTTATATACATTTCCCTTTTGCCAAGAATTCTGCCACTTTTGATTCAAACATTTTCTGACATTTCAACTTCTCAAAGAATAATTCTAAAGATGAATGACAAGTAATGAATTTCCTTCCTCATTCCTGTCTAAGTATTCAATTCTTATCACTTGTCACCCATCAGTTTACCTAGAATGTACCATAAAAATTTCCTTCGGCAACTTCTAATTTTGCATTTTTTAAATATTTTTTGCTATTATATTTTACTATTTATTTTCTTTGTTCAAAGTATCTGAATGTCCTTAACATCTATTTAGATCATGTTGTATAAAGCACATCATGTTATTTAACAGCATCTAGCTGGCAAAAGTTTTGTGCATTTCACTAAATTAATACAATGTGTAACTCAACACTCTATGCATGTAAGTAAGGCATTTATATATTATTTTTCATTGCTATAATCTGGCCCAGTAAGATGTTTAGTGAAGAAAAAGGAGCATTATCGTAGTTAATAATAGACTGGGAGTCTCATCAATTCTTCCCAGAAATGAATCTTGATCATGGTAACTACTCTCAATCCTCACTTGCAATCTGAAGGGCTTGGATGTGATGACATCTATGACCTCTTCCAGTTTTAAGAGTCCACTCATCGATTTCAGTTCAAATTGTTTTTAGCAATCCCCGACTCCCATTGGGTATAGGGACTACTTTCTGGAGAATATAGAATTTCTATGACAGTTAATTTGCAGATTCAAATTGTTCTTCTTCTGAGAATCAAGTCTTCAAAACCCAGCTTATGTGATGTACTGTTCTTATTTAATTTTAAGTGCAAGAATTATGAAATGAATGTGTCCCTGAATTTCACAGGACTTCTTCATTATTGCAATGAAATGATTGATTAGGTTGTATCTTAATTAGAAACCTGTTCTATTATCTGGAATATACTATGCCAATTTTTATCTATCATGTTTTTATTGCACGTAAGATATGCATTAAACATTTTAGATGATTAACACTTCAGGTGTAAAATGACAAATTTCAGAGTTTCTAAGATTATCTTTTTCTTCTTTTGACTACATACAACTAGCTGCTATTTCCAACTAAAATGGGAGGAGGATTTTTTGCCTACTTATTACATTTTAAAAAGTTTTACCACTGAAGAATGGGTTAGGCCATGAAGTACATTAGAGTCCAGAGTAGTTGCATGTGAGGAACAAAATGAGTGTAGAGAAACTGGAATTTATCAGAATTCAAACAGAAAATAGAAAAAAAAGTCCTGTGATGATTCAAAGCTGCATGTACCCTGGAAAGACATGCTCTTAAATTTAATCCATTCTTATGGGGGTAGACTCCTTGTGAATAGTACCCTTTGAGGAGGCTACGTCAATTAAGGTGTGACCTTAATCATTCATAATAGGTATTAATCCTCTTACTAGAGTCCTTTATAAACAAAATGAGCACGCACACACACACACAGAGAGAGAGAGAGAGAGAGAGAGAGAGAGAGAGAGAGAGCCACAGAAGCAATGTGCTGAAAACAGGGAACCCCAAAAGAGAAGGGAGAGACCAGCAGGCACCACCATATGACTTGCCATGTGACAGAGGAGTCCAGGATCCTTGGCAGCTGATCTTTGAAGAGAAAGCATCACCTTGATTTGGACATTTTTCTCAGCCTCAAAATTATAAGCTAATAAATTCCCATTGTTAAACCAACCATTTCATGGTATTTGCTTTTAGCAGCCTAGTAAACTAAAACAAGCATCATGAAAGAAAATATTACTCATCCTGTTCATCCCTCTGCAAGAAAGAATAAAAATTAGGAATGTGGAAACTTTGTTCTTCCTATATATAAGAAGCAATATTCTTTTTACCAATAGTGAAAAATTTAAGTAGTCTATTCCCCTACATTTCTCATTCTTCACCACACAATAGACACACAACATACATACACAGGCATATGCACATACACACAAACCTACACACAAGCCAAATAAAAGATTGCATGTTTTTTTATGAGAATTTACAAATGTAAGACAGCCTGATGTTGTCAGCTGTCATTAGATTCAGATGGTCTAGGCACTTCATGCAAGTAGCTATATTAATCTCCAAAACAATTTCCCTATGAAGAAGTCAGTCATGATTTAACCAAATAACAATTATTTAGTGGTTGCTCACTTTATGCCATGCACTGTGATAAATGATGGAGACATAGCAGTTAACAAACAAAAAAAAAATGTTGTTATCAGTTATCATGGACCTTACAATTTTCTAGTGGAAAATACATTATTAAAATATAAATTATTAGATTAATCATTAGGAAATGAGTAATAAAATTATATATCAAGGAGGGCCCAACATAGTCCAGGAAACAAGGGAAAAATACCCTGAGAAGGGACATTAAGGTTAGACATGAATTTCCTTAGCTGGAAAAAAGAAGTAGAAAGAAAACTCCAGGCTGAGGAAACAGCAAATATGAATAAATTGTAGATTCAAGAGACTATGGTTGGAGGAGAGCAAACAAGGAAGAGCACATCTCAAGGTAAAGCTGAAGAGATGTGCCTTTTGGACGATGTTTCAAATTTTGACTTTACGGGTCGGATGTGGCTCAACTGGTTGGGCGTCCGTCTCCCATATGGAGGGAACCGGGTTCGATCCCCGGGACCTCCCGGTAAAAAAAAAAAAAAAATTCTCAACAAATTTTGACTTTACTCTGAAGGAGATAATTACTGAAGGATTTTAACAGGGCAATATCATGATTATACTGCTATTTTATCTATTTGGGTCAATCTTAAGGTTTTGGTTGAAGGTAACACAACATTGTGAATGTAATTAATAGTACTGAATTACATAAGTGAATGTGGTTAAAAGGGAAAATTTTAGATTATAAATATGTTACTACAATAAAAATTTTAAAATTAAACAACATAGGACTGTACAACTCAGTAGAGCCTATTGTAATTGATGGGCAATAGTTAATAGGACAATTATAAACATGTTCTTTCATGAATTGTAAGAAATGTACCTTCTTAAGGCAATGTGTTATTAATAGAGTGGTATATAGGAACTCTGTATTTTATACATGAGTTTTCTGTAAACTTATAATTTCTCTAATATAAAAGTATCACTTTGGCTGCTCTGAAGAAGCCAAGGTTAACTTCCAGTTAAAAGGCTACTATAGTTGTCCAAGTGAGAAATGGAGGTTTCCTGGCTTGAGAATGTAGTGGTGGGAATTGAATTAAGAGGATATCTTCAGTGAGTACTTAGGAGGTAAAATTGCTAGGACTTTCTGATTTATTGGACAGTGGGAGGTAAAAGAAAAGAGAATCAAGAATAACTCTCAGGATTTTAATTTGAACTTCTAGGAAGATGATAGTGTCAAGAATTGGTCGTTGAAACACTAGAAATTAAATGCATTAAGTAGGTAGTGACAGGAACAATGAATTAAGCTTTGGATATGTTTCATTTTAGATGGTCATAGGATATTCAAGGCATTTTATTATGTGTGCCTATGTAAAAGATATAGATAAAAAGAGTCATTGATATTTAGATATAACTACAGCATTGGACAGAGATGAAATTAAAGTCTCTATACTGTGTTGTTTTGGGAAAACGATTAAAAACCATGATTCAAACTAACTAGATTTGAATCTTGGTACTGACATTTATCTTTTGACTTGTTTTGATTAAGTTTCTTAACACACTTGTGCCTCAGAATTCTCATTTTTAAAAATAGGAATAATGATAATGCATACCTTTTTGAGATACTGGGAGTATTTGATTCATTAATATATATTAAGCACATGGAAAAGTGCCTGCTAAAATTTAAATGCTCAATAAATGTTAGATTACCATTGCCATCAATATATATTAGAGAGCAGGTTTTGAGTACAAAGAGATTTAGGACAGAATTATGGGAAGCATCAACATTTAATAATCAGCTAAGAAAGAAAAAGAAGATTGTGAAGAGAATCCAGAAAGTGAGATGCTATGGAAGACTAGTGGGGAAGGCTTGCAAGAAGATATTGGTCAATTATTCAAGAAATAACTGAAAGATCAAATTAGATGAGAACTGGAAAGATGTCCATTGGACTTAATGACATCAAGGTAATTTTTCACCTCAAGGTATTTTGAATGAAATGATGAGAGTGAAAATCCAATGGGTATGTTTGAGAAGTTAATGGGAGGTGACAAAATGGAGAGTATATAAAACTCTTTTAAGAAGTTATATATGAAAGATGGGTAGCTGGAATGAAAGTGGGCAAACAAATTTAAATACAGATAGGAATGTTCTAATAAGAATGGGGAGGATGAAGACAAGGAAATGCCATGGAAGAGTAATCAATAAAGTTCCTGGAATATAAAATAAGACTGTGTTCAATTACGGTGAGGAAATATAACAATAGAATGTGTAGTCCAGAATGACAGCAAGACTTGAAATTAAAAGAAGGACACTGATGTAGATACCAAAGTAATGGTGAATGAAGGAGATAACATGAGACTTAGTTTCACTAGTGCCAACCTGCCTTCCCTACACAAAGGTTGTTGGATTATTTGATTTTTATTTAGCAAACATTTACAAACACTATGTCTCATGAACTATTCTAAGCTCTTTAGAGATGTTAACACATTTAATCCTCATAACAACCCTATGAGGTAAATATTACTCTCATACTCATTTAACAGATGAAGACATTTAAATGCAGAATGTTAAGTACATTGTTTAATGTCATATGACTAGTAAATGGTGGAGCTGAGATTAAGCCCCGATGGTTAGTGGGATGGGACAGGGGTAGGTGGAGTAGGAGAGTCACTTCTTAATTAGGCTACAGGGTTTGTGTATGTTGGAGGAAAACTCAATAGTATTTATGGCTACTACATACAGAGAATGATTAGAAATGTGAAAAAGAAGGACACATAAATATTATGGGAGAAAATCAGAAGCAGAAAGTTGGATTCAGAGGAGTAATCTTATATTGTGCATAAGTAATTGAAGTGTCAAAAAGAAACAGAATTTGAAGAATTGTAACTGTGTCTGAACAGTCATTTGATAGATACTGAAAACTCAAAACACACAGGATAGTGCATTGCCCTGAATCACAGGCGTTGCAGTGATTTTATTTGGTGAGGACTGTTTTCCCCTTTCCTGCCACAATAGGTTGAGGCAAATGATGTCTGTTCATAAACAAGAATGGGAGACTTGAGGTCTAGAACAAGGGGGGAGGTAGGTGCTGGATATTCATTTGGGATTAAAAATTAGTCCTTAACTATCCTGACATCACAGCAAAGGGTACTTTTGCATAGTCCTATTCACTACAATCCATTGTTGTATGTCTTTGTTAGTGTTTATACTGTGTTCTATTATAAGTGGGTCATAAATTTCCATTATTTTCATCATACTAAAAGTGATTACACCATGAAGTTTTCTATTTCTTGAATTTCTTTAGGAATTGACTGACAGGCAGTTCTTGAATAAAGATTTTTTTTAAGTCTTAATTAGAGCTAAGCTTCAAGCTGTTTTGGTGACTAATCAAGTGAAAGATGAGGGGCCCTACCCATTGTAGGAACACTCTGTGCCAGGCAAATACTTAGTAAAAATTTAAATTTTTCATGAAGAAGGACTCAGATTTCCCACTGCTAAACTCATATACAGATTAGTTTTTTTTAATAAAACAGGATAAATCCCTGGGTAACAGGAGCATCGAGAGGGAATACATTTATAACACAAGAGGAGATAAAGCAAACCTTAGAAGTCACAGAATGCATGGCATTCATATAACATCTGCCCCTTTCCATAGGCATGGCAGACATGAAAGAGCAATGCTGGTGTTCTTTTCTGGCCATAAAAAAAAACAAAAAAAAAAACAGTGTTTCAGATAACTTTACAGAACAATATATAGAGTTGGCATATATTAAATGATATTCATTAACCAACTTTGTTGGTTATAATCTCTTCATCTAAGAGAAAAATAAAGTGAGACATAAGAGATTAAGTGACCATTTCAAGTTCAAGTAATTGAGCCAGGAAGTCACGACTGGACCCCAAGCTCGCTGACTGCTCAGTCTTGTGCTCTAGAGACAATCTTCCTTTCGTTTCATGCAGTAGCTGGCCTGTATGAGGGATGATAAAAATCTGTGTCATACATAGTTTCCCAATGAGAGAAAAAACTCAAGTCTGTCCAACAGACTGAGAAATTTTTTCTCCTGGTCCATTCATTGAACCAGAACCCATCTATAGAAATACTGAGCCAGTATGACAGTTATGCTAATTTAACAGATGAGGTGAAGACTCAGAAGTATGACTTTCATCTCAGATCTCACCTGTTAAATCCTGCTTCGGATGATTAATGGTAATCCTTCAACTTCAACAGACTTTGGGAAGAGCAATATATTAAGCTTCATAGACTAAGATTTACAGGGAGTTTAGCACCTGACTGAAAGCGTGAATTTTTTGACTGAGAAAAAAGTGTATTTCCTAGAGAAAGAAGAAAAGTCTAGGAAGAAAAAAAAAGATAATTAAAAAGGAAATAAAGAAAAATACGGCATTTGTGCTTCCCTGTTTTGTCATGCTTGGACCCTACATTCACTAATATGGTTTTCCCCTTTGTTGGAGCCTTATTTTATTTTTCTCCTGTCTCATTGTCATTCTGAAACTGTCCATTCAATGAACTCTAGGAAAAGGAGTCTGTCTCTGCCAACTGACACTTTTCTTTGCCAACTCTATATTTCCTAGCATGTAATTTGCTCCAGATAATGCAAAATGTCTCCTGGTACCTTAGGAATAAACTGGAAGTGATGAATTACTCAAAACTGTAGCCGTATCTCTTCAGATTTATCCTATAAGCAAATATTCTTGCATTTTATTTTATTTTTAATATTCCAAAACATATTTTTCTTGCAAAACACCTTAAGTCCTTTGGGAATTTGAAGAGAAAGGGAAGACAAATTCTGTCTTCCTTCCCCAAGATCCTTGTCAACCAGAGGGATACTCTGAATCATGTATATCCAAAATTATTGGAATGACTGTTAATATTTAAATGACAGAAAAAGATGGGAAAAATTACCTGTACTCTTTTATAAGCTTTTAAATTTAAAAATAAATTTTTACATTTATAATGAAAAGCTTAGTAGATTGGATAATATTGGTGAAAAGTGGGATAAAAGCTTGAAGACAGAGGGTGGAATTTGTTGATCAGTGTGACCTAATGGTCAGTATTTTCCACTGTAAACAGGTCATATCTCTAATGTGCTTTCACTCTTAAATGCTAGAGCTCTTTCTGATATATTCTCCCAACATGCAAGCAAGAGCTTTTAATTTCACACCTACATTTGGGTGTAGGAAGAACGTGTTTACATAATGCTACAGAGTAGATTCACCTTTAAATATATATTTTTTTAATTGGAGGAGTTGTAGGTTTACAGAAAATTCATGCACAAAACACAGAGTTACCATATAAACCTCCCTCATTAACACCATGCATTAGTGTGGCATATTAGTTTCAACTGATGAAAGAATTTTTCTAATAGTACTATTAACTGTAGTCCATGGTTTACATTAAGGTTTACTGTATGTGTTGTACAACCACATTTTAAAAAAAAATTATTCTAGTAACATACAAAACCTAAATAGATTCACTTTTTAATGCTTTCCATTAAATTCCTTTTTATCTTCTCTAATTGTGAAGAAAATTACTCATTGATTTATTTGTTTCCATTTTTTTCAAAATTCAACTATCCCAACATAAATATTCAATTAATTAACTCTGCAACTCTTTGGACCATATCCAATGAGCATTTCATGGGGCTGCAAAATAATGTTAGGAATCTGTAGAAGCTACTGCTCCAAGTGATGCAACTCAGAGTGGATTTCTGGGTCCAGGCACTGGAGTATATCATAATAGCCAAAAACTGTAAGCAATCTAAATAATTCACCAACATAGATTGGACAAATATAGTGTGGTATAATTGCACAAAACAGCAATGAAAATGAAAGAACTGCAGCTATGTGCAACTACATGGATGAATCTTAAAAACATAATGTTACAGGAAAAAAAAAGAGGGAAAAAGCAAACTATATGATTCCTTTTATGTATATCTTAAAAGTTGGCACAACTGAACTATAAATTTTAGGTAGGTAACCTTAGATGGTAAAAGAACAAAGAGAAGTGAGGAAATGATCAGCATAAATGCTAGAATATTGGTGACTTTTGAAGAAAAAGTAGAAGTTTTACTAAAGAGAGGTAACTCTAAAGATGCAAGAGTGGAATGGATAGTGCATACACAGATGGCTAGTTGATAAGACTTTTAGACTGTGCATATTTTATAGATTTTTTAAAAAATATTTTAAAAGATGCTTGGATTACATAAATGTTACAAAAAATTATAGGGATTCCCATGTTCCCCACCTCCCACACCTCCCACAACCTCCCACATAAACATCTTTCATTAGTGTGGCACATCACCTGCAATGGATATACACATCCTGGGGCTTTGTCACTAAGCATGGACCATAGTTCACATTGTAGACCACACTCTCTGCCACACAGTTCTGTATGGTATACGCTGAAGTAAAATGGCCTATGTCTGTCATTGTAAATTCACTCAGAATAATTCACAAGTCCCGAAAAAGCCCCTGTATTACAACTGCTTTACCCTCTCCCTGCACCGAAAGCATCTAGTGGCCACTGGCTCCATCTCACTGTTATAATTTCTTCCATCGCTTGAATCACAATATGTCTACAACAGAATACCAGTAAGTCCACTCTAATCCATAGCTCTTCCCCCAATCATGAGGAGTCTGGGATGGTGATGTCCACTCCACCTCCAGGTGAGAGGGGGCTTATATCCCATGGAGAAGATGGATGGGATTATCCTGCCTGCAGCTTCAGACTCTCTCTATTCCCAGGGATGGCCACTGTCCATCATCATCTCCCCGCCAGGTGTCTTGGGTGAGTCCATTGAGCTGTAGAGTAGGAGTTGCAGCTCCACTAGATTCCAGGCACAGCTGGTACATGGGCAGGCCAAAGGCTCCAGTCTCTGGAAGTACACCTACAAACTCCAGCACCACATATAGGTTTGAATAGAAAAGACTGATGGACCATGTGCAGGGAGGACTTATTTGAGTCCAACTCTGTCACTCTCAGGAGCACAGATGCCAAAGTATAGCCCACTGATAAGGCATCAATCTCTGGAGCTGTTCTCCCTTATACAGGACCTGGGTGTCTCCAGAGTCCTTAGGAGGCCCTCTGTGTAGGATGATATCCCCTTTGGTGTTCTATGAGATCCTACTGAGGTGTGCATAAGCGTTACCTCTGGGATGACCTCCCGACTCTTTTTGAAGTCTCTTAGCCATATGAACTCATTTGTCTTTACCTTTCCCCACTTTTATTCAAGGACTTTTTCCAGTCATATTGCCAGCTGGCAATTGGTAGTAGTCCCTTGTTGACAGGGAGGCTCACCCCTGGGAGTCATGTCCCATGCAGGGGAGAAGGTAATGCATTCATATGCTGAGTTTGGCTTAGAGAAAGGCCACATTTGAGCAACAAGGAGGCTCTCGGGCGGTAACCTTTAGGCACCTCATAACAATAGGCTAAGTTTCAATTACAAGAGCAAAGACTCATAAAGCTAGTCATCAATAACAAGAGCCCATCAGTGGACCATCCTCCTTAGCCAGACACTGCCCCTGCACTTAGGGGACTGTTGCTGCTCCCTTGGAGAATGTGGCAGAGCTCTCCAGGCTGGGAATTCAGTATTCTCTTATTTATTGAGTGATTCTCCACCCACTGTGACCATGCCCCACCCCTTGATCATTTGAACAATTTTATATATCTTTTACGTATATCCAGGTGACTTCCTCCCATGAAACCCCCATCCCAGACACTCACCACCAACGATCGTCTCTTGCCCCCATTGTAACCCTTCTGTGATCCAAACCTTCCTTAAAAATGAAGCCCTTATAAGAGCCAAATACAATTAATAGGAAAATGTAATAACAATGATAAGTTTAAAAGTAAGAGATAAAACACATGGAAGCTTAAAAAAAAAACACTAAAAATAAAATTAAATTAAAGAATTGAGTTATTCAAAAAATGGGAAAAATTTTTTTTTAATTTTTTGACATTTTTCCTTTTATCACTGCATTATCGGGTGTCCAGTCTGTACCATGGGACCTGCCCCTCTCACTTCCCAGTGTCTCCCAAATTTTCATTTAATTTTCAAAGAAGTTTTAGATCACAGTAAAGTCATATACAGAATACTAGAGACTCTCATATATCCAACTTCCTCCCCCTTTCCTCACCCTATATTAAAACCTTTTTGTATGTGGATGGTAGCATTGTTATAACTGTTATACAGATAGGGAAGCATAGCTACTAAACATTGTCAATGGTTTACAGTATGGTTTACATTTTAGACGGTAAAATTTAATAATTTTTTATGATATTTACCATGTCCTATGTCCATCACTGTAAGGTAATGAAAAACATTTCCCCTGACCACTAAATACCCCCTGTTTGATCTGTTCTGTTATTCTTTCCCCATCCCGCTGGGGCACATGACAATCCCCTGTCTTGACTCATTGGATGACAAGATTCATAGTCACATGCAACAAGAGGTCTTGACACACTGATTGTCTTCCCCTATTAGGATCCACCCTTGCTCATAAAAAATGCCCACCTGTCTGTTTCTGGGTGAATCAGTCCTCCCAAAGATGGGGGTCCATCTCCTTCCTACTCACTGTGTGGGTCTCCACCCACTGACACAACACATTATGACAGGATGAACACTCACACATTCCCCAGAAGCCTGCTCCTGATGTGCCCCATCCTGAATGCCCCTCCAACCAACACCTTAAACCAGTGACACTCCCTTGTCATATTGCCATAAGAGCATTCCTACCCAGCACTTTCAGCCTCATACCCCAAATCCCGTGTTCACCTGGTCCCTCTCCCATCTCTGCCCCCAGTATCCTGGGTATTCTAACCCGCCCTTCCTAATCTACCTACTTTTGACCCTGCACCACCAAACCCAGTAATATCACTACCCACCTGTCCTATCCTTCAATACTCAACTATACTCTATCACTTTACCATAGATTATGTCCATATGGGTGATGGCTCACAACCTTCTCTTCTCTTTCTCTCTCTTGTTAAACTATCTTTCAGACTGCTCACTTTCCTCAACTCATATCAGTGAGGTCATGTACTGTTCATCCTTCAATGCCTGGCTTGCTTCACTCAACATAAGGTCTTCAAGATTCATCCATGTTATTCCATGTGTTAGCATTTTATTCCTTCTTACAGCTGAGTAATATTCCATTGTATGTATGTGCCACATTTTGTTTATCCATTCATCTGTTGATGGGCACCGAAGCTGATTCCAACTTTTGGCAATAGTGAACAATGCTGCTATGAACATTGGTGTTCATATATCTGTTTGTGTCTTTGCTTTCAATTTTTCTGGGTATAATACCCAGCAGACTTTTAATACATCTGTTATCTTTCAAAAAATATTAATAAATAAAAGTGTGGTATATCCTTAAAACTACTTGTTTATTTGTCTGTTTATCACATTTTTCCTGTAATAAAGTATGTTTCATGAGTACGGAAACTACTTTGTTCAGCACTGTAATACTCAATGCCCAATACTTAAAATTTGCTTAATGCTTTTGAATGAATGGACAAGTGGAAACATTGGAAAGTAATAAAAATTGTTTGACTTCCCCCAAAAGTCTTAGTATATATTGTTTATTATGGGTAAAAACTGTGGCAGATTAAAAAATATGTTTTAAATCTACTTCAAGGTAACTGTCTAAATAACTTCTTAATGTGAAGAGAGAAAAAAAAAATGATCACAGGGTTGAAAGAATTATCCACGAGTCTCTCATATTTTTTTGTTTCTGGCAAGTAGGCACTGACTTTCTTTGCTCTGAGCTAGCTTCTCAAGGATGTTTATATAATGAACAGCCTTGGAAGATAGAGATCATTATCCCAGGTTTGGGTTCCCTAAACCTAAATTCCTCTCATGGTAATGCAACCCACTGTGTGTGTGCAAGTGTCACCTGCTGCTATTCACATTGACTTAGGGCATTTGGATTTGGGTAACTGATTCAAATGCTGATACTGTAGTTATTGCTATTACTGCAATAAACTATCTTTGGTCTTCGACACAGGAGTCTTGTGTCTTCCACAGGATTCACAAAACTGAGGGAGGCTAACTTGTTAGCTTGCAAGTACAATAAATGTCAGACCCTCCACAGTTCTTGACACACAGATATTATCTTAGGGAACTCTTAGGGGCACAAGAAATCTTAATGAAACATATGCATATCTTTTACTTATTTTAAAATGCATTTTTATTAATGAATTGCTAAAAACTGGTGATAGTGTTTGCTATTTCTAAGTAAGTATTGTAAGTTTTCACACTAAATTGACTCTTCCGTTACCTGAAACAAGTGTTTGAAAAGAAATGAAATGCTAAAAGTCAAAGTGACAGTGAAAGCATTTCTTCTTAGTTTTGCTGTTTATCTGTGAATAGTGAGTGTTAGACTCTCACACATTGGATGTACTTTATTAGCTGTTGAAAACGGTAGGAATATTTGACTCCTTCAATGAAAACTTATATTGCTCTATGCACAGAATAATAAAATTGTGTTCTTAGCTAATGCTTTACAAAATATTTCAAAGCTAAATATGTCCTAAAAGATATCACATAGCAAGTATTTTGGACATAGGAATGGCAGAACAACAGGAAATTAAAATGCAAAAGTTTTATTTTTCTTCCAGAAAGAAAAATGACTTGAAAATGAATACAAATACTACTTAAAATACTTAAAACTGCCAAAATAACTTCCATAAAAATTATGAATGTTCTCATTTTACTCAGTGCATTAAAAACTCAGTATCTAATTAACACTAGCTATTGGCAATGAGAATTCCCCTTAATTTTATTTGATGGCTGTATTAGTCAGCCAAAGGGGTGCTACTGTGAAATAGCAAAATTGGGTTAGTCTTATAAAGGGTATTTATTTGGGGTAGAAGTCCAGATACCAGGCCATAAAGCGTTAAGTTTCTTCTCTCACTACAGATCATTGCCACGTGTTAGAGCAAGACAGCTGCCGACCTTTGCCAGGGTTCAGGCTTCTGGGGTTCCTCTCTTCCTGGGGCTGCGTTTCTCTCCCGGCTTAGCTCCTGTTTTCTCCACAAGGTCAGCTGTAGACGGTCAGGCGAACGGCTTGCTTCTCTTCTCCTGGGGCCTTCTTTCCAACATCAAAACTGCTTCTCAAAAGACTGCTTCTACTCTGTTCTTTGCCTTGCCTTTTATTTTTGATTCCCCACCCATCAAGGGGTGGGGCTTAACACCCTAATCATAACCTAATCATACCCAGATTAACAGATCAGTTTACAAGCATGACCCAATTATATTTTTGGAGTTCATAATTACATCAAATTCCCCAACGGTTACATTCCACCCTCTGAATTCCAAAAATACTTTTCAATTCTCACAAAAAACTTAAATCAGTAACAATTCAAGTACAAAATCATATCATAATCAGTTTAAAGAAATACAGTTACAATGGCCATTATTCTTATACCATAATACTTTAATTTTAGAAAAGTCACCAAAAATGATGATATTACACCCTATATGCTAGGCTCTAAGTTCTTTACATGTCTTATACCACTTAGTCTCTAAACCTGTATAATGCTATTATGTACTAAGAAGTAGATATTAAGACAAAATCACACTCTTAAATCATATTTTCCAAGATAAATTTTTCTATAATGCCCATGGTTCAGTATCACAGTTGGGTAGAAAATTATGCTAATAGTTTCAAGCTCATGGAATTGACTTTATGTGGGTAAGGAAGGTTGGCCATTTTTCATTGCCAACTATTTCTCTCAAATGCATGCAATTGTTTAAAAATGTTATTAGAAGAGAGAGTGATTACATTGTCATTATAGGGAAAGCTACCCAGTGAATGCCCTGCCAACCTTGATTTGGTATCATCACCTTTATTCTGGGGGACAGCTCAATTTTTTTAAGTCCTGTAACATGGAGTCTTTTCAAATAAGTCTATCATTTTCAAATATATTATAAATTATTAAATTATATCACCATTTTATTTCTCTGTTTATGGCTTCATCATCATCATCATCATCATCACCACCACCATTGCTATTTATTAAAATGAAATCCATGCTAGATATTCTGGTAGATGCTCCCAGACCTTATCACATTTAATATGCACAATAAACTTATGAGATAGCTTACTTATCTACATGTTATGGATTATAAAACTAAGCCTTAGAAAGATCATTTGTTTTCCTAAGTCATATATTCAGATTTAGGTCTTTTCAACTCCATGAAACAGACCATGATCCAAGTACTAAGATTTCAGTGTAAACAGTACAAACAAGATCTCTTCAGCCCTGGTGTTTACACATGGGAGACAAATGACACATATATAAATAAAAGGATAATTTCAGCTACTACTTTATGATATATTTCAATTCTCTATTGTGCATAACAAACCACTCTAAAGCTAAGTGGCTTAAAGCAACAATTCTTTTTTTGTCATGATTTTGTTGGTAGACCGAACAGTTCTGCTAGTCTTGACCAGATCACTTATGGGGCTGGGCCCTTCCTCACATGCCTGGGCCTTAATGAGGTTATGAGGGAGTCTCTCCCTTCATGTAGCATTTCATCATTCAGTATTCTAGCCAAGGAAGCCCTGACAGTGCATGGAGCAAGAGGGGACAAGTGGAAGCTTGAGGTTTTAGTTAGTACTATTTTGGTGCTTCTTCATGTCTTCCTATCAAAAGACCATGGAAATAGTAAAAGTGATTTTTAAAACTCATAACACAACAAATATGGATTAACAAATTGCAAGGATCTGGGAGGAAAACAAAGCTGATGAAATTTGGTTGCAACCATAAGCAATAGCCCACCATGCTATGCTGTCAGGGACATATGAAAGCATTCTCTTACATGGAGATCAAAAGGTAATTTTCTTCCTGCTCTTCCTCACCCTGCCACTGTTTGTCTTTCCTCAAAAGCACATTTAGTGTCCTTCTAATGCAAAAGGGATGACTTATAAAGCCATCAGAATGCCTGGCCTGCAGCCCAATTACCCTTCGTCTTTTTAAGTGCAATTAGAATTGACAATTCCTTCAATCAGCAGGGACAGCCCGCAGGATCAGAGGTGCAGTCACCACCAATAAAGCACTATGGATGGCGTTCAAGACAAGCAGTGAGAAATGGGGATTGGAGCTCTCCATGCACTGTAACTATTCACAGTGTTGGTGGGCCAAGGAATGTAGCCAGAAGAGCCCGGCAAAGATATTCTAAATCAAAGCCTGCCAACCCTGAGAACCAGGGTAGCAGCCATGGTGTAATTCTGGTATCCCTCCATTAACCTGAGAAGGAGACTCTATGAACATGCATATGGACAAAGAATTGGGGCAAAGGACAACACACTGTTGAAGGGAGAGACCAGTATTCTGTATCTTAAAACAACAACAGGAAAAAAAAGTTCTTACTTAACTAAGCAGGGGAAAGCTGATCTTAATAGGCACTTTCTTTGCAATTCTTGCCCTGACTTTTGTCAAATTCCAGGTTGCCTGCATGTTGCCATGGTTTTTTACGCACTGATTTGACTTGCTGTTTAGTTTAGTCTCTGGCAAAGAAGAGGAAGAAATGTACTGAAATTTTAATAGAAAATGCTGGAAGGAAAATTCTGTAAAGAGAATTATCTTGTGAGTTTATTAATGCTTAAAACTTACCTGTATTGTTGAAATAATAAAAAATGAAATTCTATCTTTGAATAGAACCTGACTCATATAGAGTTCTAAAAGCTCTCGTAAGCTGTTGTTTCTTTCCTGGATCATTTTAAAAATCTGGTCATTTTAAAAATCTGTTAAAGGTATCCTGATCATAGCCCTCTGACAAACATTAAATAAAACAGAGGAGGGGGTTTCTTTTAAGTTTGATTACAAATTATGATTGGATTTGGCAGTTCCCTAGGAAACTAAGAGCTATTTTTTGTACAATTTTGAATAGATAATCCTTTTGACAAAAAGGGTGAGCGACTATAAATGTTAGGGCCTTTTGTCATTTATTTAGTAAATACATATATAAAACTGAGAATGTTATTTGGAAGTATTATATAATCAGCATTTTAGGGATTCATTTGCTTTTTTTAAATTCAATTTGGTTGCAGATAAATTTTTTATTATAAATTTATCATTTGCAAATGTTTGTTTTTATAGGTAAGCAAGTATTTCTTACTATCCTCTGTGTGAAGGTATATACTATTGAAGAATATAATATAGTGAATATAGTGGGCCAAGTATGAGATGTTTCATCTCTGCAAGTAATTTAGAAATCTTGAAAACTGTTTGTAATTGAGCTTATTTATATATGATTAATAATCGCCATTGTGGCATTTATTGAGTTTCCCAAATTTGTAGAAAGCTGTAGAAAAAAGTTCTAAGATTGTTGCCAAAGTGTAGCCAACAATTATTTTTAATGGTGTGGTTAACAGTAATACTGGTTAATACTAATGTTATTGGGTATCACTACTGTGAACATGGACTTGGCTTTTGGATGTGGTTCAGAGAGCTACAGGGATGGGCAAAACTAGGATTTCAATTGACTTTCCTGATAAAATCAAGTCCACCCTAAGCTGCTCCATTATATCTAACATAATTTATTTGCATGAAGTCTGGTTTATGGTGTCTGTTATTAAAAGCTCTAAGCTTTTTCTTTTTCAGCTAGAAGTCTTATGGAGCAAATCTTTGGGAAGTGTACTTGTATTTTCAATGGGACCTTTAATATGTCAGCATTTCAGGCTTTCTTGATGTGTGAGCATTCTTAAGTACTGATACAGAAGGAAGATGGGTCCCAGAATGCCTTGTTATCATTTTTGTGTTTTGGTTTGTTTGTTTGCAGCTTAAAAAGAGACTAGTGAATGGCAGGTATGTGTGTGTTGTGTATCCCAAATTTCAGTATCATAAACTTTCGTCATTACTATTATCAATCATTTTTAAGAGTTTTCTTGGTTCTGAAAATGGTAATTCAGAAACTAGAGCCTAATTCTCCCACTTTCCTTCTCATAATGCACCACACCACAAATTCTGCTGACAATGAAACCCCTTCTTCACTGGCTAGGTTGTCCTCTGTTTGTGATGACAACCACTGTTGCACTTGTGTGTCATGGGAGGAGACACTGCTTGGAGACACTTGGGAATGGAAAACTCCCTTAACCTCAGATGAAACCTTAAACTTTTCATAAGATTATGGACCCTATGGACTCCAAAAACTAGAATTATATGACTTCAATGCATCTCCCAACTATGTGTTATTCAGTCTTAACAACCCTTATGGTAAACCAACAGCCCAAGACAAGTGAAAATGTACCAGCTACAGATAAATTCCTTCTGATTCCTCATCCTCAAGGCTTTAATCTCAGAGTCCAGTCTTACATAGGGTTCCCTCTTGGTAAGGGGAAGAGAAAAAATAGTATAATCGTACAATAGATATTACACTATAGTAATACTTTCATAGATTTGAAAGCTAAACACATCAACATAAATATATTATTGAATCAAAAAAGAGAGTCTCAGAAGAATATGAAGCATAATTCCTTTCATATAAATTCCCTACACCAAGCAATATATAGGGCAATCTAAAAAATATAGTATTTAAACAAGTATAAGCTTAGGAAAACTAAACAATTTCTTGCTCAGAATGCATATATAGATGTAAAAATATGAAGAAAACAAGAGGGAATATTTAGCACATGATTCAGACTCATGTTCTTTCTTTAGAAAAGGAGGGAGTATGTTCAAACAGGGGCATCCAAGCAGTTTTAAGGTAAAAATAATGTGCCCTTTATCAACCTCAGTTAGGCAAATCATTATTCATGATTGATTTTTAAGCTATATTTGTGTGTATTAATACAATTTTTTCCTCCATGTCATAGTTCACTGTTTTAACAAAGAATAAAAATATAAGAAAATAAATCTGAAATTTAACACAAAGAATAAGCAATGAAACCAGTGAGAAAAAAAAATGTTTTTTTTTTAAAGAAACATTTGACAAAGATTAACCAATTCAGTGGAGAAAAGATAGTCTTTTCAACAAATGGTGCTGAAACAAGTAGACATCCATATACAGAAATGAACTTATATGCTGGCCTTACACCTTCATAAAAATTAACTCAAATTGATGATAGTCCTAAATGTAAAATGCAAAATTGTATAACTTCTACATGCTAACATAGGAGAAAATTGAGGTGGCCTTAAAATTGGTGACAACTTTTTAGAAAAAAAAAAAAATCCATGAAAGAAAATATTGATAAAATGAACTTCATTTCACATTAAAAATGTTGCTCCCTGAAAGACATAGTTATGAGAATGAAAAGATAAGCCAAAAACTGGAAGAACATATTTGCAGAACACATATCCTAAATATACAGAGAACTCTTAAAACTGAACAATAAGAGAGCAGACAACCCAATTACAAAATGGAAAAAATATCTGAATTTACATCATCTAAGAAGATATACAGAGAGCAAATAAGCATATGAAAATATACTCAACATCGAATGCTATTAGGAAATTGCAAATTAAATTGAGGTACCACTGCATGCCTATTAGAGTGGCTAAAACTCAAAACAGTAACGAAACCAAATGTTGGTGAGGATGTTGAGCAAGAGGTACTCTCATTAATTGTTGGTGGGAATGCAAAAGTTCGGAAGACTTGGCTATTTCTTAAAAAGATAAATATAGTCCTACCATATGATCCAGCAATTGCATTCCTTGCTATTTACTCAAAGGAATTTAAAAGTTGTGCTCACCCAAAAACCTGTACATGGATGTTTATAACAGATTCATTTATAAATGCCAAAACTTGGATGCAATCAGGATATCTTCAACAGGTGGATAGATAAACTGTGGTACGTTCATACAATGGAATATTATTAAGTGATAAAAAGAAAGAGCTATGAAGTCATTAAATAAGAGAAGAAATCTTAACTTCATATTGCTAAGTAAAAGAAGCCTGTGCAAAAAGGCTACATATTATACTGATTTCAATATATGACATTCTGGAAAAGACAAAACTATATAGAGAGTAAAAAATACCAGCGTGTGCCAGGAATTTGGAGTGGTGGCGTTAGGAAGGATGAAGAGGTAGAGAGCAGGATATTTTTAGTGTAGTAAGACTATACTGTAGGAGACTATAATGGTGGGTGCGTGACATTATGCATTTGCTAAAACCCACGGAATTGTACAATACAAAGTGTGTACTCCAATGTAAACTCTACACTTTAGTTAATAATAATGTATCACAATTGATTCATCAATTATAACAGCACTAATCAAAACGTTAATATAGGAGAAACTATGTGCTAGGAACAAGGGGGAACGAGAAATTTCTGTAAACCTAAAATGACTCTAAAAATAAAATCTATCAATAAAAATGGAAAGAAAAGAGCAAAAACAAGGAAAGAAGAGAAAAACTGATTAAACCAGTTAAAATATAACCCATTTGAGCCAATGTGGAAAAGAACATGAGAAGAATTTTTGCAACAACCAAGTCATATTTTGTGTTAGCACTGTTATTGCTGTTAAAATTGTGGTGCTGATGGTGATGATTTAGTTTGTATAGGCTATGGATTGCTTTGGGGCTTTGGGGAAAATCACTGCTTTTTCTCTTTTTAAACTAGTTATATTATATGTCTGCTTGATATTGCCATTGAGGAATATTGTTCTATATGGTCAACCTGGAGCCAACTCCAAGATGTTCTTCCCAAAACTCAAGAAGATTCAATGCCCAATTTCTGAGCTTCCTAGGTTTTTGATGTCCTGCCTGGACTTTTTATGTTTTTGCCTGTTTTGTTTTATTTTGTTATGACTTTGTATTCTTGTTAATTCAATGGAATAAACATTGAATATCTCTGAGTACACTAGTAGAATGACTAGTATGGCATAATTTAGCAGGGCTTTAGGTAAAAGGCATCTAGACACGAGAGAATGGTAGGGGGCCTGTAACATAAAACAAAGTGTGCAAACTTACTAATACTGGAAAAGAAGGATAACCCAAGGTTAGTTGCCTAAAGCTAAGATAAAGGTAGTCACAGATTCACTGTAGTATTTTTGCAAAACTACCTTGGGGGAAAAAAGAATCAAAAACATCAGGGCCCTGAGATTTTAACCCCTAACATACAAAGCTGAGGGACAAAGATCAGAAAAGCAAACTGTGCTTTGTTATTAAAAATTCTAGGTACTAATTTAGATAATTTTCATTGAAGTCAATATGAATGCACATCTATCAAATAAATGTTTAACATAATCAGTTTTCTTTCATTAAAATTAACACTTCCTTGAAATGATCAGGAATAGAAGAGCATTCATGATTAATAATGAAGATTATTACAAATCAATTCAATTTTCTACTGTTTTTCTTCAGATAATTTTTTAACTATGGTGGCAAGGAAATAAGACTCAGTTTAAGGCAGAATTTGGCAATATATCCATTCTCTTCATGAAGTTTTCAGGAATCAAGGTGCATTCTAATTGCTGTTATAGAAATTAACTAAATAATGAACCAAGAAAATTATTCATTTATAGTACCCACAAGTCAGAGATGTTTTATTGTTTTTTTCTACTTCTGAGAGGATAAGTTAATACCAGGTGGGTGTTTATACTCCCAAACCATTTAACTACAATCCAAACACTGGCAAGTAGTATATATAAATGTGTCCCTTTTGAGATATTACTGTATGTCAAATTATACTTTATGGAAATTATTATCGCTATGTAGATGATAAATAAATGTCAAAATACTTCATTCATTTTGGGCTTACAGGAGCCATTATGGATTAGTTGTGTCCCCCAAAAAAGATATGTTCAAGTCCTATTGTCAATCCCATGAATGTGACCCTTTTTGGCAATAAAATCTTTGATGATGTTATTAGTTAAAAGGAAGGCAAAGCAGAATAAAGTGAGCCCTAATCCAATATGACTGGTGTCCTTGTAAGAAAAGGAAATTGGACACAGTCAGACAGAGAGAGAAAGACAACCATGTGAAGGCGATAGAGGGAGGAACACCCTGGCATTCCAGCCACCATCAGAGAGAGGAAGAAGAGGCAGGGAACAGACTCTTCCCTATGGACACTAAGGAAGTAAGGCCCTGCTGACATTCTGATTTCAGAGTTCTAGCCTCCAGAACTACGTGGCAACAAATTTCTGTTCTTTCATGCCACCCAGTTTGCGGTGCTTCGTTACAGCAGTCCTAGGAAGCTAAGACAAGGAACAAAAAAACATTTCTAAAAATGTCTGCGTTTTTATAACTTTAAAGTTTGAAAGGCCAGGCTTCAGCTTCTGCTGAACCACTAAGCACTCATGCACCCTCAAGTATAGATGTTTTCCAAATGCCTAGACTTGTCTATCTGTCTCTTTCACATAATTGCAAGCAGTCTTTATATTATATTTATATTAGTTTGGAAAGAATAGTGAGGAGAGGAAATAAAATTGGAAAACACACACTTTAAAAAATTTGTAAAAGATAAGAGAGAGAGTTGTCTGGTATACTTGAATAAGATTATGCAGAGCCTCAAAGAATGAGAATAAGGGATTTGCTCATAATACCAATGGAGACTTATCAAAGACTTTGAGCAAAGGAGACCGATCTTTTAACTTGCACTTAAGAGGTCTGTTAGCTCTGTAAGGTGTGCTTGTAAAAAGCCCAAAATATAGAGATCTGTTAACAGATACTAGAGAAGTACAGATGGTTGATCAGGTCCTGTGTTGTGACAGTAACAACAAAATTATAAAGAGAAGGAAGGATGTGAATGATAAGTCAAAGAAATTAAATACATATTGAATACAAGAAAGTAAATCATTTAAGGGTTTTCAAAAAATAGTGCTACAAGGTGTAATTATGCAGTATGGAGAGGGAGAAGTTTAGGAAAATAAGATTATAAATTCTGTTTTAAATATGAGTTTGAGGTGCCTTTGGAAGAAAAATTTGAGGTGTGTGGTATGCAGAATGCAGATATAACAACCTATAGAACAAATAAAAGTCTTTTCCTAAAGATGGTGAGCTGAAAATCTGCAACAAGAGATTTTAATGTAAGTCCATGAAAAACATCAGTTGACTAAAAGAACAAACATGAAGTATAGGAAGAACAGAAATCATATTTCTGAGTCAAGATGTCAGTACCTAAATTTACTTCCTTCCCTTCCAAATACAAAGAAATGATAGATAAAAACAATTTACATGCACAGTTATCCTTAAAAGATGAAGGGAAATCTCTGAGAACCAACCACAGCAGCAAGTTGGGGTTGAAATCCATAAACTGCAGGGACCTAGAACCAAGTAATTGGACAGGGGTGAGATTGCAATTCCCATGCATGACCAGAAATTTGGGACTGGACACCTTGTTTGAAGACTGGGACTAGAGTCAGGCATGCCTTCCACAAGTAATGGTCAAAACTGCCCTGTCCACCACACCTCAAAGGGAGAGAAAATGTTCCATGATTTAGAATTCAGTAAATGTATAGGAATCCATTTTTAATATTCATGCCTGTACTCTGTGCAGAAGTTAGAATTTAACCAAATGTTCAGGTGGGAGACAGGTAACTTCTGTCTAGGGCAGAGAGAGCAGCAAGTGCCTGAGAAAGTCCCCCAGATTATGAGCTTCAAAACAAACATGAAACCTACAAAACACATATAATCCCTATTGCATGAAAAGCAAACAATGTGCAATTCAGATCCAATAAAATAGAAATATTTAATAATCTCTGAAAGCATTTTAAGTAATATTTAAATTTCTCAGGAAATGAGTGCAATTAACATACATGAAATAAGAAGTTAAGAATCAGGAATAAAGCAGAAGAATAATGTCAATTGAAAACTCTGGAAATAAAATATGTATTAGTTATAGAAAAATCTTAATAATTGGAATAAAGAAAAGCAGCCTTGAAAAGAGAATTTGTGAATAAGAAGTGAGAACTGTAGTCCAAAGAGATAAGATGATGAAAAATTCAAAAAAAAAAAAAGAATTTAAAAATGATTAAGAACAAGTGAGACACATGAACCTATACTTAATGGGGATTCTGGAGAAGAAAAGAATAAACAGGAAAGAAGAAATATTCTGAGCTAATGGTTTAGAAGTTTCCATAAATGAAGAAAGTATGAGTCCTTATACTGAAACATAATTGAAAAAAAAAAAGGAAATCACATGAATACATCTTTTAATTAAAAATCCAGAGCAAGAATAATAGATAAAAATCATAAAAAGCTTTTAGAAAGGAAATATTGGCTGTGGGGAAACACCAGTAAAAGTAAAACTAGTGGCCTATAACTCACCAAAATATAATTAGAATAAGAGTAAAATAATGAAAATCTTATCAATACATTGAATAAGTAATGTTATGACTCATAAACCTAACTGAAAAAAGATTGAAGACTGAACTTAGCAAGAAGAAAAAAGAAGCCTGGAAGAATAAATAAGAGGTGGAAAAAAATACTGAAAGAACAAATATTATAAATCTAAGTAAATGTTCATTAATAGTAATGATGTTAATAATAATCATTTTTAATGGTTAAATATAAAACCTAAATGAAACTAATATTTGAGACAACCATACACCAGAATTATGTCCAGAGGTATTGCAGGAAAGTTAAAACATACTAAATTCTTTAAATTGCCTGTAAAGAGGACATAGATCTTAGCATAATACTTTGTTAAGAATGTACATAACCATGTTCAAATGTTCATGGGACACTGTCACAATGGGTGGAGAGTCACACAACACCCAAAAGAATATCAAATTCCCATCCTGGGAGCTCTGCCACATTCTCTAAATAGATCAGCAAGAATCCCCTGAGTACAGAGGCAATGACTAGTGAAGGAGGATGGTCCATTGACAAGCCCTTGATATTGATGACTGTGCTTATGAACCTTTACTCTTGAAATGGAAACAGCTTAGTGTTGTAGGGTGCCTAAGAGTTGCCTCCTGGGAGCTTCTTTGTTGCTCAAATGTGGCCTCTCTCTAAGCCAAACTCAGTATATAAATATGTCCCTTCCTCCCAGCATGGGATATGACTCCCAGGGATGAGCCTCCCTGGCACCAGAGGGATTACTACCAGGCACCAGCTAGCAATGCAACTGGAAAAAGACCTTTACCAAAAGGGGGAAAGGAGAAAGACAAATGAGTTCATATGGCCAAGAAACTTCAAAGTGAGTTGGGAGGTCATTCCGAGGTTACGCTTATGCATGTCTCAGAAAGATCTCTTTGAGTGCCCAAGCAGATACTACAACCAAATAGCAGGGTTCCTGAGGGTTCTGGAGACATCCAGACACTACAGTCAGGGCAGATATCTCAGGAGTTTGGTGCCTTGCCAGTGGGCCCTACGTTGGAATTTATGCCCCCAGAGTGACAGAGTTGGACTCAGTTGCAGTTTCCCTACACATAGGTCTTCTGTCCTTCTATTTGAACCTATAATTAGTACTAGAGTTGGTAGGTATACCTCCAAGAGACTTAAATCTTTAGGTTGTCCATGTGCCAGCTGGGCCCTGAATTTCATCAGAGTTGCAACACCTACTCTCCAGTTCATTGGTTTCACCCAGGACAACTAAAATGGAGGTGATGATACACAGTGACCATACCGAGGAAACAAGAGAGTCTACAACTGCAAACAAAAGGGTCCCATCCATTGGCCCTATGGGATCACAGCCCCTTCTCAATTAGAGGTGGATTGGACATCACCATCCCAGAATCCTCAGGATTGGGGAATGAACTATGGACTAAAGTAGACTTAGTGGTATTCTACTATAGATTTATAGTGATTCTAACAATGGAAGAAATTATATCATTGATGAGGCAGTAGCCACTGGACATTCTGAAGGCAAGGAGAGGGAAAACACGTGTAAACGGGGGCATTTTGGAGACTTGGGGATTGTCCTGAATGACATTGCAAGGACAGATACAAGCCATTATAAATCTTGCCATAACCTACAGAACTGGGTGGGAGAGAGCGTAAACTACAATGTTAACTTTAATCCATGCTTAGTGGTAATGCGCGAAAATATGTCCATCAATCACAATGAATGTACCTCACTAATGAAGAAGGTTGTTAATGTGGGAAAACATGGGAGGTGTGGGGAGTGGGGTATATGGGAATCCCCTATACATTTTTTTTAAGATTTCTTTTCATTTACTTATTTCTCCTGACACCCTTGTTGTTTTTCACTTTCTGTGTCTGTTCATCTTCCTTGTTTCTTTAGGAGGCACTGGGAACTGAACCCAGGACCTCTGATGTTGGGAAGGTGGTGCCTAATTGCTTGAGCCACCTCCACACCCTACTTTGTTGTGTCTCTCATTCTGTTTTTCCTCCCCATGTCTCTTGTTGTGGCATCTTGTTGCATCAGCTCACTGTGCCTGCCCATCACATCAGCTCGCTGTCTACTATAGAAGGCACCGGGAACTTCTGTTCCCTGCTTTGTTGTGTCTGTTCATTATTTTTTTTCTTCTTGTGTCTCTTGTTGTGTCAGCTTGCTGTGCCTGTCTGCCATGCCAGCTCACTGTCTTCTTTAGGAGGCACAGGAATCTGAACCAGTGACCTCTCATGTGATAGATGGAAGCCCAGTCACCTGAGCCACATCTGCTTCCCTTGAATCCCCTATATTTTATGTAAAATTTGTATAATCTAAGTATCTTTAAAAAATATTTTTAATAAAATAAATTTAAATGAATAAATAAATAAATAAAAACTATAAAAAAAGAATGTACATAACCAGACTGTATAGTTTTAAACTACCAAAGAAATAAAAAAGAACTAAAGAAAAGCTAATGAATCCAATAGAATAGAATGAAGGAGAAAAAATAACCTGTTATCATGAAAAGTTCTCAAAATATTACCTGAGTTAAAAAATAAAGATTACTAATTACCATGATACCAATTCTGTAAAATTCTTCAAAGTCAAAACAAAACAAAATTATATAATATGTACAGATACTATATATATTCATATACATATAATGTATCCATATCACACACACACACACACACACACACCTACAAATCTCTAGTGTTTTTTTCTTTTTTTAATGGAGGGAATAGTTGCACATTAAATGCGCAGATATTAATTGTCACTGGAAAAGTAAATGTGATTGAGGATAGTGGCCAAAGGGAAGACAAATAATTATTTTTAATTAACTTTTGATATATTCGTGACTTTTAAAAGAGAGACAAAGCAAATTGGACAAACTAATTGCAGTATATTGGTGGTTACATTAGTGAACCAATGTCTAAACTTGGAGAAAACCCACAGGTAAGGGCAAGGAGGACAAAGGATTTTGACAGAGTCTGAGCAATGTAGGCCATTGAGAAAAGCTCTTTCCCTAAAGTGATAGGGTGGGAAGACAGATGGGGAGTAGGTGGGACCAAGTGGGAAAGAAAAGAGAAAGTACAGACTACCTTGTGAGTAAATGAAATTCGACCGTAAAAGGATAAGGGAGTTTGGCAGTTAGTTTGGGTGAACAGTTCTACTCCAGCACTAATCTGATTGGAAGGAAAAAAATCACATTAAAAAGTAATCAAGATAAAAAAAATAATCAAGATAGTGATTTCACAGTTCACTATGTGAGTACTGTGTGTTAACATTGATTGTAAGTCAATATAAGTGCAGAGTAGTAAACAAAGCGTGTATTTTACCTAGTTTTCAAAAGTTATTAATATAGTGTTTTTGCAGTTCACTAAGTGAGCTCTGTTCTTGCACATTGATTGTCAGTTTATGTAAGTACATGGCAGTGAATCAAACATGTATTGTATTCTATATAGGTTTCAAAACTAATCAAATGTGTGTTTTCACAGTTCACTAAGTGATTTCTGTGTTTTAACACTGATTGTAAGTCAGGATAAATACATAGTAGTGAATACAGCATCTATTTTACTTAGTTTTCAAATCTAATCAAGATAGTATTTTCACTGTTCACTATGTGTGTTTTGTGTTTTAACATTGATTTTAAGTCAATATAAATGCGTAGTGAATAAAGCATGTATTTTTCTTCCTTTTGGAATGTAAAAAAAGTGTTATAACTAACCATAAACAAAAGTACTCCACTATCCAATGGCCTTTGCATGTTACTTCAGAACCACACATTTCACTCCTCCGAAATCCACTAAATAGATTTACAGGAAAAAAGAGATGAGATACCCAGATCCCTCACTACTAAAACCCTGTGTCCTCAGGCTCATTTTTGTGGAAATGTAAACACATGATGGTTCAAGGAATATGTATGTATTCTTTCATGTTTGAGATGAATCTTTTTTAGGGAAGTAACTTTCATCTTCAAAGAGAATGAAAGGATGTATTCAGTAAGAATCAAATTTGCCAGAGTTGAAAGCTCTTGCTCTAAATATTTAGATACAGGAATGAGAGGTGTGTGCCTTTGATAATTTTGTACATGGAAACTAGATTTAAAGGAAGTTTCACTTTATTTCTAGCAAAACTGTTAGGAAAAATACAGAGTTGAAGTAAGATGCCTTTGAAAAGGAAGTCACTATATGTTTCTACAGTACCCAGAAAAACCAGCAACTGGAATATATTAATAATTTTGCACAGTTCAAGCCCTTTCAAATTTAATCCCCAATCTGAATCCTCTCACTCCAACTTCCCACCTACTTCCCAGCTTTGAGAATTGTAATCTTTATATTTGATCAAAGTTGTGGTTTTGTTTGGAAAGCCCTAAGTGTACTCCTGGTCTAAGTTAATATTTTATGTGGATAATCTTTGCAAGAATATTTGAGTAGCCTAACCAGCCATTCCAATAATACTTAGTTAAGATTTCCCATTTTAAGACTATTGAAAAGCAGTATATATTGTATGATATAATGAAATAAATAATATTTTTCAAAACAATAATATCAACCATATCTAAGAATAAGAAATATAAACAATATGCACAAGACAATTTTTCATCAGGCCTAATTAAAGGTTTAAGTATATTGTCAGTCTATTGGTGTTCCTCTGGAGGATATAGTTTCCTTGCTTATCACAGCACTGCCTTGGGTTTTTCTGTGTGTTTTTTTTGTTTGTTTGTTTGTTTTAAGATTTATTTATTTATTTATTTTTCTCCCCACCCCCCCACCCCCATTGTTTGTGCTCACTGTCTGCTCTCTGTGTCTGTTCATTGTGTGTGTTCTGTGAATGTTCGTCTTCTTTTAGGAGGTACTGGGAACTGAACCCGGGAACTTCCACGTGGGAGAGAGGTGCCCAATCGCTTGACCCACATCTGCTCCCTGCTTCTTGTTTTGTTTCTCATTGCATCTCTTCACTGCATCATCTCATTGTGTCATCTCATTGAGACATCTCACTGTGTCATCTCATTGCACCATCTCACTGCATCATCTTGTTGTGACATCTTGTTGCTTTATCTGGTTGAGTCAGCTCACCGCACTCTCTGTCTTGCTTGTCTTCTTTCGAGACACTGGGAACCGAACCCTGAACCTTCCATGTGGAAGGCAAGAACCCAACTGCTTGATCCACATCCACTCCCCCTTTGTTTTGTTTTTCAACTTTGTTTTTAAAGAAGTTTTAGATTCCAGAAAAGTTACATCAAAAATATAGGGGAAGATTGTGGGAAGATGGCAATGGACTGACAGGCAGAGCTGAATGCTCTCACAAAAACAACTTAGAAATAGTCAAAATATGTCTAAGGGCCCTGCTTTGGGGGTCACCAGACCAGGATAGTGCTATATAACTCCCAGGAGTGTGAGGGAAAGAGAGACAAAGAAGATTAAACAGCAAATGTAAGTTACTAAGCCCCCATGGCACAGGAAGGGCTCTTCTCCCCCACCCCCAAGATATTAAGCTGGAGTAAAACCCCCGGCTCACTGCAGCTGACTGAAAGGGGAACAGACATCTTCCTCCCTGTCAGTGGTTTCAAGGGAAAAAGGAGAGGTCCAGGTGCTTTTCTTCAGTGTATTCAGACAGCAGAGCCTGCTTTGAATCTCTGATCTGGATATTAAACATAGGAACATGGGAAAGCCCAGAATGAAACACCTCCATGAAAAGTGTGTTGATTAGTGCCATCTACTGGCCAGTCTGGAAATTGCATGGACAAAAACTGTTGTCTGTGCTCTCTTTATCTAACCCCTCGGAGAAAATTTGCACACCACTAGTGAGTCCCTGGTCTGATTTTGAAAACTTAAGCTGGGCAATTTTAAAGACTGAACATAAGTTGGACCAAATATCAAAGAAGAGCTGTGAAAAAAAAAAGGAACCAATAAGGTAAGAGAGATAAATTGGCCATCAGAGTAAATTCACCAACATAATCAGATGCCTAGATATCAGAAAAAAAAATTACAAGCCATAGTAGGAAACAGGAAGAGATGTCCCAGCCAAAAGGACAAACTAAATATCTTGAAGAGATATAGGATTTAATAAAATTAATCACTGATAATCACACAACTCTCCTAAATCACTTCAAAGAATTTAAAGAAAATATGACTAAAGACATAAAGGATATTAAGAAGACACTGGGAGAGCATAAAGAAAAATTTGAAAGCCTGCAAAGAAAAGTAATAGACCTTATGGGAATGAAAGACAAGATGGATGATATTAAAAATATATTACAGGCCCATAATAGCAGATTTGAATTGCTTGAAGACAGAATTAGTGATTTGGAAGACAGAAGATCTGAATTGGAAAAGACAGAAGAAGAGAAAGAGAAGAGAATGAACAAAATGGAACAAAGTCTCAGGTAATTGAATGGCCATGTGAAACACACAATCATTCACATTATTGATGTCCCAGGAGGAGAAGAAAATGGAAAAGAGGCAGAAAGAATATTAGAGGAAATAATGACTGAAAACTTCCCAATCCTTATAAAGGATATAAATATCAATACTCAAGAAGGACAATGCACCCCCAAACAGAATAAATCCAAATAGACCTACCCTGAGACACCTACTATTCAGAATGCCAATATCAGAGTTAAAGAAAAGATTGTGAAAGCAGCAAGAGTAAAGCAAAGCATCACATACAAGGGAAACTCAATAAGATTAAATGCTGGAGGAGAAAAGAAAGTGGTATGATGTGTTTAAGGTACTGAAAGATGAAAGCTGCCAGCCTAGGATTCTGTATCCGGCAAAGCTATCCTTCAAAAAGGAGGGTGAGTTTAAAGTCTTCACAGACTTGGGAAGCAGCTGTGGCTCAATCAGTGGGGCTCCCGTTTACCATATGGGAGGCCCTGGGTTCGGTTCCCGGGGCCTCCTGGTGAAGGCAGGCCCGCCCGAACGGCGTGGTTAGCTGACCCAGCGAGCGCAAGCAGCAAGGGGGGGATAAATGAATAAATAAATAAAATCTTAAAAAAAATAAAAAAATAAAAAAAAATAAAGTCTTCACAGACAAACAAAAGCTGATAAGGTATATTACCAAAAGACCAGATATGCAAGAAATACTAAGGGAGTGCTGCAGCCTGAAAGAGAAAAAGAAGGGTGAGAGATTTGGAGAAGAGTTTAGAAATGAAGATTATTAGGAACGATAAACTAAAGGATAAGAAGACAGACAATAGAACAATATGGCAACAGAGACCCAAAGAACAAAATGGGTGAAGTAAGTAAAGCCTTTACAGTAATAACACCGAATGTTCATGGACTGAACTCCCCAATCAAAACACATAGACTAATAGAACTGACAAAAAAAATATGAGCCATGTATTTGTTGTCTACAAGATACCTACCTCAGATGTAAGGGCACAACCAGACTAAAAGTGAAGGAAGAGCAGGAATAGACTAGCTAAATGTAAAACAACAACATTATAGTATATGAACAATAAATACTCAGTGCAACTGGCAAATTGTTCCTGTGAGCAGTATTCTGTAATTTTTTTTCATACAATATAAACACTTGCCTTTAAAGGAGGAGGATTGGAAAAGAGATATGTTTCTGGATACTTCATTTTTCTTTAGCCCTTTCTTATTCATACTCTTTAATTAAAATAATCTATCTGGATCAGTAATGATTTAGCATGACGACTGTTGAACAAGATTTTGAGTTTTTCTTCCTCATAAAATTATGAGTTGGCAAATTGTTATCTCCTATAATTCATTCCAATAAGATGTGAAGAATTCCCAAATAGGAATTTGATTATCTAGAAAGAATTATGGCCTAAATGGAAATGAAATAACTAAACCAATAATTTCTAGCTTTCTTAGAGATTATTATGTCCAATTGTTAGAGCTGTAATATGAAAAATTAGAATTATAATTAATTTCTATTATATTTGAATTATTTATATTTATAAAGGTTTGTTTCTATGCTATCTATTTTTTCTATTAAATCTTACCTAGTTTTACACTATCTTTTAAAATTTGTAATTTCTTTCAATCTACTTTTCTATTTATTTTACAATTTTACAATAAAGGACTTTTAACAGTAAAAAAAAAAGCCATTGATTATACACTTTGGGTAGACCATATGTTATGTGAATATGTCTCAATAAAACTGCTTAATAAACAAAATATATATATATATGTAGGGGATTCCCATGTTCCCCAAACCTTCCCCCTTTCATATTTTCCCCTACTAATAACATCTTACATTAGTGTGATATTGGTTTTAATGCCAGAGTGCCAGTAAGTTAGAAAAGTCCAGTGTTGACAAGAGGAAAGACAACTGAATCAAACCGATTTCTGCCACATGGATGGTTTGGGTAATGTGGGGAGCAAATTAATATGTATCTATTCTATTTTTAGAAAGCATGTTTAATATTGCCTATTTTTTAGAGCAAGGACTCACTTATAACATGTTCAAACTTCTGTGATTTAAACAATAAATACACACAGCCCGAACTTTTTTCTAAGAGGCTGAAGTTTTTTTTCTGTCAGTGTGGACTAGCACCTTTGCCAAACACATGAAAATCTAAATAAGACCACAAAAACTTGTTCCATATTTTCAATTTATCATCTATAAATTTGACACATGGTTTGCACCTATTTTGTGTCAAAGTGGTCAGGATGTGAAAAATGTGTCATTGTCTCTGAAGAGCTACCATCTACCTAGTGCAATAAGATATATATATATATGTTAAAAAATGGCTAGGAAACAATTACAAGGGAATAGTATCATAGCATATTGGGGGAAAGAAACATAATTAAGGATGAAGTTACTCAAAAATAACTAACTGCTTCATAAATAAGTGTGGAAATATATATCATAGAGGAGGCTGGGAATTTTTAAGATTTCGTGGAGACATTAATCCTCTAAAGGAAAGGACTAATTCTCATGATAAAATAGCATTCATTATACAATTTTTATATACAGCAAGCACATTAAAAATAATATCCTATTTGATATTATGGTATTATGACAACTGTGTGAAGTACATTATTATTTTGCAGATGAGAAATAAAGCTTAGGGAATTTTTCTGTCTTTCCTAAGGTTATACAACTATTATATCATGCTGCAAGGAACAAAATCCAATTCTAGATAATCAAAATCCCATTTTTTCCCCTCTATACTATCTACCTTCTGTTTGTTTTTTGTTTTTGTTTTTTTAACTCTCTGTTAAAACCTCTCTGTTCAGAATGAGCACTCAGGGAATGTTAGTCTACTTCAAATTCAGTACATCATTCCAGCAAAACCAAATGGAAGAAGGTAGTTTCTAACTCTCAGATTACTCATTCTTAGAACTCATTAAAATGCTTGCTTTACCATAACCCGTTGACGAAGTTTAATCACAGTTGCTCCTGCTTTCAATATTCCAACTCTAACTCCCAAAGCTGTATAACCTTGAGAAAGTGACCTTTCCTTCTATACCCCTGTTTCCTCATATGGAAATGGAGATGATAATACCAGTATGACAGAACTGTTTGGGACCTTAAAAGATAAAATTGATTAATGTCCTTAGCAGAGTGCTTAGATATACTTGTGGTTTCTGTTGTTTCTACTGTTTTCAGTAAATAAGTATTAAAGATAGATCACTGGGAGTGGGTATAGCTCAGTAGTGGAGTGCCTGCTTCTCATGTACGAGAGTTCAATCCCTGGTACCTCCTAAAAAAAAATAGATAGTAATGTATTAATACCAGAGCATTATGGCATGTTTTTAAGAGCATAATCTTGGAGCCTCCTGCATGGGTTTAATTCCTGGCTCTACTGAATTTGGGCATGAGCCTGCATAAAATTGGGCATGTTACCTAACCTCTGTTCTCATCTCTAGAATGGCTATGAGGATTAAACAAAGTTATATATGCAAATAACATGACAAACATAAAGATTTAGCTAATATTGTTAACAGTGAGTTTTTTTAATGTAAGAAGAATATGCTTTATTGAATTGGCTTAATCAAGGTGTTCTTCAGTTCAACTGATCAATGGTTATATACTAATATAAAATACATGAAAAAAAGTACTATTTAGTTTTTGTAAGTGTAGATGTACCACTGAACTATGTAAACATGCACCATTGTGATGAATTTTCTCAGGCAACACTTTAGTTTATTCCCACTGGAAAGTCCTTAAATGTCTCCTAATAATTCATATTTTATTGTTTGCTTTGTTAATTTCTAACCTATTTATATTTGACATGAAAGTTTTTTCTTACACTAAATTATATTTCCTCTTACAGATATTTATTAGGAACCTCCTCTATACCTGATATACATATGACTGAAATAATCCCTATCTTAAAAGATCATACAATCTAAAGGGACCAGAAAGTAAATGAATAGAACAGGATCCTAAGTGCTATAAATTGATGAATGCTCAGCCAAGGTACATAAGAGTGGAGAAGAAATTCCTCTAACTCAGACTCAGTGTCCTACAAAGCCATTTACTTCGTAAATGATTATAACCAACTAGTAATCTTTTTTAGCAATTTTATTGAGATATATTCATATACCATACAATCCATCCAAAGTGAACATTCAATAGGTTTTAGTATAATCAGAGCTGTGCATTCATCCCCACAATCAATATTAGAGCTTTTTCATTACTCCAAAAAGAAAAAGAAAAAAAAAACCTACTCCTTAACAGTTACTTTTCAATCCCTCTATCCATCCCCTGCCATACATATCTGCTACTGTAATTCCATCTCTATAAATTTATTTATATTTATAATTTATATAAGTGGAGTAACACAATATGCAGTATTTTGTGCCTGGTCACATGATAATTCTCTCTTTTTTAAACAATTAAGATGAAAAATATTAATATATTACTATTCCCTAGAGTCCATAGCTTTCTTTAGGTGTGTTTTAGCTCATATAACATCCTATTACTAGCATCTTGTAATATGAAAATACACTTGTTCTGATTCATTGAAGAACATTCTAATATTTGTACTATTAAACACACTCATCATCTGCAATAAACTATGCTATACAGTCCCATGTTTCATCCTTTAGCTTTTCTTCTAGGGACATACACAACTCTAAACTTTCCCTTTCAACCACAATCATAACCCCATATTGACGCTGCTAATTACATCCACTCTAATGTGCTATCATCACCTCTATCCAATTCCAAACATCTACAATCAACCTTTTGGCCAGTTCTGCACAAATTACACTGTTCCCCATTCTCTATCCTCATTTTATCTTCAGGTGACCCATCTCCTAGATAGTAACTCCATGAATTTTCACAGTATAGTTAGTTCATATTAATGAGATCATGTAATATTAGTCCTTTTCCACCTGGTTTGTTTTACTCAACCTAATAACCTCAAATTCATCCATGTTGTCATATTCATCACAACTTAATTTCCTCTTACAGCTAAATAGTATTCCATTGTATGTATAGATCACATTTTGTTTATCCATTCATCTATTGATGGACACCTGGATTGTTTATACCTTTTGGGCAACTGTGAATAATGATGCTATGAACATCAGCATACAAATGTCTGTTCACATCCCTACTTTGAGTTATGGTAATCTTGATATACTCTTGTTAATGAAAAAAATTCAAAACTTACTAAAGACATACTGCATAAAAGGCATTGTCCTAGTCATGATGGAGAAAGCAAATATGAATAAAAGATTCCCCATCATCCACACAGAGTAAATGAGGGAGTTTAAAATAATAGTTGATATTATATATCAGATATATCATAGAACTAAGTAACCATTCTCTTTCCCCATAAAAATTTTAATTTAAAGTCAGCATTCACATATATGGAAGAATATCTTTACCCATCTCAAATAAATCTCCTGGTCCTCCCTCAGCAAAAGGCCTCTGTCCTGGTTTTATGAGGCTGTATCACATAGTGGATAAGAAGGTGAATGCTGGAACTACATAACCTCAGTTCAAGTCTCAGTTTCCCCACAGACTAGCTGTGTTTGACCTTGGGCAAGTCATAGAAACTCTCAGTTCCTGAGTTCCCTTATCTGTAAAATTGGATTAAAAGAGTACCTCAGAGTACATTTATGTAATCTAAAGTATTTGGAAAAATAAAGTTTGGTTGTGAAAAGATTAAAAAATTAATATATGTGGAACACTGTTTTGATACATAGTAGTGCTAGGTAAGGGTGAATGATTAAGAGCATTACCATTATCATTGTTATAATCCTTTCGATGGATGGTAATTGCTTAAACCATAAACTTTGGTGTCATACATCAACTCTTCTTTTTCCTTCACACCTCACATCTAATATATTGGCAAGTTTTGTCAGCTCTTCGTTCAACATATTTCTGAAACCTGACCTTGACTCCCAAGGTCCATCTCCATCTGCTGAATCCATGTCCTGTCACCCAGCTGACGGCAGTGGCCTTCTAAAACTGCCTTTTGCCTTCATTCTGGTTTCCCACCGTTTAATCTTTTCACAGCTACCAGAGTGATCTTTTTAAAAAGCAAGTCAGATCCCATCACTCACCTGATTAACCACCAGCGGTTGACACCTTACTGCAAATCACAGTACTTGTTTCAGTAAAGAATCACAGATTTTCAAACTGGGATCATTTAATCCACTTTGTTTATTTCCCAAATGAAGGACTGAAAATCCCAGAGGAGAAGAGAGGCTAATGAGTCATACTCTACTTATTAGCCACAGAACTCAAACTATATCTGACTCCAAACAATATTTTCCTCATAACATGTAGTTTAAAATTTTCCCTTTTAGTAGTTAAGAAAGAAAGACAATCTTTGAGAAGGCAGAGATTAGTAGAGGGTAAATGCAAAGAAAACCTGCATATTCTCATTACTTTGCCCGTTTATAAAAAAACAAGAATGTGGGTTCAATAGTAGGCATACAAGTTCATTTCTATGTGTTTCCTTGACAGTGATAACTTTGTAATGTTAGAACATTGCAAAGGTAGCTGCTAACTCAGCTACCAGCTTTAAGGGATTTGGGAAGAGTATTTTCAACGTAAAGGTTTAATAAAGCACTTCATGGACCAATAAATTAAATTTCCTGCTTCAAACATTTTTCCCCCCAGTGGAAATCACCCACAACCATGATAAAATTATTCTGCATTCCTAAATATGTGATGGTTTCAAAAGTAGCACTGTTTTATTAGATTTTATTTTTCCACTAAACCCATGAAATTAAGGAATGTGGCCTTGCTGCATTTTTCTATTACAGAAATTGTGCTCTTACAAAACAATCATGCATAATGTACAGAATTCTCATACATCACCCTTCCACCAACATTCTACATTGTTGTGGAACATTTGCTACAGATTCTGAAAGAACATGATCAGACTATTACTACTAACTATGGTCCATAATGTGCACTTGGTATATTTTTTCCATATATCCCCTATTATTAACACTATGTATTAGTATTGTATATTAGTTATAGTTTATGAGAGAACATTCTCATATTTGTACTATTAACCACAGTCCATCTTCCACCACATGATACACTGTGTTATACAGTTCCATGCCTTGTATCTTCCATCCAAAGCATACACTCAGTACAAACCCCTAAATATGGGAATTTTAAATGATTTTTTAAATTACAAATATATGCTATAAAATATTATTGGGCAGCAAAATATTTTAAGGACTCAAATGATATTAAACAATAAAATATATTTTATTCTAGAATATTAAAGTATAAAATCATATTTAAAACTCTATATTGGAAGCGGCTGTGGCTCACTCAGTAGGGCTCCCGTTTACCATATGGGAGGCCCCGGGAACCGAACCCGGGTGAAGGCAAGCCCTCCCGCACGGCGTGGTTACTGACCCAGCGAGCACAAGCAGCAAGGGGGGGCTAAATGAATAAATAAATAAAATCTTAAAAAAAAAAAA
>JAKSZT010054457.1:5225708-5275104 GCA_026826555.1 Tolypeutes matacus
CTGAATAGCATTAAAATTAATTAATAAAATCATTCATTCTATAAATGCCTGAATGTGGGGTTTACAAGACATAAACTCTATCTTCTGCAGTTCAATCACAAAAGTATCTAAATAATGTGTTATTTAAGGAAGAAGCAATTAATTCTTCCAGACGGAAAAGAAAAATTGTCAAAGAGAAAAGTAAGACATCTAGACAATTGCTGAAACATCTTGCATCAGGGCAATTTATTACTTTTTAGCTAAATCTATACAGCTTCTTTGAGTACCAGTGAACAAGAGGTCATATCCTTATGTACAAATTTCATGCACTTTCTATTGTATTGTTAGCATTATTTCTAAGTATTGTTTCAGCAACTTCTCTTAACCTTGATCGATTCTGTCCTCTGAGACATGCTATTGTTTGAGTCTGGGTCAGTAATAACCTCTGAATGTTATAAATGTCTTGAGAGTAACGATATGACACTTTTTCTCAGAGCAGGGCTAGTGGACCCATGTAAGAATTGAACAGTTCATGCGAATAAGTTTCTTTCATCCTTGACTTTTTCACTGGGTAAGAGGGAAACCACTGGAGGGTTTTGAGCAGAATGACATGATCTGAATTTTACTTTAACAGGCTGCTGCAAACAGGCATGATCTGGCTACTATGTGGAGGAGACCGAAGCTATGACCGAGGAGGAGAAGCAGGAACACGAGTTCAGAGACCATTTCAATAAAGGAGGCATCCAACAGTATAGGCATTTCTAAATCACTATGATTCATGGATCACACCTGATACAATGGAAAATCATGCTAAACTCTCCCTAATTAACCTTTTGTAAATTTCTCACCAGATTCTCAGATACTCTCCATTATCTTGGCAAACCAACTTTCTGAAGGAATGTGGCTATTAGGACTTTCCTATTAGCTCCCTTAAGCTCTTCAGCTACCGGAGAGTGATATGCTTGCAAGAATCACTTGTCTTCCTCCAAATCTTTTATACTAATTTTAATTAAGTGAATAATTTATTTTATACATTAATTTATAATGTCATCCAAGTAAATATTATTTTATATTATGGTTTTCTATTGAAACCAAGTAAAATAATTTGGAAAAAAATTGACAAGTGAGTTTAAAACTATTATTGAATTAGGTGAGGGAGGTGATTTTGAAAGATTGGGGGAGGAAAGAAACAAAATATAGAGAGATGTGCTTCTCAGTTTGCTTTATGAGTCTCTTTAAATCCAGATCTTCTCTAAAGAAATCTAATCTGAAATTGTAAATGACACTCTCATGATGTGAGTAGTACAAGAAAGATTAAAGAATATTTGATCAGCTGACTCATGTTCAATAAAATACCCTAGACCTGTACCAAAACATTGGTAAAAGTATGTTTAGTTATGTATTTAAATTAAAATAGAATATCCATCTTACATATTATCTTTACATGACTCTTTAAACAGATATTTTATTTAATCAACCTATGGCCTTAACTCCTGATTCCATCAGATAGGAGGGCTTCTATTTATATCTGTATAATTTCAGGTATTATGTAAAACCATAGAAACTAATTGGTTTGGAATTTTTTTCTAAAAACAATAATTTAAAAATTAAATAGTGATTTACTAATTTATAAAAGATGGAACAATTGAAGCAACTCTTTGCCCTATGCTATTATACTATAGTCAAATATGCTTTAACTAACTGGAAATAAAATTTTAAATTAATGTTTCTGATATTCAGTCTATGCCCCTATAAATGTGGATGCTAATGTCAGATTTATCTTTATAGAATTTTTTATATTATTTGTATTTAATTCCATTAAATAAAAAACAAATTAACTTGTTCTTCCAAATTTCCATAGGTATTTGAGGTTAGAATTGCTGTTATTCCAATCATATATTTTTTAAAATATGCCCATTCTGAGAAATTTTAGAATATTGAAAATAGTGCCTCAAATATTTTGTTTTTTGCGTGTGTGTTGTATGTTATCACAATACTTACGAAAAGTTTTGGCTTCTCACCAATAATCTTCATAATTGAGGGGAAATTATAGAAATAATACAATAAATGATACAAATGCAATATAAATAGTTATATTGATATAGCATGACTCTACATCTATCACAATTTTCTAGTAAATAGACAAATGTCTTTGTTTTAATCAAATCTACACTTTAACCTAGATGGTTACCTAGCTCTTTACTGTTCAAGGTACTGATAATCTGGATTTCTTGTCCTCCTCAGTATATTTTCTACATCCAACTGAGTTATAAGAAGAAAGGGAAATAATGAGTCAGCAGAGTATATAGCACATAATAAACATTTGATAAATAATAACTACATACAGAAAATTTCTATAATTTTATTTTTAGCAAAAATCTTTTACAAGTTCTTTTATGTCCAAGAAGTCTGTGATGCAACAGGTATGATAATGCATCTTTAAATATTATGTACAATTTTTCTTCTCTCTTGCCTCACTTTGACCATTCTCCTACTACAATTGAATAAGTTTGATATCACAACTAGTTGAATTGAAATTGATTCTAAATGGAAACAAAACAAAACAAAAAGAATGGGACATTAAAAGAGGTTTTGATAATATATCAAAACTCAGAACAGTGTAATGCAGATATTAAAAGCATGGGGCAAGGAGTTGAAAGGACTTGTGCTTGAACCCCTGTACCAGAATTTGTTGAGGATTTTAAAGCAATCATTTAAATCCCTTTAAGTTTCAGTAAATATTTTTTGTGGTTTCCCTGTAGATCAAATGAGATAAAGAAAAGAAGCAAAACTAAAGCACTAAGCAAATGATAGCTATTGTTATTATCAGTGTCAGCATTTTGCATGCTCTTAATGACCATGTTATGCAAGACAAACTTTACTAAGGAAGAAAGGCATTATTTCATCTGAAAGGTATAATTGAATATATTCTTAATTTTACAGATAGTTTTGTAACCAAGCAACATTTTTAATACATAAAAGACAAGATCTTGATGAAAAATTTAATTTTTATAGATATCTACTTGAATCCTCCAAAGTTTCCTACAATCAATATCTAAAATATGACATTAACTCAATTCTTCTTCCAGCATCTCCTTGCTTCTACACACTTTTAATTTTTAAATAATAATTCTCTAAGTCTTTATACTCAACCCATGCAATGGTCCAACTCCTTCTTTGAAAATATTTGTGAGGAGAAAACTCCTTTCCATTAATTCAGTTTGAATTGAAATCATATATGCACATATTTTTAAATAAACTCCTTCAAATAACTAAATTTTTCTACATACCATAAGGATAGCTTTCTTCATCCATAAATTAGACTGTTTCAATGCTCTTGATCTTAGGTAAATTATGCCCTATATGATGTTTAAATAATATATCATGGGCCCTTAATATCTATTTCTAACCCATCTCTTACTTTTTTGTATTTTTCTATTAATTACAGAGTCATGACTTCCACACGTCACTCTCTTAAACATCTGAGGCAATGAACACTGGATTTCTCCATCTCCTTAAATAAATTATAATTTTGTGTTGACATCAAACTTCCTTCTAAATTCCCACAATATGCTTCTTCCATAATTACCGTCCAGTAAAACAGTCTTAGGTTCTCTCTATACTCTACATTATCTTTCTTTCCATCAACTTATATCTACTGTTAAAATAGATGATCTACCACATGCTTAAAAAGAAAAAAAAATATCCACTATTCAATAAACAAATACATACTAATACAAAACCTTGGACCACCTGTGAGAATTAGGTCAATTGACATTCAATACCGCAGTTTAAAGCATTAAATTAAGGGTCATATTTAAAATTACTGCTTGTATTCTCTTTCAGGAGCACCAAATGCATATGGCATATTTCTATTAATCAAAAGTTACATGAGCCTGTTATTGCCCCTTATTTCCAAGTTTTCAGAGGTCATTTAAAATAAATTTTATGTATACTACATTGTGTCAGACCATCTCAAATAAATATTCTAAATTTGATAACAAATTCTTCTCAGATTCACCTGTTCTCAGGATGAATGCTTAACCCCTTTCTTATGTACATACATTATCCTATTTATTCTAGCTTTTGGATAGTTGTCATCCTACATCATCTTTAATCTTTATATTTGACAGTTTCCCCTTAAATCCCAAAAGTTCATTTCATTTATATCACATAGTTTATATTTTAGTCAGTCCATTCCAAAAATGGGCTTAAAATTCAGCAAAAATTCATACAACTATTTCAAAATGATGTAGTAACATGAATCAATGTTTCATTTTGTAGGTATAAATTATTGCCTAATGAATAAATTAAAAATACTTGAATGAAAATACAGTTGTTTCTACTTCTATTACTTATTTTTATTAAGAGTATGAAGGGCATGCATATAATATTAGATCTTTTACCTCATTATCATATTTCTATGTGTTTTTCTAGTAATTCCCTTAGATTCTTAATTCAGCTCCTCTTTAATCTTTTCATTTTATCTTTAATTTTAATCTATATTTACCTTTCTGGACTTTTATGCAGATTTTAATATACATTTTGCTTTTTCTATATCCCTTTAAATTCCTTGCATACTATACTTTCAAGTTGATTTATAATTTTAGAGTAATGAAAACTGTACTATGAACTTTATGAAAAGTGACACACACAGACACATGTATTTCATTAACCACCAAATTATCTTTCTATCTAGCCCCAAAATATATTGTAGTGATTAATTTTCTGGAAAATAAAATATTTCGGAAACAGAAATAAGCCTCTCTATGATACCAAACCAAAGAATATTATTATCAAGTTATTTGGATTCTAACAATATTGAATTTCTGCTGGTTTTTAAAATTAGATTTAAAATGAGAAGCTAAAACTGAAGTTCAAAAACAGAATGAAGACTCCATAATATATATACTGCAAGGAAGCCTTTATTATTCAATTTAGAAATATATGGTATTGATTTTATGAAATGAACAGCCAAAAGACAATGCAGGGTTCTAAGAAAGATCCATTTGGCTCATAAAATCTGAAATCTATTGCTAGGTTTTTTCACCATGCCAGAAAACAAAATAAAACAATAGTTCACTATAAACACTCCACTCAATACTACAGTTTAAAGCATTTGCCTTTGTAACTTTTGTTCTTCTGACAGCTTTCAATATATTAAAGAATTTTTAAAGTTAATATCTTAATGGAATAAATGACTTTTATTAACCTTTTTAACAACGTTCAAATCCTTTGGAATTACTTTGCATATTATTTGATATGCTAATGAGAATTGTTATTAACTAAGCAAGACTTGTAAAGACTTGATAGCTCTACCTATCAACATGTTTAAGAGTTAAGACCTGTTATAGATATAATTGTAGTCTTCCAATTAATTCAGACTATTTCCCTCACAATATGTTCCCTAATATCAGAAAATTGCCACACTAAATAAATTCTATTCATGGCCTTATCATTAATTATTCTTAAAATGCAAAATATCAAATGGATTTATTCTTATATTGAAAAGATGAACATATTAAATTTATTAACTTACTTCAAATGAGTATGAATTTACCTGGTTTAAATAGCACATAAACTACAAATAATAAAACAGAAGCCAATTTAAAATGGCAAATAATAGAGAACCAATGTTTTATTTAGTTGGCTCTTCTATTGCAGGCTTTATGGGTTATAATGAACAAAATCCCATAGAAATTTGCCATGCATGTGTCCCCAGACCTAGTTTTTCTCCCTAGGTCTGGTTTTTAGAATGCTGGTGATAAACTAAGCCTGATTTATTATATGACCATCCTGTATGGGAATAGACTGTAACTTTGGGTATCTTTGGTCAACCTTAAGAGGTATAGCAATGGGAAGGATGTGGCTCGGGTGGTTGGGCGTCTCGCTTATGGAGGGACCTGGGTTCGATCCCTAGGACCTTCCGGTAAAAATTAAAAAAGAAAAATTTAGAGGCATGTGGGCCACTAGGCCCCATGCACGGGTGAGCTACCAGGCTCTGTGAGCCACATAGCAAGATTCAACATAACAGCAGAGTTATGGGAGATCCAAGACGAGACACACGGAAAAAACCAGGAACTAAGGTGGCAGACGCAGTAGGACACCTTTCTCCCACTTCAGAGTTTCTGAAGATCGAATCCCAGTGAAGACAGGAAGAGAAAGATGAGAAGAGAAGGCAGGAAATGGACACAGAGAGTTGCCCAGCTAATGGACACAGAAACAGCAAAAATGCGGGGGGTGGGGGGGAGGGTAAAAATGGATAAAAGTAAGTAAATAAATAAATCCTTTTAAAAAATGTATAGGGGAAGAAGATGCAGACTATAGTTAGTAGTAATACTTTGACGATGCTCTTTCCTGATTTGTTAACAAATGTTTCACAACAATGCAGGGTGTTTGTGGGGGAGTGATGTGTGGGAGCCCTGAAAGATGCTATGCATGTTTGTTTTGTAAGTTCACGATGTTTATTGAACACTTATAACTTATGTATGTTCGTATATGAATGATATACGTCAATAAATTGTTTTTAAAAAAAAAAAAAAAAGAATGCATTGATCTCTCAGAACTGTTCTCTCATATCTCCTCTGGACAAACTATTTTACTTCTCTCCTTTTCCTTTTTTCTATTTTCTCTCCACCATCCCCTACCCTTGGGTTAATCTTTAATGCTTAGCAGTTTAGTTCTCTTCTTGATTAATAAAATCAGTTTAAAACCCATACACTCAAAGTCTCATCTTCTAGCCCAGGCAGCTTAAAAGGTGTTTTCCTAGACAACAGACAATTTTCTCCCTGAAGAAGAATTTTGGTACCACCTGTTGAGATGTGGTTTGTTTGTTTGTTTGTTTTTACTATTTTCATATATAAATAGAACTCTTTTTTTTTTTTTTTTTACCAGGAGGTCCCGGGGATCAAACCCGGGTCTCTCCATATGGGAGACGGACGCCCAACCAGTTGAGCCACATCCGACCCCCTAAATAGAACTCTTAAAAGAATTTATTCCCTCCCTTTACCTCTCATAATTCTAGGGAACAAATATCAAATTCTTTTAATTCCTTACCCATGGTAATTGTAAGTTTGGTGATGAGAGCTATTATTTACCATAAATTAAAGAAAATGAGAAGAATGTATTCATGCAGAATTGACCAAGAGTTTTCAACTTGAATGACATATTGAAGTGATTAGAAATTTTAGCCTAAATAAATGTAAGTAGAATTCTTAGGACAAGTGCAGGTTAGTGGAAAAATATGCCAAGATCAATTAGTGACGTGTACCAGTGTTGCAGGAAATAAAATGCCCATAAACTAGGCATTTTTCTCATTCTGATCAAGTGGAAATAGTGGGGAGTTTTGAAATTATTTTGAAATTGAAAAACATGGCTTAATTCTAGTTTTCCCACTTATAATGTGATTAGAGTAAATTTCTGAACTTCAGTGAACCTCATTACTGTCAGTTTTAAAATCAAAATAATAATATCTACTTAAGAAAATAAGACTAAGTCTGATGATGCATGTGAAAGTACCTGACAGAATTATCACTACACAATTGAACTCCGTTAAAGATAACTGAGCCCAGTATATTTACATTCCCACAAAAAGCAAATAAACCCAGCAAATGCTATGATAGTAGTAATAATAGACATTGGCATAGTCATAATTTTAACTTAAGGTTCTATTGTCAAGCATATATTTGCCACCTGCTATAGGCAAAAAATTGCATGAGAGGAAAAAGGAAAGAGAAATTGATAATTCTCTCATTTAACAAACTATTTTCTATTGCAAACTTTTGCTATATTTAATTGTTTGCATTGGTGTTTGAATATTTTTCTTTAGGCAACCTAATTTTGAGAAAGTTCTTAAATTATTTCTTATTGTACAATTAAGCTCTTCTTGTTTCCAATGCAGGCTCAATGATATAAAAATTATAAAAAATTACTTCTATTTTGAAATTTGAGTGGGATGGTGACCACTGACTTAAAATAAAAGTTCTGAAGACAGAGAGTTGGATTAGAGGCAGCAGTAATTTCTTTCTTTCTCATGAGAAAGGGCACACACCCAGGATAATGGAAGTGGACAGGTACGCAGGGTCAATGCAAGAACAAAGATTATATAGTTCCCTGATGCAATGTCCCATTTCCCTCCCTCCCCAACCTTACCTGTCTCCCATTGGCTGGGAGTTGTGAGCTTACAATCTTAGGCACGAAAACTAACCCGATCCTAAGGTGAAAAGTATAAGGGTAAGTTTTTAGTGTCACCCGTTTACTGAGGTGAGGTTTTTTTTGCCGGGGTAGGGGAGGTGGGGGAGCGGGAAGTAGCTCAAACAAGAATGTGGGAGGATTAGATAAGCCGGAACAGGGATAAATTCTGAAAAGAGGCCACCTGGAATGTGTGAGGATTAGATAAGTGGGAACAGGGGATTCAGTTTGAGAAGAGGCCACACTTTATTCTATTTCTCTCAATCCCCCCTCTTCTTTTTAGAGTTTATTGGACTCTTCTCACACCACTCATTATATGTGGATTCAGTCATTTCTTCTAGATCTAGATAATTTTCCGTGGGGATTGTTTGGAATTTGGCGGATGCTTGTTTAAGCAACATCATGCATGGGTCTAGATTGTCCATTTTTCCCCATGGGGATTACATACATTTTTTGAGCAGTTCATTGGATTAGGGAAATAAAACAAGGGACTAGGCAGGGTAAGATAATGAGTATACTAAAGATTCCAATTAACATAGTTATAATTCAAGACCAAGGCCCAGAAAAGAGAGAGTCAAACTTACCTGCTATCCCAGAATTTTTGGCTAATTTTTCAGAGACCTTGCAGGGCTTAGGTAATCGACCCATCTGGAGCGGTGTTTTTCGGAATGTAAGTACAGCATCTTTGTCCTATCATGACACACACTCCCCCTTTTTCTGCTAGCATAGGTCTAACCTTTGAACTGTGTGTTTTACTAAACATCTTGCCATGCCCAACATGAGTCTCTCTCTCCCACCTCTTTTCTTTAGATTCTGGGCACAGATATTTGTTGCAGGAGCTTAGTGCCCTTTTGTCCCCAAGGCCTCTTCAAGAAGAATAGACTCTTCTTAGAGCACAGAAATCAAGCTGGATGATTTGAGAGCTGGTTCTTTTAGTGACTGTTACAGTTGTGTAAGTGAAGGACTGTCTACACAAAAGGCCAAGAAAGAGAAGAAGCAAAGGGAAACTCATGTTGGGAAGGGTTAAGGTTTAGAGGATCTGAAGGTCAGGTGTAAAGGGTTTTGCTTATCTGTGGTCACAGTCTAGGAGGGAGGAGTTTCAGGTCCAGGTGTGGGAGCAGAGATAGGTCCTTTGGCGCGGGTATAATGGGTCTAGCTTTTTTTTCTGCAGTTCCTACAACAGTGTCTGTAGTCAATAAAACTTGAAATGGAACCTCCCAGTTAGGAGTTAGTTTATCTTCCTTCCAGGTGTGGATTAAGACTCCAGTCTTCAGGCTAGAAGTTGTGGACCAGGAATTCAAGAGGAGGAGTCTGGGTGATCAGGGTTTTTTCTGTAGGGAGGAAAGAGTTAAAGGAAGAGAGTGCACATATTTTCTTAAAAATTTATCTTTGCTTTCCTATTGAAAAGGACATACTATTTTAGCAGGATAAGTGTGTTTAACAGGATTTTATGTGGGGGCAAACTTAGGTCTGTCTTAGGTTTTTACCCTAACTCTTAACTGTGCAAGTAGAGACTGTGCAAGCCAGTTTCTAGCATCAGTTTGGTAAGCTGTCTTTTAAGCTCCTGGTTTATCTTTTTAAACTTTCCCTGAGGAGTTTGGATGCCAAGGAGTATGGGAGTCCCAGGTGATTTCTAAGACTTTCTGGAACAAGGGCTTAAGAGGGATACCTGGGTTAAGCACATTCATTAACTACTTAGAAAATGAAGTTTACCAGGACTTTTTAACATGTTCAATGTCCCTCTGTATATGATCTAGAATAGAAAAGATATAACTATAATCATCAGGCATATATTTAGAATAGGATATAGGTACTGTACTTAATATTAATTAATGCACTACTCAATGCGTAAGTTTTTTGTTTTGTTTTTTTTTTTTGAGCTGTAATTAGTAGATTTAAGTTTCAGGTTTGCAATACTTTACATGTTAACTCTCCATGGGAGCAGGCCATAATGCCAATTGTGTTTAAGTTCTACTCACAGTACTCTAGTGATCAGTGTTCCACTTAGTATGCTCTTCACACAACCAGCATGCTTCAGCACCATTGACTCTAGAGAGAAGCTAGGAAAGTAGGTTCCAGCATTTTACTGGCCTGGTGTATAGCACTCTTTGGCACTACGAAACAGTGCCAGTCTGAAGGCAATATCTATTGTACATTTGGCTACATCGAGCCATCATTGACTGTTGCAGGAGTTTGAAACTGTAACATAGTCTCCATCCACTTCAGGAGCATAACCAGAGATGTAGTAGACACTTTTATTTTTTAGGGATCAGTGACCCCTAAATAACTGAAATACCTAGCCAATAACTGAAATGGAGAGGCAACATGCAGTGTATTGAAGGTCTGGTTTGAATGCACAAGAGAATTTGACAATGCTGAAGTCTATTTCTTGATTTTTATACACTCTTTAAGCACTTTTGAAGCAATGTGTTTTACTTCTTATACTTTCACCATGAAGACGTTAAGTAGCAGGTATTTTACTTTAGCAGTACAGGGAAAATTACTTTCCTTTTTTTTTTTTTTTTTAATGAAAACCAAAGATTTCTAATGGAATCAAGATTTTTTTTTTTGATACTACTACTTGAATATGCACATTGAGGTGGTCTTTAGCAGTGTCACTGCTGTGAAGTCACTTCTTGCCATTAACATCAATTCAGGCTTTTAGTAACGGCTTTCTGGAACTAGCCATTCAAATGCTTCAGTTTAGAAGATGCTTTTTATAAACTTTCCATAATTGACCACAACCACATAGACTGGTTAATTTAGATTACAATTAGCAACCAATGGAACTTACTTTATCTATTTAAAAGAGGGCAGATCTACATTTCTTTAACTTAATTTCATTAGATATGAATTTAACATTTATCACCTTAAGGATTTAATAAATTTATATACTTGGTATTTCATAAACCTAGGAAGATAACACTTAAGCTAAATAAAATTGAAACTGTTATAGTTTAAGCAAGGAATGCCACCCTCTTTCTTTTACAGGAGGCCAGAACTCCTTTATTAAAATTATAAACTGTAAATAATCTTAAAAGCATTGACTGCCAGGTTCTGGAAAGCTGTTTTTAAAGATCTTTCTATAGCTTTCAAGGACTTTTTCTTCACTTGTTGATATTTGGTAACAGGATTCTTAAGCACCCTTATTTTAAGGCTGTTAAAAGGTTTAAATTGGGAAATTGTAGAACAAACTATGATTTTTAATTCTCCAGTTAAGAAGATAGAGTTTCAATCTGTTACATCTTGTCTTTTTCCCACAGCTCTTTTACAGAGAAGGCCTTGGGGATAAGGCAGGTTAAAGAGCTTAGGAAAACCTTTTTCTTTCTCAAGTTTCTATATTTAGATTTCTATATTACTTTTACATCCTGCTTAGCCCAACTTGGGCTTCAGGAATAGTTATTCACATGTAGCTCATCTATGAACCCTCATTTGCCAATCTGATGTCATCCTGATGTATGGAGTCATACCCTGAACAAACAGGCAAACACGAATAGTTTGACACAGAAACACAGGACTTACTGTTATAATTTTCATTCTCTTACAAAACAAGTTTAACTGTAAGTTAACATTTAAAAGAACTTTTTAAGACTCTTTTTAGTTACTTTAATTTGCACTGTGACAATGCAGTTTTGCACAATAATTTTAATTTTTTTAAAATTATTGGCTTCTAACTAAAATGTCCCCAATGTTTTAAGATAATTTTCCTTTGCTTTAGAACTTTATTTTTCACTTTTACTTTAGCAGACCTTGGATGAGCAAGACTAATTCATTAACCTTTGTAGAACTGGAACTGTGAAATGGGTTCTATTATCTGAATCAATGTTTTCAATAAGTCCTTACTTAGGGATAAAGTGTTCTAATAGCATTTTTTTTTTTTTTTTTTTTTTTTTTTTTTTGAGAGAGAGAGAGAGAAGTGAGGAGGAGAACAGCTGAAGAAGCTGTGCTCTTGAGCTGATCCCCAGCACACTTTTTATTCAGGATTTTTTTTTCACAGTCAAAGTCAGGGTGCAGGTGCAAGGGAGCAGGCAGGTATGGGGGTTGTAAATCACATCATAAGAATTCCAGGCTGATAATGGGGAAGAAAGATTACAGAAACATTTACTGATATACATAGGATCTAATAGCATTTTAATAACAGTTTGTGCAGTCATTTGAGGAACTGGATAGACTTCCACTCATGAAGTAAGATGGACAATAACCACTAGGAGGTACTTTAGTTTTCTTATTGGCGGTACTTCAGTGAAGTCCACCTGAATGCTTTGAAAAGGCTTGCACTCTGGGGGTCACCCTCTTAGGGGTTTGTTCTTCAGACTTTATTTACTTTTCTATTGATGATACATTATTTACTACTTGGCAGGCTATAGAGTACAGTCTAATACATGCATAATGAGTTAGAACAGCATTGCATAAATTTTGGACATCTTAGTGTCTGTCCTGGTGAAGATGATTTAAGATTCCCCTTGCAATGGCTTTGTTTATTTTTCTCCTACCCTCTAAAAACTATTTTCTATTTCCTGTCTGAGTTCCATTTAGCTTGATCCTTAGTGGGGAGTATGTCTACATTTTCTCTATTCAGGGGTCTAGCCCAGATTTTGGGGTCAATGTTACTTTCTTTTTCCTCTTTTATAACACATAGTCAGGGGGGTAAGTTTGGAACAATCTTTGTTTCTTTGACTGTTAAATTTAGGCCTAATTTTGTGATCATGTTTTTACCCAATAAGTTGATCGCCGCCTTAGGAATGAAAAGAAATTGTCCTAAGTAGGTTTCTTGATTATATTCGATTTGTAATGCTTTTATAAAAGGAACAACAAAATTATTTCCTTTTACCCGTGAGACTATAAGTTTCTTCTTGCTTAGTTTGGCCCCTTGAGGTAAGGTAATAAGGGAGGATCTGGCTGCATCTGTGTCAACTAGAAAGGTAATGTTATTCTTTTTATTCTCCACCTTTAAATTTATCAAGGGTTCTGGGTGGGGGTCTATCTTGAACCCTTGACTCCCTCAATCCTCTGATTCTATCAGAAAGATCTTTTGTTCCATTGTCCTATCTGGGCAATCTCTCCTCATATGACCTTCTTTTCCACAGCCATAGTAAGTTAGCAGGAGGCTCCCGGCATTCCCTTTCTGGACCGGGAACTAGGCTTGATTGCCATGTCCCCGAAAGGGAAATCTTTTGTCCCTTCCAGCACTAGGTTTCTGTAAAGCATTAGTCATTGTTTGTACAGTTTGCAACATTAACTTTAGCCTGTCCTTCTTGTTGCATTTTTAAAGACTGCTTCATAACTTTGGTTTGTTCTTCCTCTCCTTTTCATTCCTTCTTACATTCACTTGCTGAACTGTAGATAATAAATCATCCAGTGGCTTGCCTGCCCATTCTTCTATCTTTTGTAATTTTCTATTAATATCAGGCCATGAGTTAATTACAAAGTATACTTTAAGTAGGTTTGGGCCACTGGATCATTTATTTCTATGCCTGAATATTTTTTCACCAAATCTTTTAGCCTATTCAAGAAAGCTGTGGGAGTTTCCGCTCTTGTTTTGCTTCTGAAGCTTTATTTAAATTCTTATTCTTAGGGACAGCATTTCTAATTTCTTGGACAATTATACTTTTTAGATCTCTCATGTTATTCTTTTTTTTTTTTTTCCTTTAGAATTATTTTATTAAATCATAAATGTACAACAGCTTCTTAACTCTACACACGCACTTAATTTTTTTTTAAAGGAAAACGTTATGCCTTATTACACCATGATCCGGGCTAATAGCTTTTCAAAACTTTGAGAAAAATCTTAAAAAAGGTTTCACATGTCACCTGAAATTTACAAATTTAACATTATCAAAGAAGGAATGCTTCTACACTCTTACAAAGACCACTAGAAAGAAACAACAATTAAGGGCGGAGTTATTATGATCCCAGTTAGGGTCTTGGAGGGGGAAACTTCTGCTCCCCTCTGGGTCCCCCTTGGGCTACTAGGTGATTATCATCCCAGGCCCTCATAGCCGCTCTTCTAATTTGTCCTTATTCTTCTCTAGATAACAGATGATCTAAAATGGACATTAATTCGGTGTAAGCATAAGCATTTGGCCTGAGAAAATGATTAAATTGGTCAGCTAAGCCTGAAGAGTTTTCTAATAGATTTTTCATTTCCTTTTTGAAACTTCTTATTTTAGCACTACTCAAGGGAGCATTCACAAACCCAATTTCCCCTCGCCCTAGGGAAGCTTCTCTAAGAAGGCATTGTTTACAAATCTAAGGTTTGACAAACCCAGTATTCCTTGGAGCTGAACTTTGGCCAGTGAACAGCTCCACTCTGAAGGGGAATTCCAGCCTAGATTAAATAACAATGTTTTATCATGTTTTTTGTTTGTTTGTTTGTTGTTTTTTACTTTTTCCTTTATATTTTGGAAGATTATCTTAATTTTTTAACTTTGTCCCTAATGGACTGTTCTTGGGTACCTCTGGTAAAGTTTCTTGCCGGCTGCTTTTAGAATTTGTCTTTCCCATTTTCCCTGAGATTTCTGAGGAGTTACTGGCCCCTAGTCCTTACTTTTCACCCTGTATCTTGCCTGAGACTTTTCATGTTATACTCAGTCTCGATGACTTAATGTTCTTGCCTGCACTGGCTCAACGTATCTTGTCCGAGATGTCTTGCATTATACTCAATCTCGCTGACTCGACAGGATCTTTCAGAACTAAGTCCCCCCTCTTCAAGTCACCCAGGCCCTGTACACAAAGTCTTTTACTTGGGTCTGTGCACAGACTTACGTGACTTCTTTTATTTTAGTTTTTGAGGTCCAGACCTTTTTCCCTGCAGGTCTGTTTCAATCTCTGCTTCCTTCGGGTCTGGTGACAGGGAGAGACTCCCAACTTTTCCTACGTGGAAGGCAACTGTAAAACTTTGGCGGGACATCCTGCCAGTTGGAGAAGGGGTTTGAGGGTCTCTCCTCATTCCTGTGATGATCCCGGACGAGCCACTTACTTAAAATAAAGTTTCTCTGTTCTGAAGACAGAGAGTTGGACTAGAGGCAGCAGTAATTTATTTCTTTCTCATGAGAAAATGTACACACCCAGGATAATGGAAGTGGGCAACTGCACGGATCAGTACAAGAACAAAGATTATATAGTTCCCCTCACACAATGTCCCGTTTCCCTCCTTCCCCAACCTTACCCAATCTCCCATTGGCTGGGAGTTGTGGGCTTACAATCTTAGGCACAAAAACTAACCCAATCCTAAGGCGATAAGTGTAAAGGTAAGTCTTTAGTGTCCAAGTTCATCCCCTTTACTGACGTGGGTTTTTTTTAGGGGGGAAGGGGGGAAGTAACTCGAACAAGAATGTGGGAGGATTAGATACGTGGAAACAGGGAAAAGTTCTGAAAAGAGGCCACCTAGAATGTGGGAGGGTTAGATAAGTGGGAACAGGGAATTCAGTTTGAGAAGAGGCCACCCTTAATTCTATTTCTCTCAATTTCAACTTCATAAATATCCATTTTCAAGCAAAAGATATATTTAGTTACTTTTTAGAATAATATATTGCTTGTCATATCAGAGTACCGAAACTGGGTACATTTTTATCTATGATATGCAAGTTTACTTTTCCTAGTTATGTGGCCTTTAGAAATATAACCAATAGTTCTTTGTTTTCCTTCCCTTAAATACTGCATATCATTTTGACAGCATTCTTTCTATATGAATTAATAAGATGTTAACACAATTTTTATCTTGAACATTTTTACATATTTAGACTTTTGAAATGTTAACTAAGGCCATGAATTTCAAAGAAAAATTGTCTTTAGTAGTTCGTTAACTATTCACACTACCCTCCCTGCAAAGCTCCATATTGAAAGACCTCCAATGTTTTAAAAGCCAAGAGCCCTGATAGAGAATTTAAAGACTCAGCTGCCAACCATCCCAAATTAACAGATTTAGTGCATAATCTTCCATCTGACTTCATGGCCCTGGGTCCCACAATCTAATACCCACTATAGTGATTCCTGTGTGAGTCTTTACTTTTAGTTTAGTTCACAAAACTCTCTGTTTCTATCATGGCTTCTGAGTCTCCTAAACCATGGTTAAAGGTCTAGACTTCACTCTGGGATAGCTCAAATTGTCCCACTCCCCAGTAAGGGAATGGAAGAGAAGTGCTAATGAGCTTTCTAGTCCTGCCCATTGCTGCCACCTTTTGGTCCTGAAGTCTTAGGTCTAGCTCCCCACCCCATCCCACACAGGCTTCTGTGACAAACTTTACAATTTATTTGTTCAATTTGGATGAAAAAGAGATTAATGGGATTTTGATATTAAACTCTGAACCTTTTAAACAGGGTCATATGTCCCCAATTTTTGGTTTTTGGCATCTTATTAAGAACCAGGAACTTGTTCAAGCCATACTGCCACAAAGTAGGCAGCGATACAGCTTCCTTTTTTTGCTTCATCTGTACTGGAACTACTCCAATGGAAATATTGCTGGCTTCGTTTCTATGCTATTGTTCCTACAGTTCTGGTTTAAATTTTAATTCTGCACCAGAATCTTATAATCACCTGAATACCACCTACACTTCAGGGAGTGGTTGTAAAAAAACACTTTGAGATTGACAAGCATTTCATGAAGTAAGAATGCCGGTATGGGTCTAATATGCCTCAGGTTGGCTCACAGGCTCAGGGCAATGACAGTTGTGATTTGGGTGGATGGCTAATGACACTAAACACTAGATAGCTGTATCGCAAGCTTCCCACTCATTCTATGTTTTGTAGCGGAATGTTACTGATAGAACCATGGCAGAAAAGCATCAATAATGCCAGAAGATTCTTAAGATTTTCATTCAATATTTATACGTGAATTTGAGCAGGGAAAACATTCCCTTCCTTGTGAGAAAAGTACTTACCACTTGCGAAATGATTCATATCCAGGAATACTATTATTAAGAATCTTAGCTTCTTCAACAGAACTGTTGATTCATTTTTCCCTCTCTATTGCCAGTGCAAAGCCTAAATTCTGTCATTGGAAGATGGAAGCCAGTGGGCACTCATTTCATCCTCTAGCAGGAGGTCAATGCTCCAGCTCAATACCAATTGCACGGACCAAGGTAAAAGCCACTATTAGACTGTGTTGTCAGTGATTACCTTTCCAAGTCATGAGCAAGCAGGTTAAAGCAGGGTTTGCAAACTCAGATGTCTGGCTGGACTAGGTTGATAAGATAAAGCAATTTCTACCACACAGTTTACCTATAAAAGAAAAGCACAAGTGTGTGAAAAATGGTAACTGACATAATGTGTCAGTGTTTGGGGGGGGGCAATAGAGAGTGATGGGAATGCTTACCAAATAAAAAAACTACTGAATTTGGCTGAATGAGCAATCCCATATTTCACCATCAAAAACTGTAGACCCAAGGTCCTAAAGATTTTTTTCAACAAAAGTCAAGAGTTTATTTCTTTATAGGAATTCTCCTGATTTTTAGATGATAAATAATTCATTTTTTAAAAAAAATCAGTGTGACAAAGGGGAATGTCAAATCTCAATGAGCAGCCCAACAATTGGTAACTTAGAATAAGACCTGTTGTATCATGTCATCTTTTCTGGATTCTCTATATTGAGAGTTTACTCTGTAATTCCTCTTGGATTCTCTTGACTTCTGAGTGTCTCTCTTTGGATATTTGGTATAGTAAAACAGGATGCCTCCAAATTAGAATAGACAAGTCAGGATTAGAGTAAAAAAGGTATCATCTGTATCCGATACAGCTCTTGAGAAAACTCCACTATGATTTGGGCCCAATTTCCTACAGTTACAGGCACCACAATTTGCCTCAGAATGGCTTCTGGGCATTTATTACTTACCTGGGCAGAGGAGTCAGCTGGTTAATAATTCTTTCCTGGTTGCCAGTCTTTTTTTCACTCTTTTTAAAATCATTTTCTACCTATAAAATATAAATATCTAAGTCTTATTAGACCAATAATGATTTATCATAGGCAGTTGTCTTTTCCAGATCCTGGGTTGATAATAATGTCTACATATACCAGATTTACAATAGAGATATGCTGAAAAAGACAGGCACTCATGTCAAAATACCACGCCACTCCTCATCTCACATATCTGAGCTTGAACACAGGTAGTGCAAATTGCCTGTTAGGATATATTTCTCCATGAGTCTCTTGTTTTTCTGTGCATCTTGTTAGTGAGGTGTTGACTGGCCTTTGCCATGAATAATCTTTTCATGAATGTTTGTCTAGTGAACAGCCTTGGAAGATATAGACAGTGTCTCTCTCTGGAAAGGGCAGGCATGCTTACAGCCCAATATAAAAGATTTGGGCTTCCTAAAGTCAGGGTTCTTGTTCTGTAATGCAACATATTATATATGCAGATATTTGCTGGATCAATTCATATCACACCATTGAGACTTGAGGGCAAAGAAAAAAGGCACAAATATGCTATTGGATTATCATGTTCCTTGCTGTGCCATGAGTTATAAAGCCCATTGTGTCTGACCCAGCATCCATGAAACAGTGGCAATCTACCTTGTTAGCTTTAAAGTAGGGTGAAATCTCAGATCCTTCACAGTCCTTGACAGCACCATGCCTATAGCAGAATGCTGGCCAGTTACATGCAATTTGTCCTAAGACATATGCTTGCATATTCTCTTGCCTTACTTCAACCACCCTATCAGTTCTGATTTCAGTTTTGAATAATCCTCTCAGATTACAATTTTTTGCTCTTGTTTCAATTTGTCCTTTCCAGCTGTCTCCTCTGGAATTTCACTATTGCTTTGCAAATCAGACTTTGATGGCTCCTACCCATTTGTTATAGTACAGGACTTTAGTCAATCTCTTTCTTTACTCTTGATGATTCTTCACGGCAGTGACAGATTGTAAGGACTAAGTCCCTACACTGTCTGAGATAGGGCATAGATTTTCAATATTTCACAAACTGTGGAATAATTTATTTATTTATTTTGTGTGTGTGTGGAATAATTTAGTACCCGAAATTATACTGTATGAGAACTGTTATCTTCTTGTAATCCAGATAAATTCTGTTCTTACTTTTTATGACCAAAATTAGGTTACATCAGCAAACTGTCCTTTCATTTTTCACTGAAAATCTAAACAATGCTCATCTAAAAATTTCTCTGAATTCCTAGAGGCCTTGTGCCATCAAGTTCTTCTGTTCTCTGCCATTGCTGAAGTCTTATTTTCTGTTCTGAATCCTGCAGCTGTTTCTTTGTATCTGCCCTAGCTTAACCAAATATGAAGGGAACCCTTTATCTTCACCTATTAAATTTATTAAAAATGTAGAGAAGTTTTATACCACAGCAAAGCCATGGGGGTTAGGAGACAATGTTTTACTTCCTGTTATAGAGTGAATGTGAAGGTTTGAAGGTTTGTGGACCTCAGAAAAGCATATTCTTAAAGCTAATCCATTCTTGTGGGTGTAAACAATTGTAAATAGGGTCTTTTGATTAGGTTACTTCAGTTAAGGTGTGGCCCAAGGTAGGTCTTAATCCTCTTAGTGGAGTCCTTTATAAATGGGAAGAATACAGAGAGAGAGAAAGAGGAAACCACTAAAGCAAGGAACTGAAGCACTGAAACCCAGAAGAGAAGGGAGAGGCCAGCAGACACCACCAAGTGCCTTGCCATGTGAGAGAGGAATCCAGAATCACCAGTCTTCAGGGAGAAAGTATGCCTTGATTTGGACATTTTCTCAGCTTCAGAACTGTAAACTTGTAAGCTAACAAATCCACATTGTAAAAACCAACCCATTTTTGGTATATTGCTTTCAGCAGCCTAGCAGAATAAAACAGACTTTGATATTGGTAGTGTGTGGTGCAAATACCAAGAATGTTTTAAAAAGTTGTTATTGTTGTTGTTGTTGTTGTTGTTGTTGTTTATTGGGCAAGGGATAGATTCTGGAAGAATTGTGAGGTGCTTGATAGAAAGGGCTATATTCCTTTGATGAGACTGTTAGTAGAAATATCAATGATAAAGGTACTTCTGATGAGGTCTTAGATAGAAATGAATATTTAATATATGCCAGTGTGGTGCTTATTTTTAATCTGCTTCACTCTAGTTCCATTATACACCTTCCTCTGGTGTGCTCTGTGTCCTAGGGCACTTATGAACTGCATCGCTCAGGCTCCTTTTTCTACCTGATTCCTGTTGCCAATAAGGGCACCAGAAGAGATGAGAGCATAGTAGGAGAGGGGATTATTTATTCCGTCCTCTTACCTCCCATGATCTGGCAAAAGCTACATTCTTCAAACAGAGACCAAAGATCTGCCAAGTGCCCATTTTACTCAGGATTAGGGTGGCAATGTTTTCCTCTTGTTTCCTGACCCTGAGAGCATCACCATGCCTTGTTGGTTCCAGTGCTCCCAGTTCTGAAAATAGTCCCTTCATTAAATAATCTTTAGATAACCTTTTGAGAGTGTCATAATGCTTCCTTATGGCAACTTCCCAGTATAGCCAAACACTGAAAATATATTATTTCTAACCTTAATTTGTCAGTGAAGAAGCTGAAGTTCAGAGAGATAGACTTGTCTGAGATCACACAAGCCCTAGTGGGAAGATCCAGAAGATAACCATGAGTGATTTGTTTCCAAAGTCTGTACTGTTTTTATGTCAGGTTGTCTCTAAAACAATGTTTTATATTTCAGTAGAATTGTTTAACTAAAGAATATGTCATAATAGCAATCATGCTTTAAAATATTTTTCTAAATGTTGTTTCAAAAAACTTGCTGGATGTTTAAAACTTGAATAACAATAAAAGCCCCATATGAAGCTCCTCCAGTCATGAAGTCTCTGCATGAGTTATACTGGAAATAAATGGACAAATAAATGCACACACACACACATATATATACACATACCTACATGGGCTTTTCTAGTCCAATGTCATTCTGTCACTGTTTTATGTTTCACAATAAAGCATCATTTCTCAGTGCAAATGAAGCAGAATCTAAATGCATGATTCTGTAAATCTTTTTCAGTTAATTAACCAGGATGAGAAAACAAAAACCTGTAGCTCATAGCTATCTCTATCTGGCCTTCATTTTATTGAGAAAATTTTAGGAAAAAGTATTAAAATTTAAAGAACAAGTGTAAATAAAAGATATTTTCAAGGATGGTTTTAAATTTGCTTTTATTAGGACCTGTCAAGGAAGACTTGGACAACCCAGAGGAAACTGTCAAGGTTGATTTTAGGACTTCTCATTAGTTGTTCAGGACCAGACTATATCACTGGTCTTTGAGCAACTATTGAGCAGAATAAATGTCTCTGCTGACACATTGACTTCTTAAAGAGAAGTGTAACGGTGCAATAGTTTCCTTCTTACTTTCTCAGTGATATTCAGTGCATCCCTCTGTACATTAATGTTCTTGCTTTTATCTAATTCCCATATCTAACTTTGCTTAAAACGATTGTTTTTTTTTATTTTAGAAATGGAATTGAAGAAATCTTACTTTCATTCCTTTTTCAGTTCCTATACATATATAGCATGAAAATGTGGTTTCCTATATTCTGAGGAAAACATAACCCCCTCTGTTTTGGTGGTAATATCAGTTACATATTCCAATACACACAAATAATTAAGAAAAAATTACATAGCTAAAATTATTTTAATAACAGCTCTGGGTTATTCAGTTCTACATAGTTAAGAGTGACTTTTAGGTGTTTGTTTTAAAAGATAATTCATTTCATACAAATACAAAAACATTTTCAAATATATGTAAAAATAAGTTTTTTAAACACCTTGGGAAAAATAGAAATTTAAAGCTCAGATATTTGTAATTTGTCCGAATTTTTTATAACATCTGATGAGAGGTCTGTAGATCAAGATGTTCAACTGTGAAACAACAATGAAAGCATTTTCAATAAGAAATGGTCAAAAATCATGATAAATACAGGGAACATAAAAAAGCCACTCCAAATACCATTAAAGCACTATGAAGTATCTGTGCCAGGAGCAGTAAAACCCAAAGGAAAGAAATTGCCTAACTCCAAGCACAGTCTCAGGGACAGGAGTGAGTCATTCCCAGATCTATCATGAAGCCAAGCTTTCCCCACCCCACACATATTATCCTGACTTCAAGCAGCCAGACCTCATAGTGGGGCTCAGCAGGACTGAGATACTATCAGGTCAATGCAACAGGAAGTAAAAAAGCACTCATTTTACAAAGAACAACTCAGCTTGTTCTTTTATAGCCTTTCATTCTTCCAACAGGTCTAAAGATTGGTCTGTTCCTTCCAAACAAGTGCCTGCCCCAAGTTTCCTACAGACTGTACCTTCAAATCACCTCCTTAGGTGAGAGCTTAGGCTATAGTCATCATTCCTACTTTTCTGTTAGAACATGATATGCTCTTCCCCTTCCTTGCCTTTCTTCCTATGAATTGGTAGAAACTGTATAACTATCTGTGTGTGAATAGGTGCCTGTAAGAGTGTCTATTCAAAGCATGTAGATGTCCATGTGTATTGTAAGTATTTGTGTAAGTAGATAGGTACATAGATAGAAAGAAAAATATTCAGAAAATTTGAAGAATATGGATAAACTTTAATAAGTTTTCAGACCTAAAAATGGAGTACACTTTAACTCTGATTTATATACAAGTTTTGTTGTTGTTTTTAAATTAACATGTATAAGCCCTCCCAACTTCATTTGTATTTTATTGTTAATGTTAAATTCTTTTTCTACCTCCTGGCTCTCCATTCCTTCCTAGTTAGAAGGTACTTCCTGCAGCTTTGTATTCACATATTCCAATATTTACAAATCACTGCTATAAAATTGGGAAATCAAATAAGAGAACAAAACATAGAATTAAACAACTTTCCCTCTAGCAGTTGACATTACATAGTAAAATATGAAGTATAAATTGTTAAATAATTTCTTTAGAACTTACTGTCACTATAAAAATAGGTTTACTGGAGTAAACTGTAAGAGCATTTCTTAGGATTTCAAAACAATGTTTAAGAAAGGTCTAAAGGGATACTTTGCATAGAGTTAATATTCAAAAATAGCTTGCTGCATTTCATTGTAGGCATAAAATAAATAATCAACACAGATATACTTACAATTGATGTGAAATGTGATTGTTACACATATGATTATTTTTCCACAGAAAATATAGACACAATCAGACATTTTAAACCAATACAACTATTTGAGTTTCATATTGAACAAGAAGAATATCCTTTAGGATTCAGTGATACTTTTTCACTTGAAAAGTTAGAAATGTTTCTTAGAATATTAGAAAGGGATCTGTAAGATCATATAGTATACTGTTATTAGGTATAAAAATCCTTTTTCAGTTGAAATATCACCCAATACTGTAAACAAATAAAAATATACCTTGTCTATTTGAAATGGGTGTTGGGGGCATGTAATACTGTCAAATACACTTCCCAACACCCTTCTTATATCACCTACCAATAAGGCAGGTCTCTGGAGGATCACAAAAGAAAACAAAGATAAACAAAGAAAGCCCTCCAGAATTAATAAAGCTCTGTTTACAATCGAGTGATCTAGACCAGCTCCCAGATATCATCATCTCATGGAGAAAGATATTACGTCTGTAGAGTATAAATCCACGTAAGTCCATATAAGGCACAGCTAATTCATGTCAGGGTTGGGACTACAGGTTGAATTTTCAAATTCCCATTTCAATACTTTTAATTTTTCACTTAACTAACTTTACATTCATATTTAACTTTCAGTCCTCTATTATCTATTTGTATGGATGGTCATTTGTTTAAAATTATAATTAGCAAATATTGTCCAGTAAGTATGAGCATCTCTTCTTAATTTTGTTATACTATAATAAGAACTTATTTTACAAAATAGTAAAGTGCCTAAAAGGCTTGAAGATAATGCAGTAGTAAAATTAATCACAATCTTGGTGTCTTTCATCTTTATCCATTTCCCTCTCTTTGCCTTGCCAATAAACTATTCTGCATTATCTTTCAAGTTAAGGCATGACTAGCTTTTTGAATCAAAAGCTAGAAATGATTATGCTTATTGAGGAAGGCATGCCAAAATCTGAGGCTTTTATGCCGAATAGTCAGCCAAAGAATGCAAAGGAAAAGTTATTGAAGGAAATTAAAAGTGCGACTCCAGTGAAAGCACGAATGATAAGAAAGTGAACTAATCTTATTGCTGATACGGAAAAAGGTTTAGTGGTTTGGATAGAAGATCAAAACAGCTACAATATTCCCTTAAGCCAAAACTCAATCCAGAGCAAGGCTCTAACTTTCTTCAATTCTATGAGGGCTGAGAGAGGTGAAGAAGCTACAGAAGAAAAGCTCTAAGCTAGCAGAAGTTGGCTTATGAGGTTAAGAAAAGAAGATGCCTCTGTAATGTAAAAGTGCAAGGTGAAGCAGCAAGTTCTGATGTAGAAACTGTAGCAAGTCATCCAGAAGATCTAGCTAAGGTCATTGATGAAGGTGACTTCACTAAATAACAGAACTTCAGTATAGATGAAACAGCCTTCTATTGGAAGAAAATGCCATCTAAGACTTTCATAGCTAGAAAGGAGAAGTCAATGACTGCCCCTAAAGTTTCAAAGGACAGTCTGACTCTTTTGTTAGGAGCTAATGCAGCTGGTGACTTTAAGTCAAAGCCAATATTCATTCTGAAAATCCTAATTATGCTAACTCTGCTCTGCCTGTGCTCTCTAAATGGAACAATAAAACCTGGATGACAGCACATCTGTTTATAACATGGCTTTCTGAATATCTTAAGCCCACTACTAATACCTGTAGCTCAGGGAAAAAAAAAAAAGATTCCTTTCAAAATATTACTGCTCAATGACAATGCACTTGGTTACCCAAGAGCTCTGATGGAGATGTACAACAAGATAAATGTTTTTTTTTCATGCCTGATAATACAACATCCATTCTGCAGCCCAAAGATCAAGGAGTTATTTTGAATTTCAAGTCTTATTATCTAGGAAATACTTTTTGTAAGGCTATAGTTACCATAGTGATTCCTATGACAGATCTGGGCAAAGTCAATTGAATACCTCCTGGAAAGGATTCCCCATTCTAAATGCCATGAAGAACATTCATGGTTCATAGGAGGAGGTCAAAATATCAACATTAACAGGAGTTTAAAAGAAGTGATTCCAACCCTCATGGATGGCTTTGAGGGGGTCAAGACTTCAGTAGAGGTAGTAATTATAGATGTAGTGGAAATAGCAAGAGAACTAGAATTAGAAGTGGAGCTGAAGAAGTAACTTAATTGCTGCAATCTCATGATAAAACTTTCATGGATGAGGAGTTGTTTCTTATGGATAATCACAGAAAGTGGTTTCTTGAGATTGAATCTATTCCTGATGAAGATGCTGTGAACATTGTTGAAATGACAACAAAAGATTTAGAATGTTACATCAACTTAGTTGATAAAGCAGTGGCAGGATTTTAGAGGATTGACTCCACAGGTTCTTCTCTGGATGAAATGCTATCAAACAGCACCGCATGTTACAGAGAAATCTTTCATGAAAGAAAGAGGCAATTGATGTAGCAAACTTCATTGTTTCCTTATTTTAAGAAATTACCACAGCCACTCCAACCTTCAGCAACCACCACCCTGAGCAGTCAGCATCTATCAATATCAAGGCAAGATCCTCCACCAACAAAAAGATTATGATTCACTACAGGCTCAGATGATGGTTAGCATTTTTTAGCAATAAAGTATTTTTAAATTAAGGTATGTACATTGTTTTTCGAGACTTAATGCTATTGCACTTGTAGACTACAGTACAGTGTGAACAAATTTTGTATGCACTGGGAAACCAAAAAATTCATGTGACTCACTTTATTGCAAAATTCATGCTATTGTGGTATTCTGGAACCAAACCTACAATATCTCTGGGATATACCTGTAATTAGTTGTTTACAAACTTATTTTATTCATTGCTTCAGCTTCCTAAGGATACCACTTCCATTCAATACTCTCCAAAGAAACACATCTTATATCTTTCAAATGCAAAACAAATTCCAGATCACTATTTTTCATTGTGAGGTATAACATACAAACATACAATTTTAAAAACACATATATACAAATAAAATAATCATTTTTAAATAATTTTAAAGAAAACAATCACCACTCTGATCAAGAAATAGAGCATTGCCAGTAATCCAGAAGGTCCCCATATGTCCCTCCTGATTCACAATCCCTTCTGTTGCACCTAAGGGATAACCATTATCTTAAATGCCAAAGAAACTCCCAACATTCTTGGACTACCTCAAGGGGCTTTCGTGGCTTAAGAATATTTGAACCATACACACAATGTGAATTTGAGATACAAATCCAAAAAAGAACTGGTTTGTGGTTATAATATATCTCAATGCTTTTACCTTCCTTACCTTGTAGTTCCATAGAAGTGGAATTTAGTACTCACCTTATCACTCTGGGTTCTCTCTTTCCATTAAAAATTTATAAGTTCCTGGGGGGCGGATGTGGTTCAAATGGTTGGGTGTCAGTCTCCCATACGGAGAGACCTAGGCTTGATCCCTGGGACCTCCCAGTAAAATAAAGAAAAATATAGAAGGCACACGCACTGCCAGGCCCCACAAGCAGGTGAGCCCCCAGGCCCAATGTGCAGGTGTGCCGCAAGTCCCCACCGAGCCATGCAGCAAGATGATGACATAACAGGAGACTAATGCAAAGGAGAACCAAGATGAGACGTGACAAAAAACCAGGAACTAAGGTGGCACAGGTGGCAGAATGCCTGGGCCCACATCGGAAGTTCCCAGGATCGAAACCCAGTGAAGATAAGAGGAGAAGAATGAGAAGAGAGGATAGGAAACAGACACAGAGAATTGCCCAGTGAATGGACACAAAAAAGAGCAAAAACGCGGGGGGGTGGGGTTTAAAATGGGTAAACGTAAATAAATAAATAAATCATAAAAAATAAAAAAAACTTATAAGCTCCTTGGTGTTTTTTTCCTTCTAATGTCTTATCTAGAATTTTTCATGGTTGGGTCAGTATAATGACTTAACCAACTATATTCCAAGAAGAGCAAGCCATAATCTATTATCTACCACACACATTTACATTCTGTCCCAATATTTAGTTAGGGCCTTCATGGAGGAATTGGTACTTGAGGAGAGCCACAGAGAATGAAGATGAATTATAAGTATAATTTGAAAAGAAGGGCAATTTAGGCTCAAATTAGTCTAGAAAGGCATGAAAGTAGAATGTGATCAGAAATTAAGATTAGTTTTGGGCAATGAATGAAAGTAGTTAGAAGTCAGATAATAGATACAATAATTAGTGATCAGATCCAGATAATGGAAAGATAATTGATAGTTAAAATTTTAAAAGTAGAGCTAAGAATACATATGGAAAGATTGGTAAGGATATAGGACAAATCCTACCAAGGAAAACAGGATGGCTATTTGGAAATGTACATATAATAGAGATATTTTGGTATTGAAGACAGAAGCTGAGACAGACTATATTAGTTTCTATCATCTTAAAACTAAGGATGGAATAATCTAAAATGCTTAAGGTCTTCAAAACTGTCTCTGTAATGTAGTTGAAATTTGTGAATGAAAAGATTTTGGGGCTGTGTGGAAAATATCGAACAAAGTATCTGAATTTATTTGGGAATGAAGGAGTAAGGTGTCAACAATGCTTGAGAGCTCTGAAAAGGAAGCATGAAATTCAAAGGTATATTTTACCCAGGGCAGATGACTGACAATTCAGTTGTACTAGAAAAGAATAACAATATCATTAATGTACAGCTCTATGCTAGTAAGGCAAGAAATCAAAATAAAGACACAAACAGGCTATGAATAAGAGGAATCTAAGTCAAATATCAAAGAGGAAATTTCATAGTAATATGTGTCTGGGAAATATTGAGGAAAAGATCATGTATTAGAGTTCACAATAGTATAGCAAGTTAACTCCATTCTGAAGGGTGAACAAAAGGTGAATTTTTCCTGGTGTGGCTGAATAAAAGAGATGGAGATCACTGTGTTAGGAAGACTGAAATTCTGTGAAGATATTTTCTTGGTTTTGAGCACTAACTGTTTTTCTAACAATATTATAATACTAAATTAATATTTTGACCAAATTTCAGATGTATTCTTATATATCATAAACTCATTTTTTGAAAGTAATATTTTGCTTCAGCAGAACATTTCACTTTACTACTCAACCATTTTTAATTTAACCAAATTGTACATTTATTCACCTCCACTTCAGGGCTATGTGTTACAAACAAGCATCACGCAGGTCTCCTGATCAGATGGATTTTCTCACTAACTCTTTAAATGTTTATTCTATTGTATTACAGCAGTATTTTCCAAAATGAGGCACACATATATAAAATGCATAATTAATGTATGAAAATCTAGGTAGTTTATATTGATAAATAAATAAGCTTTAACAATTTTTATATTTATTTATTGTGCTTTATTAAGCCACATGACAGATTTCAAATCTACAATTTCATCACTTAAATAAAATTTCACTTATATAAATATAAATGCTGAACAATTTAAATAGAATTATTGTAGTTTGAATGAGTTAAGCAAAAATCATGAAAGCAGAAAATGTCTGAATTAAGCTTGGAAAATAATGAATCACATCATATTGCCTACAAAAAAAGTCATTCTTGTTCTGACCTATGCCAAGTCCAAACTTACAGACATTCTGAAATATACAAGGAAGATAATGAATATAATTCCCTATTAAAATGCATGCCAGGGAAATGGATGTGACTCAAGCGATTGGTCTCCTATCTACCATATAGGAGGTCCAGGGCTTGATTCCCAGGGTCTCCTGGTGATAGGCAAGCTAGCCTGCTCAGTGGGCTGGCCTGAGTGGAGAGCTGGCCTGCACAGAGTATTGGCCTGCACAGGAGGGCTGGCCCATGCAGAGAGCTGGCGCGGCAAGATGACACAACAAAAATAGACACAGAGGAGAGACAATAAGAGACACAGCAGACCAGGGAGCTGAGGTGGCATAAGAGATTGAGCACCTCTTTCCCACTCTGGAAGGTCCGAGGATTGGTTCCCGGTGCCTCCTAAAGAGAAGACAGGCAGACACAGCATACAGAGAGCAAGAGAGCAGACAGCAAGCACAAAACAATGGGGGAGGGGGTGAATAAATAAATAAATAAAAATAATTTTTTAAAAAAATGCATGTCTAACAAAAGGCTACTGTATGATTGCATTATTATGAACTAAATATACTGTATAAACTCTTGGAGTTTATAATTAGAATATAGGTCCCCAGAAAATAGAATGAAGGTAGAGAATGGAAAGCTGAGGGTTAATCTGTGCAGACTGGTTTTAAAAAAAAAGGTTGTTTGTAAATCTTTGGAAATATGGTAATGGTGAAAGCATATCATGGTGTTTGTAACTAGCAGAACTAGTGTATGGGTATGACAGTGGTTGAAAGGGTAAGTCTAAGGTCCTATATATGAATAGAAGGACAACTAAAAACTGTAACATGAGACTGTATAAGGTAGTAAAAACTCATGTAAAACATGAAAAAAAATGCATATCTAGAGTAGATTATATGAAATTTATTCTAAAGAAGATGACTCAGTGTATGAACTTTAACCAACCATTCTTGTTCACTCTCTCCAACCATCTCAAGTTAAGAAATGCCGTAAAAGAGCATACAGCAAGAATAGTAAAAAATTATGTATGGCAGTAGATATAGGAGTATGATGTACTTATACAACAACAATTCCAATTTTGAAGACAGCTAAAGTTGAAAGACAAAATAAATTATCTTCCCTTATGTCTTAGTTTGCCATAGGGCTGCCGATGCAAAGTACCAGAAATGGGTTGCCTTTTATAATGGGGATTTTATTTAGGGTAACAGCTTAGAGTGCTGAGGAAGTGAAATGTCCAATTCAAAGCACCATCAGAGAGGCTTTCACCAAAGTCAGCTACTGATGATCCTGGTGTCCTGCCATGAGGTGAAGATGGCAGCTGATCTCTACTGAAGTCCCTGACTTCCCCTCCAGAATATATACTGTCTCCTAGGGTAGAGCTGTGGCAAACAGGCATAAGACTTGTTTCCTTTGGCACCCCCTCTCTCAGTCTCCGCTGTTCCACTTTATTCCCGTGTTCAGCTGTGAGCTATCAGGCATATGGTTTGTCTCTTCAGCCTTGATCTGCTCCGTGGGCCCAGACTCTTGGGGTGTCGTGCTTACGCTTTGGCTGCTCGCATTCCTCAAGTCCTCTCTCACATGGCAGGACCAAAAATGACAGCTTCCTTTCTCTCTGTGTCTCTCTTTATATAAAGCTCCAGTAAGAGGGCAGATACCCAACTTGAGTCACACGTCACAAATGTAGTCCAATCAAAAGAGTCCCCCACACACAGAAATGGAATAGTTCAAGAACATAATCTTTTTCTTTTAGACTCCATAAAAGAACTTCAGACGATCACACTTTCACTACACATTTAGTGTAATGCTTTATCCTTTCAAAATACTTTATCACATATTATCTAAGTGAAAGCAGTACAGTGAAAAGATAAAGAACATGGACATTGGACACAGATAGGTACATATTTACTGTAAATTTATGAAAGTACTTAAACTTTTTAGCTGAAGTGTTCAGCTTTAAAATGTAACTAATAATCTTACCTCCCTACTGGTGTTGCTGGAAGATTTGTACATGATGATAAAGCGCCACATGTGTTCATCACTCATATGTTCATTCATCTCACTGTGTCACAACAGCAAGTATTCATTCAGCACCTACTATGTGCCAGGCTGTCCTAGTCGTTGGAAATACATCAGTGAACAAAACGGAAAAAAGCAATATTGTGGCACTTGAGTTCTCGTGTGAGAAGAGAAAATAAATAAATAAATAAATAAACAAACAGATAAACAAACATATAGTAGGATGGAAGATGATAAGTGCTATAATGAAAATAAATCAAGCAAGGGAATAAGGAGGGCAGGATGGAAAGAGATGGGGTCTTCAACAGGGTGATCAGAAAGGGCTTCATGGAAAAGATGACAATTGAGAAGAGACTTCAAAAAGTGAGAGTCAGTCACATGGCTTCTGTTAGGACAGTATTTCAGGGAGAGTGGAGGGCAGGTGCAGGGGCTCAAGAGAATACATGGTATCAATGTATCCTTGGGATGCCATGACAAGTTACCACAAACTGGATGGCTTTAAACAACAGATATCTAGTCTCTCAGTTCTGGAAGTTGACATCTGAAATCAAGGTATTGGCAGGGTCATACTCCATTTGAAATCTGTATGGGAGAAACATCCCTTGCCTCTTCTAGCTTCTGGTGGTTGCTCACAATCCTAGGCATTCTTATAGATGCACTTATCCCTGTCTTCACATGACCTTCTCCCTGTATCTGTGACTGATTCTCTCCCCTTTATTAGGACACCAGTCATATTGGATTAGGGCCTCACCAATCCAGTTTGGCCTTATCTTAAGTAATCATATCTTCAAAGATCCTATTTCTAAATAAGATCACATTCATGGGACAAGGGTTTAGGACTTCATATCTTTTTGTCAGTAAACACAATTCAACCCAAAACACTGAGGATGCCTGAAAACAATGTGAGAGATGTACAAGATGAAAGCAGAGAGGGCAACAGAGGACCAGCATGCATAGGATTTTGTTGATAAGCCATTGTAAGGACTTTCTTTTTTACTTTCAATGGAATGGAAAGCTATTGGAGGGCCTTGAGAGCAAGAGTGACATGATGTGATTTATATTTTTCAAGGATTATTTTAAAAGGTGGAGGTGAAGGTAAGGATGTAAGAAGAGAGGCCAGACAGGAGTTTAATGAAATGCTCCAGGCATGAGATGATGGTCCCTCCATCAAGGATGGCAGCACTGAAGTGGTAAAAAAGGATTCGAATCTGCATATATTTTAGTATTGGAGCAACATGATTTACCAGCACATTTCATGTGAATTGGGATTACAAGCTAGAAAGTGAGGAATGAAGAATGATTCCTCTATATGTTCAAAGAGGCTAGCTATAATTATTAATCTACTTCACTTCTTCACAAGTGAATAAAAACTAATCCCACCCTACCCAAAAAATTAATTGAACTGCACTAAACCAACAGTGAATCCTAAGTTAAACCATGGACTACAGTTAATAGTACAATTATCAAAATGTGCTTTCTTCAATTGTAACAATTCTGCACCAGTGCAAGGTGATAATAATAGGGTGTTATATGGAAACCTGTATTTTATGCATGGTTGTTCTATAAACCAACAACTTCTCTAGAAAAAAAAAAGGAAAAGAAAACCCAAATAATTAAAGAGACTTCAAGGGCATATGATTAGTTTGTGATGAAGCTGCAACTATAATAACAGGCATCTAGACTCAAAATCTACGTTTTACTTGACTATTCCCCCATTGCTTCTCAATATGATGTTTATGCTATTTAACCTTAATATATGAGCATTGCACTCAATAAATCAAAAATTTCTGAAATTCAGCTAACAACTCCTTCTTTATTTATTTGTTTTGCTTGAGACAGATCTGATAAGATGCCATTTTCACAACTTATAATGCATTTGTTCAAATGCTAACGCTGAGGAATGATTGCTATGATAAAGTGTGAACGAACTAATCTTTTCTTGAATGAAAAGAGCAATTTTGAGTGAAAAATGCATTCAGTTTTCACCTCACTTTTTATAAGCTCCACTACCATGTGAAACAAATGAAAAATGCTGTGGAAGACCTGAGACAAACAACTCTATTGATGCATTTGTGGGAACTTTTGTGCTAATGGTTCCCTACCTAGCTCCCTCTCCCTGAGAGGCTGAAAATTCTCATTTAACACAAGAAGGAAATTTGTCCTAAGAGTCCTTGAATTAAACCTTCAGAATAAAAGAAAGCACAGAAACTATCTGATGAGTCTTAGGAGAAAAGTAATGCAAGCCTCAATATCTGTTCTAAATCAGTTGATGTAGCAATGAACTCCCGAGAGTTCTCTCCAAAGAAGGCCTTCCATTGCAGGCTACAGTCAGAGTTGAAGGAAGATGACACACTAGTTATTAACATCCTAGAGGCATATGGGGGCAAATTATATGGCAGCCCACTACACCCACCAGGCCCAATTAATGATAAATTGCCTGAGCTCATTTCAGACTTTCTACACTTGGATTTGTCAGGAAAGGTGGTACATCAAAGTCTGTTCCAGGAAAACAGGCAAGAACAAAAAGAAAATCACCTCTTGGACTTATGTTTTATAAATTAGCCAATAGTATACTACCTGCAGTTTTCTATATACAGCCACTTAGATCATAAGGTCCAAATCTATCTTTAACTATAGGATGACATTGTGCAGCCTACTACAATCACTTAGATGATCATGGAAAACATGTCCAGAAGGAGAAATAACTTTTTCATTTTTTCAAGGAGGTAGCAGGGATTGAAACCATGCCTTTGTACATGCAAAGCAGGCGTTTAACCACTGAGCTACACCCGCTAAGAACACTTTTGTGTGTGTGTGTAAGATGAGACAGTGCCATAAAAGTAATGAGAGTGGTTTTCATATGAATTTTATGAGGATCTATTCCATCGATTTATGGCAATGCCTCGTGCCCATTTTGTGGCAATTTACATGACTGAAAAGTGGAACCTATGTGCCAAGAATGGAAGCAATGAGTCTAAAACTTAAAACTGTTTATAAAACTTTAGTGATAGAAATAAAATTGCCAGATAAATACAGAATGCTCATCCAAACTTGAATTTCAGATAGACCATAAATTTAGTATAAAATGTCCCACATATTGTTTATTTCATTTTCACATGGTACAATTATTATTTATTAAATATTTTAATATTATGTGTCCTAAATATTCCACAAAAAACTATTTGTTGTCTATTTGAAATTCAAATTTAATTGGGAATACTGTATTTTTATTTGCTAAATCAGACAATCTTACATAGGAACATTCATGACCTTGGACATGCCATTTAATTACTTTTTCGTCTGTCAATTAAGTCCTTTTAACCACTAAAAGTTTCAATTCTCTGATGTGTATATATCAAGAAACTAAGGTTTTATATGAAAACCTTCAGTATAGAGTATAAAACTAAATATTACCAATTACCATAAATTGAGCACTTACCAGGAACTGTACAAAGCACTGTATTTATAGGATATTGCCCAATTTAATCATTGTATAACTTAACAACAATGGTGGAATTAGCCCTACAGATTGGAAAACAACTTCAATATTTAAATAACTTGCTTTGAGAACACAGAGCCCCTAAGTGACAGATTCAGGATTTAAACCAAGTCTTCTGGCCCAAAAGCTCATGCTCTGAAACACTGTTTCAAATTCATTCAGGCAATGCTTAAATTGGATCAGATAAACTGTTCAGCCCTCTTTGTTGCTTTAACTTGATTGTAGAGTTAGCCAATCTTGGACAGATGTATTTGCATGAAAAAAATTAATAAATAAACACAAGACCCAGTATTAATTTTTACCATGTATATAAACAGAAAGTATAGATAAATTGCCATTTTACCCCCATGACGGTATGGCAGCATTCTTTCTCATGGTAATTCCCTCTTCAAGATGTTCTCTTTAAAAGAAAACTAGGAACTTGTTGACAGAATCTAAATTAGTTTTTGTCATCTGGGTAAACATATCTTGAAAGGCCATAGATTGACAATCTGCATTAGTAGATACACAGCACATGCTGTGGTGTCCACCATTTTGCAATGTGGCTGGGAGATGGGAAATGTACCCTGTATATTAGAAAATGTAATCAATTTAGTCTGATGATACATTGATTAATGCTAAAATTAGTCATGTGATATTGTCACAAAAGCATACATTTTCATTCAATTTTATAAGCATAATAAATATTTGTTTGATAAATTGCTGCTTCTTCAATACAGCAGTCTAAACAACAAGAAAAGATTCCAAAAGTAGCATGCTACCCTAAATGTAATATGAATTACATTGTGATGCCATTAAAATGCGAGCACAGCTTGATGGGTTTATAATGTTAAATGAAAAATAAAGTTGCAAAACCTCATAAAGTATCTTATAGCCCTTTGGGGAGTGAGAAGAATAAGAGTAAGCATGTGGCAAATGCCATGAGAAAGAAAATAACAAATTTCAATTAAATATGGTCAAATTCTGCTCGGCATGACTGGAGCTATAGGGAATAAGGGTATGAGTTTCCAGCAGGAGGAAAAGCAACGTTGCTGTGCTGTTTGCTGAGAGAGGGAGCGGGAGAATTGCATCCATTCCCTGTCACTATGTGGCGCTAAAAACCAAAGAAAAGAATTACCAAACTGGGTCATGTGATTTGGCCAACACCCTGAAGGAAGCTGCCTCATTGGGAATTGAATACCAGCCTCATTGGCAATGATTGAGTACCATCCCAGCATTATGGAAAACTAAGCGAACATATGGAACAAGGAACATGTGGAACTCCAGAATTAGGCTACTCTCTTCCTTATAGCCATAGATGAGATGCAAACTGGGCTTAATTCGTATTCACATATATGCAGATTTGATAATGAATGACTTTAATTGGGTTTCATATAAAAATGAATTATCTACCTTTTGTGTCTGTTGTTTTCTCATAATTGCTTCTAACTTGTTGGACAATGGTTGCAGAGAACAAGATATTTTCCAACCAGTGTATATATGAATTTATTAAAGAGGATTAAGTGACTTGTGAAATTGTAGGGAGAAATGAAGAAACAAACTCCAGGATTGAGCTTCCAAAAAGAACTTCCACAATCACCTGGTGAATCTGGAAGTTGCTGCTGCTGCTGACATCTCCATGATCTGTAACAGCAAAGTGGAATCCCTGCACCTCCCTCCAGGCCTGATTCAGTTCCACTCTTAGGTTTAGGAGAGTGCATCTCATCAAGAAACCAAGCAGGGAGGTAACCTGGGAAAAGGAGCCTTTGTCTTTCTAATCTCGGAATACTAAAAGTGAGAAGGAATATGTACTGAGCAAAAGAATTCGTAATGTCTGCCATAAACACCCAATATTTTTACAAATACAAAATGTTCTCATTCCTTGGCAAGTTAACAAATGGATAATCATTATGACATTCTGATTTTACCCGAAATATTTAAATGACAGATTTAAAATGCCTTCATTAGGTAATTGAGAGGACATCGATCTCACCTAAGAACGTCACTGACAACTAAATAACCAACTTTTGTAATAAGTGTAAAATTTGCTGGAAAATAGTAAATAATGAAAAACACATATCACCTTGTGTGTGTATATATAGATATGAGTGTCTGTGTATAAAGAGAGAAGGAGAGAGAGAACTAAATCATTTGATAATTTCTTCAAAGTTAAATAATTTATTGGCTCAGTTTTATTATTAAAATAGACAAGTTCTTAAAATAAGTTCAATACTTAAATTCCAAAGTTTGTTCCAATGCTATCTTAGAAAAAACATAGTAAAACACTTGTAATATATTTGAAAGCATTCTTTCACATAGAATTTAATCTGGATGGTAGGGGAAAAAAAAAGAGAATACTATATAATACCATGCTGATAAAGCTGGTGATCATTTTAACTAGAAACTTGCCTGTCTAGTGTTCTACATATACTTCAAAAGTTGTTATTTTCTACATATAATTTGATAAATATTTTACTAAACTCTTCTGCAAGTACTCCTTAATGAACTCATAAATAAATTTCAATTCTAAGTTTTAGATTTAGCTATTCTCTTAGTAACACCAAAAAATCCATCTATTAATTATGTTGTTCATGTAGCTTATATCTTCATCTCAACAAATTATTGCATGAAGTTTCTAAAATTAAATATTACAGACTCTTTATCATTGTTGATTTAAGGTCTGTTATTTTGACATGTAGTGCTGTGAAATGTGATGCTAGATTTGCTCTCAAAAATGGATCAGTATTAGCTGGACAGATAAAGTCAGTAAAGAAGTACCAGGCAATGGAAACATCCTGTGTAAAGCAATGGTGGTGTGATGGAATGTACGTGCTGAGATTACCAGAGAAAATATGGCATGTGCTTAGATATGGTGGTAGATCTTGAAGGTTTGGGATTTTTCTGCTTAAGATTTTGAATATTATCCTAAAGACAATGAGGAAACACTGAAAACTATTAAACAGAGCAATGATGTAATCAAATAGAGGTAAACTGACTAAAGATCACTCTTTTGCCAGCATATAGGATGATTTCAGAAGTGTCATAGGGAAGAAAAAAAAGAAAAAAAAAAAAAACAGCTGTTTCAATAGATTGGAAATGATAAGAAATAAAGATAGGACAATAGCAATAAGATGGAGAATTGCATAATTTCAAGAGATATGTAGGAAATAAAAGTGACAGAACTTGTAAACAATTTTATGTAGAAGGCAAAGAAGAAGTTTAAAATGAGTCTCAAGTTCATACCTTGACTGAATAGAAGGTGGTGAATTAACTTTGAAGTGTCAGATATGGTAATCAAATCATTCTTCTAGTAGATCAGTTTCTCTCCTCTGTCTCTGTCTCTCAAAAACAAATAAGCAAAAATGAATTTGTTACTTAGCAACTGAATTTAAATGCATGGGAGGGTGAAGAAACTACTGTAATCAATCCCCATACAACTGATGTATCAGGCTGACACTGCCTAGAAAGATCGAGGTAAGATTGATTTGATCCCTATAAATGCTACTTCCATACTCCAAATTCCTAAAGTTCTGATATTCTCATTGTCTTCTCTGGCTCCAGCTTTTTCCACTGCTGAATTCCGTTTTTTCCCTTATATATCTTTAACTTCAGCTTAAACTCAATTCTTGAAATTATATAACCATCTAGAATTATACATACAGGGATCATTACTAAATTTGGATGAGCTTGTGAGTTTAAATCACAGAAATGTCAAAAATTGAATATTCATCATGTAAGTTCTTAAAGGTTTTCCAGCTGGTTGGCCAAGTTGTTTAGTTATTCATTCCCTCTCTATCTTCATTAGCCTGCTACACTGCTTTTCACTAAGTTACAAGATGGTAGGTAGTTGACACTCACATTTAGTCTGAGTACCTAGACCACGATTGCCCAAACTGGAACATTCACACACTAATTCATAATTTATGATAAAGACTACAAAGGCAACAATAGAAAGTGGCATGTTCATAGATATATTTTATTTTATTTACAAAATATCTACAACTATATGAAATAATAAAATACCAATTTTAAGATATAATCATTTTTGCAAGAATATATGCAAGTGATTAACTGCAGCAATAAGCAAAGTCTTCATTATATAAATAATTATAACCATTTTTTATTTTTAAAAATGAAGATATTTACATTTGGGAAGATATACACCATGAAGAAACATGCAGTTTGCAAATTAGCAAGTGTCAACTGAGCCACACTTTAATTTGTCTTGAAATCAGCCTGGATTTCACTTAGTTTTAATTATCCACTGAAACCCTAATTTATGATTCCTTAGTCTAAAGAGTAGGCAACCTCTTTCTTAGTCAGTATTACTTTTACTAGTTAGTCAACTTATTATTTAAATGTATTTTAATTGAGGGGAAAACACATCACACTGAAAGGGAACAAAGAGCTAGTTCACCAGGAGTAAACAGGAATAATTGGACATTTTCTCCTCCTAAGAGGAACGATCAGAAGTAGGAGAAAATGAGATTGTTTAGCAAAAGATTGAGACATTTTAAAAACCTTCTGTAAGCATTTTATCATTAATTCAGAAGTTTGGAAAAATGTGGAAATGAACATACCCTTCATTATAGTTATATAATTTGAACTCAGAGATCCCCAAGTTTATGTGCCAAATTTTTTTTTCCAAAGGTATCTCAAGAGAGACTCCTTGACTTCTCTGAGAAAGAGGGATAGATCATTTTGACCAACTCTGAACAGAAAAAACTTCACAGATAACTCTGACATGTTCTAAAAATATCTCTGGCTCTCAGTTTCCTCATCTAAAAAAGTAAATGACACCAAATGACACCAAAGATTCCTTAAAATAAAAGATTCTGTGGCATAATGTTTAAAAACATTACCTTTAGGTCCAAGGCATAGAAATTAACACTGTACATGCATTGTTCTATTTAACCCATATGACATTCTCAGTAATATAAATGTCATATTAATACATGTATAATCAATGTTAAATATGTTAGCTTGTGTGTATATGAATGTGTGTATGGATATTGTGTATTAAGAGAGAAAAAGGTTGACAATATAAATAATTTGAACCATATTTGTTTTATTGTGTAAATCCTTTAATTCTGGAAAATGCAAGAAAAAAATCACCTGTTATAAATATCACTAATTCCTACCATGCATCAAGCCTTGTACCACTAAGTACTTACCTATATAATATAATTTGATAATATGTGTATTTTATATGTGTATAAATTATACATATACACACCCACATAAAATGGGAAAACTGAGGTCTTAGAAAGGAGAAAATTGCCCAACCATTAAATTGTGAAATTGAAAATCAAATGAAGATTTGTCTGACACAAAAATAGGGTCATTTCATTAGCCTGCCACACTGCTTTTTACTCAGTTTCAAGATGGTAGATACTTGACATTTACATTTATGACTGTGCATCATTTCTCAAAAAGAAAAATATGGAAACTAATTTAAAAAATGAAGTCAATAATGGACTTTAGTGTACCTGTAAAGTTTAATTTTGCTTAAAAACAACAAAAAAAATGTAGGTTAAATCAATTATGTAGGTTATTGGGACTCATTTCTTACTTTGGGTAAGAAATGAGTCCCAATAAAGGCTGAAATGTTCAAGCTGGTTAATAAGCCAACCTAATCCTAGGAATACCAGATGCCACTTACAAGTTTGTTATTCTAGGTAATGTTCTCTCTGATTTCTTGTGTTATTATACATTAGATCTAAAGATCCATTTTATTGTAATTAAAAGCCCTGCATCATGGCTGGGAAATAAAATATTCCCATAACATCCCTGCTCTTCTTACCCACTAGTTGCTAGGAGCACCTATCCCCCACTCTGCTAAGATAATTCTGAACTACGCTCACACTAATGACCCTTTGGTGGTTTAATTCACATTTTACAGCTCTTTCCAAGCAGGAGGGAGTTACCATCATTTGCCCTGGAATATGAATGCCAGAAACTTTAGGGCCAAATGCTTTTCCAGAAAAGTAGGTAGAAATGTATGGCATTTAACAGTGATCTATTCTGAACCAAGCACTAAAAATAATAATGCACCTCAAGCATGAACCTGAATTGAAATGTATCTTCAGGCAGAGAAAATATTAGGCAGAAATGTTTCAGAAGCAAAATGTGCTACATTTCTAATGTTGCAAACCTTATATTTTGGAAATAAATTTTTATAATGAAGATTTTTAAAATTTCTTCAATAACATCCATAGGGAATGTCTTGCCATAGCAAATTAGTAGGTAGTTGTTGTCCCTTTTCTCAATTCTCATCATATGTCCCAAGACCATTTGTTTACCAGTAAAATCAAGCTAAAATGAACATCAAGGGTAGAATTTCTGGAAAGGATTGCATGAAGTACATAAATAAAGAGAACAATATTTCTTGTTTTACTTTAAAACAAGGTTTCTTGACCTTGACACTGTTGGCATTTTGGGTCAGATAATCCTTTGTTGTGGGAAACTGTCATAGGTATTGTAGGATGTTTAGTAGAACTCCTGACCTCTACCCACTAGATGCTAGAAGCACCTCCCCCCCCCCATCCCCACTCCACTGAGAAAAACAAAAATGTCTCTAGACATTGACAAATGCCCACTGGTTGAGAACCATTGCCTTAGAGGAAAAGGATTACTGACATTTTTATGGACAAGAGCAATAGACCTAAGTCTATTACAGAAGTCTGGCTAATGAAATAACTGGTGAATCCAACATCTTACAAAGGTCCTTTTCCTCTTTCCCTCATCCATTTTTCCCTGTACCATTTCCTCCCAATTTGATGGAGCTGTCAAAGACGTTTGTAAATTTTATGAAAACTGACTTTTTCTTATCACATTAATTTGAAATGCCAATCTTTGTGTGTATATGTACCTTAAATACCTTTTTTAAACATTGACTATTGTGTTTCTTTTTGTTGTTTTGCCTTAATTTCCCCCTAGAAACATGTCCACTAAATGCTTTGATGGGGTTTTTTGTATAAAAGATTGTTTTTAAATAATAAAACTAGGAGGAAATAGAATTATTTTTAAACTACATTTTGGCCATGGAAGTTCTGAAAGAGATTAAAATAGGCAGAACAGAGGGTTCTACACAAAGTCATAAGGACAGCAGGTAAGAATTAAGAAATAGTGTTAAATTTAATTTCATAAAGGTTATAACTTTAATTGGTACTACAATTCTAATTGTTTTGAAAAGACATTTGATATTGTCCATGTGGTTGATCAATGTAATAAAAAAGAAATAAAAGTTTATAAGAAATTTAATTAGGAAAAATTTTCTAGTGTTAATCTGACAATAGCTTGAATACCGTGGGTACCTTTAAAAAGCAATAGAATTGCATAAAAGAATAATTTGCAAAGTTCTCATTAGTGATAAAATAAACAATGCCAATTTCAAGATATCACATTTACAACACAAGATTAATATAGTATTGGGAAAACAAAACCTGTATATTCACTATATGCAGTATTATAATTTAATTGCAACTTTTTACAAAAATGTATGCTGTGATATTTTCATTAATTGTAGAATTTGCAGCTGGACTCTCACATGTATTTGATAAAAATGAAATGTAGCATGATCATTTCTTCACTAGAAACTTGGATTAAGTATGTCATAAACTAGTTTTTCAATACACTGTGGAACAAACTAACAAAATTGGACCCTGCAGATAACTTTGTAGAGCCAAAATCGTTTTTCAAGAAGAAGTTATCTCTCTCTTGCTGACTGAGAATGAAATTTGGAACTTACCAAACCTTTAAAGGCTTCCTAGGTACCTGAGAATTAGATCGAGGATTACTCACAGTTAGAACCATTCTCAAAGGGTTAAGGCACTAGCAATTCACTTCAAAGTACTATATGAATATTCTGCCTCCGTTATGTACAAAAGCAGAATTGGGGCTTTATAAAATGTTTGTTTTTTTTTATTTAAGTTAACAAGTATATATTTTTTAAAAATCCATTTACTCAAAACTGCCTTAAGACATGAAAATTAATATTAATTTTTTCTTTTATATATAATTTTGTTACAAAATATGCTTTTATTTTTTCCTTGATAGTGTGTATTTCCCAGCAGATGACCTTCTATACCACTTCCTAGTGAAAATTGAAGCTATTTAACTAAATCATTTAATCCCCTCCCATTCATCTCTTAATATAAAAATAATTCACCATTAGTACATTTTTTTCCTTTTCTCAGAGGAAAAGTATAATCTAACTTCACCATAGATTCAACCCCATATGGTCTCATTCAGGTCCTCCATCAAGTATTCTTTCACTTTTATACTTCCAAAATTCTTCCTTTCCATTCAGTTCTTTCCATCACATCTATAAATATAATTAGGAAACCTTCATCCCAAAACATCAAGGTCTCTCAAGTTCATGTTAGCATGAAGATAGAGAAATACAAAATCATACTACAATCTCAATTTAAAAGTACAGACAACATATAGAGAGAATCTGAGAGTAAATTTAATTATATTAGACCTAGGTACTTGAACTATAATCTGAAGATGAAGCTGATAAATGATCTACCTCTTAAAGCATAATAAAAGTGCTGCCCTCAAAAATAAGATGTAGGGAGAGTCTTCATTTTGCTGTCATTGTATTCCCCTGGGTTTAGAGACCCAAAGTCTGGACTGAAAAATAATAATAAAGTAATTATAATTTTTTAAAAAAAGATTATGTAGAACAAACAATGGAGGGAATCACCCTGAAGATCCAGGAACAAAGCATAACCTTGAAAATAGTTTAATGGAAGAGACACGAGGAAATTTTTATAAAATGGGTCCAAGAAGAAGTAAAATTTAAGGAAGACGTTCAAAAAATCTTACAGAGATATGAGGGTTGTATGAAAGAAAGACTGAATAAGAGGGAAAAAATGGGAAAATTAAAATGCAATAATAGAAATTGAAGGGCAGACTTGAGGTAAAACTGAACCATCAAAAAACATATGAGAATTCAGAAAAAAAATAAAAATGAGAGTTTCTTCAGATGCAAGCCAAAGTAGAATAACCTGGATCATATTTACCTACCTATGTTAGTCAACTAAAAATAGACAAAATATATGGAAATATTGTTTCAAATACTAGAAAACAGGCAGCATAAGACTTTGTCTCCCGAGCAGAGGGAAAGTAGAGGCCTACAATTGTTCCAATTAATGTGGCAAGGATAGTTTTCAGACCACAGTACTGACAGGGAGAACTCAACAGAGCTCACTGGCCTTGTTGAGTAATTCACAGAATAATTAGTCAGAAACTCAGTAAGGATGTAGAATACCTCAAAAACACTAACAATAACTTTTACCTAATTTATATTTATGGAACAATCCTCACAGTTGTTTTTTTATTTTTTTTCCCACAGTTGTTTTTAAGGGAAGACATAGTAGTCATTAAGTTATACCATTTTCTAACAACAAAAAAAAAAAAACCTTCAATGAATTGAAAAAGGATAAAATAATACAAAATATTTGCTAACCACAAAGATATTTAACTGAGATTGATAATATAAAGATAAGTGGAAATTGAAAAGCACATTTCAAAATTAATCCATTAGTTAACAAATATAGTTCAAGGGAAATTAGAAAGCATTTTGAAATGTATGACAATGAAAATAGAGCATATCATACTTTTTAGGAAGCAGCTACAGCAATGCCTAGAGGGAAATTTATAGGTTTAATTGCTTATATTAGAGTAAAAAAACAGTCTAAAGTAAATGATTTAAGCTTCAACCTTAAGAATATATGGACCAGGATATCAGCACCCTGTTGGTGGGCCTTGCCTTGGAAAATATGATTACCTATCTCCCCAGTGTATCAAAGGTAGACTTATTTATAATTTGCCTGCACATAGCTCTTATGGCCTTTTTATTTTAATCTATAATTAGCATAATACCCATTTAATATATGTCTTAGAGATTTAAATCTTTGGGCTGTTAATATGCCAGCTGAGCCTTGAATCTCAGCAGAGTTGAAGCCAATACCTACTCTCCAGTTCACAGACTCACCCAGGACAACTAACCAAAGAATAATGATGGACAATGCCCATCCCCAAAAGCAGAGAGTATCTACAACAGCAAGCAAGACAATTCCATCCATCTGCCCCATGGGATCTAAGCCCCCTCTCAATCAGAAGCAGAGTGGGCATCACCATCACAAAACCCTCAAGATTGAGGAACAGACATTAGATGGGAATGAAACTATGAACTAAAGTAGATCTATTATTATTCTAGTAATGGAAGAACTTGTAAGATTGATATAAAGACAGTGGCCACCAGAGGTTCTGAGGGGAGGAAGAGGGAAGAATAAGTGTAACGTTGGACATTTTTGGGACATTGGAATTGTCCTGCATGATATTGCAATGATGGATACATGGCATTCTTAGATGTTTCCTCAAGAGGAATAAAATATATCAATAAAATGTTTGGCAACTTTGTTCATAGTAACCCAAAACTAGAAATAACCCAAAAGTCCATCAGCAGGTGAAAATGTAAAGAAAATGTATTATAACTATACAGTAGACTACTATTCAGAATTTTTAAAGAATTAACTACTGATACAACATAAATAAATCTCAAAGCCATTATGCTAAGATAGAGTAGGCATATATAAAAGAGTATATACTGTATGATTATATTTATTTCCAGTTTTAGGAAGGGCAGAAATTGATCACGGGCTGCTGGAGGTGGGGACAGAGAAGTGACTACAAATTGGCAGAGGGATCCTTTATGTTTGATATAAATATTCTCTACCTTGATTATGTGGTGACTTCCCAACTGCATACATTTTCCAAAGCTAACTTACCTGCAGCTTAAGACCTTTTGAATTAAGGAATGCTTAAGTGAATTAACAGTGAGATTTGGGGTTCCAGTAATGGTTGGCTAGACAATTTAGACCAACAATTGTGAAAAACAAACAAACAAAAAAATCTGAACGAAAAATAAAAATGACCTGTGGGGGTTAATAAGGCAATGAAAAATCATAGGTTCAGAAGCTGGGAGAAGAAACAAACCCAATGAGGTGAGCCTGATGATTGAGGTTATATTTCCCTATAAGTTTCTGCTGATATTAGAAGAAATGGAAAAAAGGAAAAGAAGCTGAGCAGAGCTGTTGAATTACTTGCAATTCTGCAGGTTCAGGGGCTCTAAAGAAAAAGAGACCCTAGTAAACCATTGAGGTATTTGGTTGCAACTGTGAGACTAAAGCTATGAGTAAGGATGAACAGAAAACAAACTGCCAGAAAGAATTGTGGGAATATGGAGTAGGAATCTCCAGGAATCAATCCCTCTACCAGAACAGCTATTAAACAGGGAGGAACTGTCTAAAACAACTATTTTGACACTCCAGAGTCCAGTAGAACACTGTACAGCATCCAGGGAAGAGCAGAAGGAAAAGGCTGGTAAATTATGGCAAATGCCAGTAAATGGCTTTCTCTAGGCAGCAGTTACTATCTCCCATCCCCCACTCTAACAGCAGGCAGCAGGGAAGTCCAGCACTTGTCACAGCTTGCAGGTGCCAGAGAGGGACATAAATATTGAGTCCCCCAAGATCCAGGGAGGGATGCGGTCCACTTGCTGATCACTTCAGCTCTCTGGGGGCCCAGCTCTGAGTGTGTCGGTTGTTCCAATCTGTCTCATACAAAAGCAGTGGAGAAGACTTAAAGATAGTATACTTCCTAAGAGCTGCAGAGGACAACCTGAAGAGCTGCATTTGCTGGGCAGGTGCTGAGTCAAGAAAGCACAGCTTTGGGGAGCTGTAGAAGAAGCTCCTGACACCCTTCCTGGTCCGTGCCTTAGGTCCTCCCCAAGGTAGTTTGGAGCAACCCTGCACTCCCTTTGCAGATATCTGGCCTTGTTCCAACTGGGAAAGACTGACTTGGAAAACTCCTCTCAGGCATGACTCATTTCCCAGAATTTGTCCTCCAGGCAAAAGCAGATTGAGAAAATGAAAGTGGTGTAAGAAAAAATTTAAGTGGACCATCTGAGGCAAAGGCTTACCTTCTTAGTTCCTCCAGTAGAATACCTGAGAGAGGGAATTCTGTTTCTTGGGAAAACGAGGAAGATTTCAAACTCCTATAAACAGAGGAATTCCAAGCCTACTGGCAAGCCCAAGCCCAGGACAAGACACAGATCCAGAAAAGACAGGGAGGACCCTACACTTTGCATTTACTTTACATTTGCCTTAGTCTTATGTATTAGTCAGCCAAAGGGGTGCTAATGTGAAATACCAAAAATGGGTTTGTCTTTATAAAGGGTATTTACTTGGGGTAGAAGTCCACAGATACTAGACCATAAAGCATTAAGTTCCTTCTCTCACCAAAGTTCATTGCCACGTGTTGGAGCAAGACATCTGCCAATGTTTGCCAGGGTTCAGGCATCTTGGGTTCCTCTCTTCCCAGGGCTGCGTTTCTCTCCAGGCTTAACATCTCTGTTTCCTCCACAAGGTCAGCTGTAGACTATCAGGCAAATGGCTTGCTTCTCTTCTCTTGAGGCCTTCTCTCCAACATCAAAACTCCAACATCAAAACTGCTCCTTCTGTCCTTTGCCTTGCCTTTTATATTTGATTCCCCCACCCACCAAGGGGTGGGGCTCAACACCCTACTGATGTGGCCCAGTCAATGCCCTAATCATAACTTAATCATGCTCAGATTAACAAATCAGTTTACAAGCATGATTCAATTATATTTTTGGAATTCATAATTACATCAAATTGCCAAACAGCTGCATTCCACCCTCTGAATTCCAAAAATACATTGCAATATTCAAAAAACCTTAAATCGGTAACAATTCAAGTACAAAATCATATCATAGGCAATTTAAAGAAATACAGTTTGTCTTCAGGCAAAATCCTGTCTGCTGTAGACCTCTGAAACTTACAAAACCATTTAACTGCTTCCAATACACAAATGGAAAGACAAAGGATAAACATTTTCATTATCATAAGGAGAAATTGAGATGTTAAATATGAGTCATGGATCCTCTACAGTTCAATAAACCAGCAGGGCATCCTCCATTCGATTTCAAAGTCAGAGAGTCATTCTTAAGAAGATGGATTCTTCTCCTTGGGGCCACATTGGGACCCACCATTTCCACAGGCTTGCCCAAGGGCCATTTTCTTGGTTCCACCCTTATCAAGCATCTGGGTGTCAACCAAGCTCCAGACCTCACTGTCCGAGAGTTTTGGGGTGATTGCGACATCCTACCCAATCTTTGGGTTAGAATTTTAGCCCCCCTAGTACAGTGAGGTGAAGACAACATTCCCCCTAACCTTTGACATACAGGAGATATCTGTCAATAATATGAGATTTTTAAAAAGTCTCTCACGTGACGGTGGGGATGCACAAGTCCAGTTTCCACAGACAGGCTGCAAACCAGGGGCTCCGATGAAAATCCAATGAAAGGTACTTGATGAGTTTCTAGGCGAAGTTGCCTGTCCAACTACGAGCTGGGATATTCACTCTGAATATTGAAATCACTTCCCCTTTTAAGGCATTAAACTGATTGGATAAAAGTGTCACCCACTGATGATGTAATCTCCCTGATTGATGCAGATGTAATCAGCCATCCATGCAGTAAACTCACTGGTGATTGAAGTCCATAAATGCTCTTGTATTGCAATTAGCCCAGTGCTTGCTGAAACAAACACCTGGACACAATTACCTGGCCGAGTTGACACATTAACTTAACCATCACAGCTTACCTTCCAGATATGAGGGCTAAGGGCTAAGAGCAAAGCCAATTGCAAAGATAGTGAAACATCTTTTTTGTTTAGGTTTTCTTGGTTCAGTTAGTTCCTGACACTCAAGAAAATCTCTGTCAAATCACCATATGGATACAAACTCAAGAAACAGACATCTCAAGGAGTCCCAGAGTTAACATTGTAAAATACTAAAATGTAGAGTATGCAACAGAAGATTGCAAGACAAACAAAGAAACAGGAAATGATAGTCCATCCAAAGGAAGAGGATAAAATTCCAGAAAACATCAATGAAGAAGAAGACCAGATATGGACAGTGGACAATGACTTCTAAAAAATTATCTTTAAAAAAGACTTTTAAAAATGGTTTTGTGAGATATGAATATGATTAAGCATGTTTTTCTCTTCTTCATTTTTTTTCATTAATAAAGAGAACTTGGCTATATCACTTAAGTAAACTGTGTTCATCTGTGTATCTTTCTGAAAATTGGAAGAACAATTGAGTTTGTTGTTGGAATTAGGAGAGATAAAAGTGTCTGGACAGAACTTTTTAGGAGAAATGCCTCCATAACTTTTTTAGATACCTTTGGTCCATTATTTTATTTTTTTGAATTTTAAGTAAAGTTTGAATAAAAAAATGATCTTCAATATGCTCAGGTAGATTTAAAAAATACAGAGAAAGAATTATAGGATATTAGGAAAACAGTCAATATACTCCAGAAGATGAAGGAAATATAGAAAAAGATATTGGGTAAACAATATCAGAATCTCAATAAAGAAACATACGGTGCTGGGAACACTGGATTTTAATATACAAAATTATGAAGGTGGACCTATACCTCACACCAAACACAAAAATCAACTCAAAATGGACCAAAGACCTAAATATAACAACCAGAACCATAAAACTCCTAGAAGAAAATGTAGGGAAGCATCTTCAGGACCTTGTGTTAGGCAATGGTTTCTTAGACTTTACAAACAAAACAAGCAACAACAACAAAAACAACAAATAGATAAATGAGGCTTCATCAAAATTTAAAATGCTGTGCATCGAAAGCCTTTATCATGAAAGTAAAATGACAACCTACACAATGGGAGAAACTATTCAGAAACCATAAATCTAATAAAGGTTTAATATTCAGAATATATAAAGAAATCCTTCAATTCAATAACATGAAATAAACAATTCAATTTTAAAAATGAGCAAAAGAATTGAATAGACATTTCTCCAAAGAAGATAAACAAATGGCCAAAGAGCACATGAAAAGGTGCTCAACCTCATTAGCCATTAGGGAAATGCAAATCAAAATCATACCCAGAAGAACTGAAAATAAAAATACAAACAGATATATGCACACCAATGTTCATAGCGGCATTGTTCACCATTGCCAAAAGTTGGAATCAGCCCCGGTGCCCATCAACAGA
>JAKSZT010054457.1:5281311-5335270 GCA_026826555.1 Tolypeutes matacus
AAAAAAAAAAAAAAAAAAGAAATGAAAGCAGGGAATTGAACAGATATCTATATCTATATCTATATCTATATCTATATCTATATCTATATCTATATCTATATCTATATCTATCTATATCTATATATATATATATATATATATTTTTTTTAAACCGGGAGGTACCGGGGATCGAACCCCGGTCTCTCCATATGGTAGATGGACGCCGAACCTCTTGAGCCACATCCGTTTCCCTTGAACAGATATTTGCATACCAATATTCATAACAGCATGATTCACCATTGCCAAAAGATGAAAGCAACTCAAATGTCCATTAACCAACAAATGGATAAACAAAATGTGCTATATATAGACAATGGAATATTATTCAGCCATAAAAAGAAATGAAGTTCTGATACATATAACAACATGGATGAACTATGAAGACATCATGTTAAGTGAAATAAGGCAGACACAAAAGGACAAATACTTATGATCACACTGATATGAAATAATTAAAATGAGCAAACTCATAGAATGAGAAATCTAGAATATAAGTTACCAGGAAATGGAGTGAAGGTAGGGAGTGGGGAGTTAAATTTTAAAATGTAGAGTTTCTGTTTGGAATGATGGACAATTTTTAGTAATGGATGGTGGTGATGGTAATGCAACATCCTGAATGCATTTAACAGCACTGAATTATATCTTTGAATGTCATTAAAAGGATAAATTTTAGGTTGTATATGTGTTACTACAATAAAATTATTTAAAAACCCATGGAACTGAATGCGGTCCGGGCGTAGCACAGCGCGGAGCCGCAGGGTGGCAGTGGGGGTACCTGGACAGCACCAGGCTTGGTTTCTGTTAGGCCAAAGGACCTGGCAGTTGGCATGGGCGGCATGGGGTGCTGACACAGTAGCGGCCTTCTGCGCCTGCCAGCGGGTGGAAGGAGCAGGAGCAGGGAGTATGCACCCTCGCCCAAAGCTTGCTTCCTGGGGCCGGCCTGCAGGCACCTTGCAGAGCAAGGAGTAGCTTGCTGGTCTTGAACATGTGGCAAATATTTCAGAAAGCTGCAAGATCAAGTTGGAAAAAAAGAACAGTTATTCTTCCAAATTCATCTGTTTCACCCATCATTCTTTTTGGGAATGGACAATAGAATGTTCTCTAGATCTATCATGATCAAAAACCTCCTTCTCTTTTGTACTTCCATGAACTTAGCCAGTCACTTTGGCTTTTCGAAAATGACAAGTTCGGTGAAAGATGCAACCAATGACATCAGGATATTCACAGGTATCCAGGACGGTTCTTGGATGGTTATGACAACAGGCTGCGACCTGGCCTCATAGAGCGAGTAAACCAAGTGACTATGGACATCTGTGTCACCAATTTTGGCCCCGAGCCTGACACAGAAATGGAACACACCATAGATGTGATTTTTCCACAAAGCTGAAGAGATGAATAGCTGTGGTTTAAAGGGCCAGTGCACCACCAAGTCTGTGGTGGTGGCAGAGGATGGCTCTAGGCTGATCCAGTACCACCTGATGGGGCAGATGGTGGGTGCCAAGAATATCAGCACCAGCACGGGTGACTGCACAATCATGACAACACATTTCCATCTAAAAAGGAAGATCGGGTACTTTGTCATCCAGACCTACCTTTCCTGCATCAGGACGGTTTTAGGGGTAACCATGGTGCCAATAATGACAACATTTAGTATCAGTGCTCAGATCTCTCTGCCCAAAGTGGTATTTGCGATGGCCTTGGACTGTTTATAGTTGTGTACTATGCCTTTGTGTTCTCTGAGCTGATCGAATTTTCCGCCGAATATTCACAAAGAGAGGCTGAGCCTGGGCTGGCAGAAAAGCCTTGGAAGCAGCCAAGATATGTATCTATAAAGGAGCATGAATACATACTAAACAAATCAACAAATGCTTATACTGGAAAGGTAACCCACACCCCAAATATCCCAAAGGAACAGACCCAACAGGAACCTCGAATGCATCTTCAGTCTCAGTAAAGCCTTCCGAAGAGAAGACTTCTGAAAGCAAAAAGACATACAACAGCATCAGCAAGATTGACAAAATGTCCCGAATTGTTTTTACAGTCTTGTTTGGCACTTTCAACTTATTTTATTGGGCAACATACTTGAATAAGGAGCTGGTGATTTGGAGCCACCACTCCAAAATAAGCCGCTGGACTCCGACTTTCCAAGAGATCCATATTTCCAGCAAACTGGTACCCAGGACAGGCTGAGCGCAAAGGAACTTTCCCTATTTGGGCAATAACTTTCAGGAAATTTTTGGATGTTTAATAATACCTACAAATAATATTGCCTTGATGGTTTCTATATATAACTTCAAAGACGTCACATTGATAAGTAGAGCAAACAACTTTCTAGAAAAACAGGAGAAATGACTTTGACACTCAGATGCTCAGCAACTTATATTGATAGTTTACAAACAAGATAAGTATATTTTTTAACTGTCTAGCACACCATTCCACAGAGGTATTTTAGTCTCTGCTTTCCTGTGTTCCTGTTTTGAATCCCCAGATAGGACATTCAAAGCAGGCTCTGCTGACTGAATTCACTGAAGAAAAGCACCCCAACCTCCCTTCCTTTTTCCCTTGAAACAGTTAACAGGGAGGAACATGTCTGTTCCCCTCTCAGCCAGTTGCCACAGGTTTTACCCTAGCTTACTATCTTGGGAGTGGGGGAGCAGAGCCCTTCCCCAGGTGTCACCGGGGCTTAGTAACTCACTTTTGTCATTTTGGCTCCCTTGTCTCTCTCTCACCCTCTTGGGAATTGTGTAGCACTGTCCTGGTCTGCTGACCCCAAAAGCAAGTCCCTCAGATTTTGGCTCTTTTCCATTGAGAACTTTCAGCTCTGCCTGCTTCTGCTCTACCTGCTTGTCCATTGCCATCTTCCCGCAATCTCCATAATACTCTTTTTTTAAAAGATACTTAGATACATAAATGTTATGCAAAAAATATAGGGATTCTCATACGCCCCACTTCCCACACCTATCACAACCTCTCACATAAACATCCTTCATTAGTGTGGCACATTAACTGCAATTGATAAACACATCCTGGGGCTTTGCCATTAAGCATGGACCATAGTTCACATTGCAGACCACACTCTCTCCCACACAATTCTGCATGTTATATGATGATATAAAATGGCCTATATCTGTTGTTGCAATGTCACTCAGGACAATTCCCAAGTCCCAAAAAGCCCCTGTACTCTCTTTTTTTTTTTTTTTAAGATTTTATTTATTTATTCATTTATCCCCCCCTTGCTGCTTGTGCTCGCTGGGTCAGCTAACCACGCCGTGCGGGCGGGCTTGCCTTCACCAGGAGGCCCCGGGAATCAAACCTGGGACCTCCCATATGGTAAACGGGAGCTCTACTGATTGAGCCACAGCCGCTTCCCCCCTGTACTCTCTTAATGACATCAGTTACTGAAAAGTAGAGAGAGGAAAAAATTTTTAAAGCAGATCAAAGAAAAGAAAAGTAGACACATTGCCTGCAAAAGGAGTAACAATTAGATAGCTATATTCTTACAGAAATAAATAAAAAGTAGAAGACAATAGAATATTTTCAATATTTTGAAATGAAATTAAAAAACTGACAAATTACCATTCTAAGGCAGCAAAAGTACTTCTCACAGAAGGTGAAATAAATATTTTGAGACAAAGTAAGAACTAAAAGAAACAACAGAAAAATTATACTAAAAACAATACTGAAGAGTATTCCTCAAACAGAAGAAAATGTCCCTAGATGGGCCTAGATGGAAACTTGGAGATGTAAGAAGGAATGGAAAGCATGGAAAAGGGTAAAAATGTGGTTAAATTGAAGCAAATATTGACTGAATAAATTAATGATAATAATGTCTTGTGGGATTCAAATAAATATAACAATACTTGTCATTTTTGCTTATATTTGTGTTTTTATTTTTATTTTTAAAAGATACTTAGATTACAGAAATGTTTCATAAAAAGTATAGGGTATTCCCATATACCCCGCTCCTTCACCTTCCACATTTTTCCACATTAACAACATCCTTCAATAGTGTGGTACCTTCATTGCAATTAATGAACACAATTTGGAGCATTGCCACTAAGCATGGATCATAGTTAGCATTGTATTTTACACTCTTTCCCACTCAATTCTGTAGGTTATGGGAAGATATATAATGGTCTGTATCTGTCATTGCAATGTCATTCAGGCCAATTCCCATGTCCCAAAAATGCTCCCACATTACCCCTGTTTTTCCATCTCCCTGCCCTCAGAACCTCCAATGGCCACTGCCTCCACATCAGTGATATAATTTCTTCCATTGCTAGAATTACAATAAGTATATAGTAGCATACCAGTAATCTACTTTAGTCCATATTTCATTCTCCAATCCTGAGGATTTTGAGATGGTGATGTTCACTCCACCTCTAACTGAGAGAGGGCCACGATTCATTAGGACCAAAGGAAGGGACTCTTTTGCTTGCAGTGGTAGACTCTCTCAGTTCCCTGGTATGGTAGTTGTCCATCGTCACCTCCTTCTTAGTTGTCCTGAGTGAGACCAATGAACTGGAGAGAAGGTGTTGCAACTCCATTGAGATTCAAGGTACAGCTGGCACATGGACAGCCCAAAGACTTAATTCTCTTGGATGTACACTTACCAACTCTAGTACTAATTATAGGTTCAAATACAAGAATAAAAGAGCCATGTGTAGTGAAACCACAACTGAGTCCAACTATGTAACCCTGGAGAATATAATTACAAAGTAGGGCCCACTGGCAAGCCACCAAACTCCTGAGCTATTTGCCCTGACTATAGTGTCTGGATGTCTCCAGGGCCCTCAGGAGCCCCACTACTTGGGGTAGTATCTACTTGGGCAGTCAAAGAGATCTTGCTAAGACGTGCATAAGCATAACCTCTGGAATGACCTCCCAACTCACTTTGAAGCCTCTTAGCCATATAAACTCATTTTTCTTTCCCCTTTCCCCCTTTTGGTCAAGGCCTTTTTCCAGTTGCATTTCTCGTTGGTGCTTGGTAGTAATCCCTTGGAGCCAGGGAGACTCATCCCAGGAGTCATGTCCCATGCTGGTGGGAAGTTAATGTATTTATGTGCTGAGTTCATTTTAGAGTAAGGCCATATTTGAGCAACAAGGAAGTTTCTCAAGAGGCAACTCTCAGGCACCCTACAACACTAGGCTGTTTCCATTTCAAGAGTAAAGGTTCATAAGCACAGTCATCAATATCAAGGGCTTATCAATGGACCATCCTCCTTTACTAGTCATTGCCCATGTACTTGGGGAATTCTTGGCATTCCATTAGTGAATGTGGCAGAGCTCCCCAGGATGGGAATTTGATATTCATTCAGTTATTGTGTGACTCTCCACCCATCGTGACAATGCCCCATGAACATTTGAACACATTTATATGCCTTATATGTATGACCAGGTGAGCTTCCTCCCATGTATCCACCATCACTGACACCATGTACCAATGATTCTCCCCTGCCAAAGTTGTAACTCTTCTGTTATCCAAAACATCTTCAAAAATGAAGCTAGTAAAAAAGCCAAATATAATTAATGAGAAAATGAAATACTAATGATAGTTTTAAAAATAAGAAATAAAATACAAAAAAAATGTTTAAATAAAAAAAATTGGGATAATTGAAACTAATGAAAAAATATTTTAAAAATTTTTGACATTTTGCCTTTCATCACTGTAAGATCTGTTCTCATATGTACAGTGACATTTTCTTCCATTTATTCCCACAGTGTCTTACTTTTTTCATTTTGTCTTTAAAGAAGTTCTTTAGGGAAAAGCCACATACTGAATACAGGGGACTCCCATACACCCAATATCCTCCCCCACTTCTCCTTTCCCCTATTAATAATATTTTATATGTGGATGGTATGTTTGTTACAGCTGATGTACAAACATAGCTACCAACCATGGTTAATGGTTTACATTATGATTTACATTTTGTTCCATACACATTTTGATGTAATTTAACATGGACTGTATCCATCATAGCAAGATCATGTAGAACTCTTCCACTGACCCCAAAATGCCCCCTGTTCCATCTGTTCTCCTCCTTCCTCCCACTCCCCTCGGAACCAACGGCAACCACCAGGCTTCACTCCTTGAAGGACAAGTTTCATAGTTACTTGCAACAATGAGGGCTTGGCACACTGGTCTGTCCACCCCTGTTGGACACTGCCAATGCTCTCGTCTCTCGTCCCTCTATTTGAGAATAGAGTGGGCCTCCCCAGGATGGGAGTCCACCACCTTGTCACTAATTATGTGGGTCTCCACCCACTGATAAAACACACTATAGCAAGATGAACACTTATACACTCCCTAGAAGCCTGCCCAGGTGAGCCCTGCCCCAAATACCCCCCACATCTGACACCCCAAACCACTTGCCATATTGCTAGCAGACCATTTCCAACATTCTAGTTTCAACCATGTACCCGCCAATCCCCAGTGTTCACCCGCTCCCTCCCCCAACCCTTCCCCCAGTTCCATGGACAGTCCAACCCACACTCCCCACCCCACTTCCCTGAAAAACCAGCACCACCCAACCAAACAGTATCATTATACCACAGTCATGCCCCTCCCCTGTACAACTACTCACTTTCACCTTATCATAGGTTTTGTGCACATGGGCATAACTCACACCTTCTTCTCCCTTTCTATTTCCTGGAAATCTATCTTCCAGACTCTAGCTCTGTGAGTCTGCTTAATTTCCTTAATTCATATCAGTGAGATCATGTAATATTTGTCCTTCAGTGCCTGGGGTGCTTCACTCAACATAAGATCCTCAAGATTCATTCATGTTATCCTGAGTGTTAGTACTGTATTTCTTCTTACATCTGAGTAATATTCCATTGTATTAAATACCACAATTTGTTTATCCATTCTTTTGTTGAAGGATATTTGGTATGATTCCAACTTTTGGCAATAGTGAATAATGCCGCTATGAATATTGGTGTGCATATATCTGTTTGTGTCCTTGCATTCAGTTTTTCTAGGTATATAACCAGCAGTGGAATTGCTGGACCATATGGCAGTTCTATATTTCGTTTTCTGAGGAACTGCCAAACTGTCCTCCACAATGTTTGCACTATTCTACAATCCAACCAGCAGTGGGTGAGGGTTCTCATTTTTTTAATTTTATTTTTGCTTGCCCATTTTTCAAGTGGGTTGTTTGTCTCTTTATTTTCAAGGCATAGGATTTCTTTATATATGCAGGATATTAGGCCCCTATCAGATATATGGTAACCAAATATTTTCTCCCATTGAGTAGGCTGCCTTTTCATTTTCTTGACAAACTCCTCTGAGTTGCAAAAGTTTTTAATTTTGAGGAGGTCCCATTTATCTGTATTTTCTTTCACTGCTCGTACTTGGATGTGAAGTTCATGAAACCATTTCCTATTATAAGATCCTGTAGATGCTTCCCTACATTATCTTCCAATATCTTTATGGTCTTGGCTCTTAGATTTAGATCTTTGATCCATCTTGGGTTAATTTTTGTAAAAGGTGTGAGAGGGTTTTCCTCTCTCATATTTGGGATATTGATATCCAGTTCTTCAAGTACCATTTGCTGAAGAGGTCATTCTTTCCAAGTTGAATGGGCTTGATCACCTTGTCAACAATCAGTTGACTGTATATGTAAGGGTCTATATCAGAACTCTCAATTCGGTTCCATTGGTCAGTGTGTCTCTCCTTGTGCCAATACCATGTAGTTTTGACCACTGTAGCTTTGTAGTATGTTTTAAAGTCAGGTAGTGTGATCCCTCCTATTTTATTTTTCTTTTTCAATATGTCTTTGGCTATTTGGGGCCACTTGCTCTTCCAGATCAATTTCATAATTAGTTTTTCCAATTCAGTAAAAAATGTTGTGGTGATTTTTATTGGGATTGAATTAAATCTGTAGGTCAGTTTGGTTAGGATAGACATCTTAAGGATGTTTAGTCTTCCTTTCAATAAAAGGGAATATTCTTTCATTTATTTGTCATCTTTGATTTCATTTAACAATATTATATAGTTTTCTTCATATAAGTCATTTACATCTTTAGTTAAATTTTTTCCTAGGTATTTGATTCTTTTAGATGAATTGTAAATGAGATTTTTTTTTCTTGATTTCCTCCTCAGATTGCTCATTATTAGTGTACAGAAATGCTACTGATTTTCACACATTGATCTTATAACCTGTGACTTCTCTGTGCTCATTTATAAGCTCTAGAAGCTTAGTTGTAGATTTCTCAGGGCTTTCTATGTCTAGGATCATGTCATCTACAAATAGTGAAATTTTTACTTCTTCTTTTCCAGTTAGGATGCTTTTTATATCTTTTTCTTCTCCAAGTGCTCAAGCAAGAACTTTCTAACACAATGTTAAATAGGAGCAGTGAAAGTGCGCATCCTTCTCTTGTTCCCGATCTTAGAGGAAAAGCTTTTAGAATTTCTCCATTGAAAAGGATGCTATCTGTGGGTTTTTCATATATACCCTTTATCATGTTAAGAAAGTTTCCTTCTACTCCTATCTTTTGTAGTGTTTTTATCAGGAAAGAGTGTTGAATTTTGTCAAATGCTTTTAGCACATCTATAGAAATGATCATTTGATTTTTTCTTTCGATGTGTTTATATTGTGTATTACATTGAATGATTTTCTTATGTTAAAACATTCTTGCATATCAGGGATGAATCACACTTGGTTATGGTGTACAATTCATTTGATGTGTTGTTAAATACAATTAGCAAATATTTTTCTGAGGGTTTTAGCATCTAAGTTCATTGGAAAGATTGGTCTATAGTTTTCTTTTCTTGTGGTGTCTTTGTTTGGCTTTGGTATTAGGATGATGATGGCATTACAGAATGAGTTAGGCAATATTCCCTCCAATTCTATTTTTTGGAAGTGTTTAAGCAGGATTGGTGTTAGTTCTTTCTGGAGTGTTTAGTAAAATTCACCTGTGAAACCATCTGGTCCTGGGCTCTTCTTAGTTGGGAGGTTTTTGAGGATTAATTCTATCTTGTTACTTATGATTGGTCTGTTGAGTTCATCAATTTCTTCTTTCATCAGTGTAGGCTGCTTGTGTTTTTCCAGGAATTTGTCCATTTCCTCTAAATTACCCATCTTGTTTACATATAATTTTTCAAAGTATTCTCTTATGATACTCTCTATTTCTGTGGGGTCAGTGGTGATATCTCCTTCTTCGTTTCTCTGTTTATGTATAGCATCTTATCTCTTTTTTTCTTTGTTAGTATAGCTAAGGGTTTGTCAATTTTATTGATCTTCTTGAAGAACTAGCTTTTGGTTTTGATGATTTTTTCCAGTGCTTTCTTATTTTCCATTGCATTTAGTTCTGCTCTAATCTTTGTTATTTCCTTTTTTCTACTTCTTTTGGGGTTAGTTTGTTGTTCTTTTTCTAATTCCTCCAAGTGTGCAGTTAAGTCTTTGATTTTAGTTCTTTCTTCTTTTTTAATAAAGACATTTATGGCTATGAATTTTCTTCAGTACAGCTTTTGCTGTGTGTCATAGGTTTTGATATGTTATGTTGTCATTTTCATTCATTTCAAAGTAGTTAATGATTTCTTTTGTGATTTCCTTCTTTACCCACAGTTTGTCCAAGACTGTGTTATTTAACTTCCATATTTTTGTGCCTAATCTGGTTCTCTGTCCCTTACTGATCTCCAACTTCATTCCATTGTGGTCAGAGTAGTTACTTTGTAAGATTTCAATCATTCTGAACTCATTGAGAGTTGTTCTGTGGCCTAGCATGTGGTCTACCCTGGAGAATGATCCATGTGCACTTGAGAAGAATGTATATCCCACTGCATTTGGGTGCAATGTTTTGTATATGTCTATTAGGTCCAGATCCTCTAATGTATTATTCAAAGTCTTTTTGTTTCTTTATTGATTCTCTTTTAAGATATTCTGTCTAAGGTAATAATGGTGTATTAAAGTCCCCCACTATAATTGTAGAGGCATCTATTTCTCGACTTAATTTTTCCAGTGTTTGCATTGACTGTTTTGAGGTGCCCTGGTTAGGTGCATAAATGTTTATGATTGTTCTTTCTTCTTGATAGATTACCCCTTTTCTTACTATATAGTGTCCATCTTTGTCTCTTATAATAGTTTTGCATATAAAGTCTATTTTGTCTGATATTAATATAACTAATTCCACCCTTTTTTGGTTATTGTTTGCTTGTAAGATTGTTTTCAAGCCATTCACTTTCAGCATCCTTGCATCCTTGGGTCTAAGGTGGGTTTCTTGTAGGCATATAGATGGGTCATATTTCCTTATCCATTCTGCCAATCTGTGTCTCTTGACTGGTGAGTTTAATCCATTAACATTCACTGTTATTACTGTCAAGGAATTACTTACATTAGCCATATTTTCTTTTGGTTTATGTATGCCATATGTTGTTTTTATTTCTCTTTTTATCTTTTTAGTTGGTCTAACACTCTTCTCCAACTCTCTCCTGTTTTTTCCTTTCATCCTGCAGAACTACCTTCAGTATTTCTTCAAGTTCAGGTTTCTTATTGACATACTCTTTTAATTTCTGTTTATCTGTGAATATTTTGAACTCTCCCTCATTTTTGAATGCCAGTTTTGTTGGATAGAGAATTTTTGGCTGGCAGTTTTTCCTTTTAGTACCTTAACTATGTCATACTACTGCCTTCTTGCCTCCATGGTTTCAAATGAGAAGTCAGCACTTAATCTTATTGAGCTTCCCTTGTATGTGATGGATCTCTTTTCTCTTGCTGCTTTCAGTCTTGAGCACTGGACAATTTGACAAGTATATGACTTGGAGTAGGCCTTTTGGGATTTATACTGTTTGGAGTGTGCTGTGCTTCTTGGATATGTACATCCATCTCCTTCAATAGGGTTGGGAGGTTTTCAGCCATTATATTCTCCAACTCTCCTGCTATTCCTTTTCCCTTCTCTTCTTCCTCTGGGATGCCTATAATGCATGTGTTTGTATGTTTCATGTTGTTGTTCAAATCCCTGAACCCCTGCTGTATTTTTTCTATCTTTTTATCTATTTGTTCTACTACCTGTTTGAGTACAGCTGTACTGTCTTCCACATCACTGATTCTTTCCTTTGCATGTTCAAATCTGTTGTTATGTGCTTCCATTGTATTTTTGATTTCTTGTATTGTGCCATACATCACCACCATATTCGTTATATTTTCATGTATGTTTACAATTTCTTCAGTATGTTCTCCCAGTGTCTTCTTAATAACCTTAATCTCTTCTTTCACTTCATTAAGTTGATTCATGATATTTTTTTTGTATATCTCTGTTTAGAAGTTCCATATTCTGCATCTCTTCCTGTTTTTTAGTTCATTCATTGTACTGGCCATATCTCCATGTTTCTTAGTATGGGTTGTAATTTTTGGTTGGTTTCTAGGTATTGGTTTATCTTGATGGGTTTTTTTTCAGTTGATTAGCTTCTCTTTCTAATCTAGGGTTTTATTTTGTTGCTGTTTTGTATGTGTGTGTGTTTACTTTGGCAGTTCATTCCTCTTATTCAATTTCCTTGATGTATTCTATGTTCCCTTGGGAAAAAAATTAGGGCCAGAGAAAAAGAAAGAAGTATGACAAGAGAAAGGATAATAGTAATACTAATAGTAAAAGGTAGAAGAGGTACCATATAAGACCTAGGAAAATGAGTAATTAATGCGGGTAACAAGTGCAGAGGAATAAGAGTAAAAGGAGGAGTACAAACAATGAAATGAGAAACCAAATAGAGAAAAATATATAGAATGAATTAAAGGCCAGAATGGTGAGGAGAGAAAGGGATATAGAAAAGAAAAGACAGATAGAAAAAAATAAATAAAAAAGAAAGACAACACAGAAAAAAAGGAGAGAGAAATAAGAATGAGAAAAATTGAAGACCAAACAAAAAAAGGTGGAATGGAAGAACAACAGAAAGCAGAAAATAAAAAGACGAAGGAAGGACAAGAAATAGTGTAGGTAAACAAAATTGGTAAACAAAAAAAAAGGAGAAACAAAAGAAGGGGAAGCACAACAAAGAAGAAACAAGAAAGTAGCAACTAATTAACAACAAAAGGGGGGGGAAATAAAAAGGGGAAAAAAAGAACAAAAAAAACCCCAAGCAAACAAATAAAAACCATGGAAAAACAGCCTTTCATCTTAGGCCCCTAAGGATTTTCTCAGGCTGCCAGTGTTTATCAATCAATTACCCTGTAGCCTGCCCTCTGCATGTTTTGAACCAGGTTTTAGCAAATAAACTAAGTTAAATTGAAAAATGGAACCTTTTTCAAGAAAAATAAGAGAACCAAAAAAAGCTGATACAAAAAGAATATATGCTTCCTGTCCTAAACTATCAGCTGGAGTCTGATAACTCAGTGGATCACTTTTCTAAGATGAGCTGTATCCTTCATAAAATAGAAAACAAAATATTCCCGCTCATTTAATGATAGTGGAAAAGTATATATGCTACATTCACATTTTTATTAAAAGTTGTGGTGATTAATTAGAAATTGTCTTGTTAAAAAAAAAACACAAAACTTTATTTTCTCCTTATTTCTGACATTTTCTCTATTGTATCAAACACCTTTATGCATCACTTCATCTCCTTCTGGGTCCACTTTTTATCCCTGTCACACCAGTGGTGACCAATCCACAGAATATTCTCTTAGCTTCAAGAAGATACAACTTAACAGGTCTGGCCTTGGGCACCATTTCAATAGCATTTGCTTCCCACCCACTGGTTACAATTGTGAGAGTCCACTCTCACACTCATGGGACTATCCTTAAGTAATGGAGGACAGGAGATAATGGATGAAAGTTTCCTCCTTTCTTCCTATGAGCAGACACTTCAAATACACACTTCATTAGGCTTCTTAGAAGGTCCAGTTGGATCAAACACTAGTCACCTTTAGGGTAGGCAACTTGATTGTGCATCTTTATATGATTTTCTCTCCTCTGTTTACCTCTGCTCTCTCATATCTACTCCCAGACAGCACATTCCTAAATAAATCCCTTATACACAAGATGTTGATTCAGACTCTGCTCAAAGGGGAACCCAGGCATTTTAATACTTGGTAAAACAAAGCATGTAGAACGAACCAACTCCCGTTAGGTGGGAATCTTCTGTGATGGCTTACAGGCTGTCTGAACAAACTTATATTGCCAGTTTCCTTAATCATATTAGTAATACTTACCTTCTTCAAGTTTGTGCCTTGTGTATACTTTCAACAAGTTTTCTATTCAAATTTATTTATTGTTTTCCTTACCTTGGTCCCTTTTTCTGTTAAGTCTCTCTCTCTTCCATTTCAGATTTCCCAGTAAAGACTTTGGCTCCCTTTCCCAATATTTAGTCTACATCTAACCAGTGGATGAACCAACTGACCCAACTGACTTCCTATATACCACCTGTGAATAACGCTCTGCCTACCTACTGAATCAAATCACATTTAGCTTACCAGACTGTTTCTGCTCCCTAAATGATATTCCTTGCTGGGGCAAACCATGAGCTAGTTTTGTTCAAAGAAATAGCTCACACAAGTCTGAAGTCTATTCTAGCTTTTTTTTTTTTTTTTCTCTTCTATTCACAAATTTGAGATACCAAATAAAAATGTCACTGAACTTCCTGCACTCTTTGACTATCTAGTTTCCTATATCCCTTACTTAAACTCAAGTCAAATCTGCTCATCAATACCTGAGGTTTTAACATTTTACCAAGCTAAAATCATATATCTAAACCTGTGTAGTAATTGTGATTTTCAAAACTTTCTTGCATATACAATCTGATTTGTTCTTCACAACACCATGACCATAAGAGAGGTAGAACAGGCAATAAACTCTCTTTTTTACAGATGAAGACATTAAGATTCAGAAAAATGAATTCATTTTCCCAGACTTACTAGGTTGGAGCCAAGATGTGAACTCAAGTCTTTTGACTCATCAGTCAAAACTTCTTTCCACATACAGAATATGTTAGTGTACAACCAATGTCATTCAATGCTGTAGAAATGCATACAATTGGAACTCATTTCCCCCTCCAAGAAAACCCATCAAGGAAAAACAACATCAGTCTCCTATCTCCAGAAAGAAGGGAATCATAAAATGGAAATGTTGATTTTGTGAACAATGATGTCATATTTTTTGATAACTACAGCATTTTAGACTAATCAGGAATCTATGCCCAACCTCCAGAGCTTTCTTTACTGGGGAGTTTCTATGTTGTCCTGGAGGTACAAGAGATGCCTGAAGTGTCTCTAATTATCTTTGCATACATTAGTATGTGCTACAATTAGAATTGCCTGCAGGTTCTCACAAATGAGCAGTTTCTGTTCTCTCTTTTTTCTTGCTATGTTTCACTTTCATAGGGAATTTTTGAATAATAACAACTGTTTCTAGTACAGGGCCATCAGCATTCAGTGTAGGGCAAGAAGAGTTATCCAAATTATAATCTTCATAGTAGTTGCAAAGAATTCCACTCCCTTTGCCAAGGAAAATGGGAAAGAAATTTAGAGACTCTAATGAACAATGTAATTTGACTGGAATGTATATGCATAAATTAATTAGGTTTTATAGCATTATTAAATAATGTGCCCTCAAAGACTAATGAAAACAAATTGTTTTTATCAAGAATTTAGCTTACATATAATTCCCAAGTTAAAGGAATAATCCTAAATGAATTTCTTAAAATCAACATACAAAAAAATTCATGACACTTTCTCTCAGTTTCTAAAATCTGAATGCGCTTTTTTCATTTATTTATTTTAAAGAAACTTTAGATTAAATAAATGTTATATGAAAAATATAGGAGATTCCTATATGCTCCACTCCCTCCCTGCCAAATGTCCATCAACAGATGAATGGATAAACAAATTGTAGTATATACAGACAACGAAATATTACTCAGCTGTAAGAAGGAATGCACTATTTACACTCAGGATAACATGGATGAATCTTGAAGACCTTATGTTGAGGGAAGTAAGCCAGGCACCGAAAGACAAATACTACATGACCTCACTGATATGAATTAAGCAAATTGAGCAGGCTCACAGAGCTAGAGTCTGGAAGATAGGTTTAAGAAGACAGAAAGGGAGTAGAGGGTTGGGAGCCAATGTTCATATGGACAAAATCTATGATAAGGAGGAAGGATGACAGTGGTGCAGTGATGTTATTGGGTTCGGGCAGTTTGGGTCTATGAGAAGGGTAGGATGGGGGGAGTTGGGTTGTACTATCCATGGAACTGGGGGAGGGTCAGACGAAGGAGCAGGTGAACTCTGGGGTCTGTGGATATAACTACAACATTGGGAATATTCTCATGAATGTACTTTTAAACCTTTTTGGTTTATGATCAGTTTGATTTCACAGGCTGAAAACTGAAAGTAATTTTTTGTTTATATGCTTCAATTCTCCATATCCTGATAGCATAAGACTTATCAATTTATTCTTAAAAATGCCTCAAACCTTTTCAAACCTTGCCACTCTCACAAACTGCATTCTAATTTACTTCTAATGAAGGCACTACATCAGGACTCATTAACCCAACTGGTACCCATTGTAACTGGATGCTTTCTTAGCCTCTTTATGGCCTCCCTGTAACCTGAGCTCCTTATAGTTTGTCTACCCCAGCCCAAACTAGCTCTACCAGGTTCTAGGGAATTCCCTGAAACAACGTTTGCACACTCCCTACTAACTGTGACCAAAAGTAACCTATCCAACAACAACAACAACAAAATCTTTTTTACATGCTTAGGCCACAATTTTGTGGTTATGAGATGTATGACTTCCTAGGTATAGCTTCTGTGCATGTCCCATATGCTTAGGGTAGCACTTGTGCTTAGAGACTCCCTCACTCCTCCTAACCCCATCTAATTTTTACCTGACCACAGAGGGGAGACAGATTTGAGCTTTGCTCCTTTCTCCTTGCTGGTCAACCTCGTAAAAAAGTCCCTTCTTTTATCAAAACCCAGAAGTCATATTTTTGGTTTCTCTGTGCATCCGGCAGCTTGCCCTTACTCAGTAACACAAATAGCTGGGTAAAATAATTCTACAGATACAATAAACATTTTATAAAGAAAGCCTAAACCAGTCTTGGAGGTTAGATTGAAAACACACACACACACACACACACACACATACATGGTAATAAAAGCTGCCAAAGGCAAGATAAAATTTCAGAGAAAATAAGATGTTAGGAGATTAAAAAGGTTAAATGACATATTTAATATATTTGAGAAAGTAAAGTAGTAGAAGGCATTGGTTTTCAAAACAGACCAGATTCATCAATATTATCACCCTGCTTCAGTATACACCTTTGATCAATGACCTTCTGCAATTCTTCAGATCACCTGCTTCCAGGTGATGTGGGATATGATGGAATCATTGGATCCTATGTTCATGCATACACTGCTCTTCCTCATTTCATTCATAGGTTCCTTGGTCTGAGATGATGTTTGTGAGGGCTCATGCGAGTAAATCAAGTGTTCTTAAGTCTTTGGGTAGTGATGTTGACAGAGACATAAGGAAAGCAAAAGTAAGCCCAGAACTAGAATATGGGTTAGCAGGACTGACTACATAATTTGTGGGCCCAGTGAAAAATGAAAATATGGGATCTCTTGCTCAAAAATGATTATGAATTTTAAGACAATGACATTAGAGCATTAAACCAAGTGTGTGGCCCTTTTAAGTATGGGAGGTAACTATACAGATCACATGACTAGGAAGCTGGCCCTGTGAATCAGTACTTATGAGGATGAATTTCTACTCTCTCCATGTGTAGAAGGGGTTTGATATATTGAATTTTCCATAAAGTTTTTAGTTGGCTTCTTTGAGTCATGGTACCATATTAAGGGTTCAGGGCTGGTCTCTGCTACTGACAGATCAAATATTAAACAGAGGTAGAAGCTACATGAGCCTCAGTTGGAAGCTCATGCTTTTGGACCCATAGTCTCTATCACTGCTATTGTGGCCACTAACTTCATGATCCCTTTGGGTAATCACTGTTGTCCAAGGAGGCAGACTGATGATCTCTTCAACAATGGATGCTCTCTGGTAGCCACTAATGTGCACATTATCCTCTGCACATTTTATGCTCTCCCTCCTAAGTCAATCCACATGTCTGTTCCCAGATTTTATTATCTCTTATTTTCTGATATTGCTTATTCCTGAGATAATAAATGTTTGTTGTTTAAACCACTGTGTTTTGGAGTAATTTGTTACACAGAAATACATAACTAATGCAGGAAGTAAAGAGATTCCTTTTTCATTAAGGCAAATCCTTATCCTCACCGAGGGAGATATGAATCAAACAAATAACTAAGTATAAGTTTAACTTTTCACTAACTTCATTTAGCCCATGACTGAAAAAAATTTCAAGTTTTGTTCACTGAAATGCTTGAAATATCACTAACTGTATATAAACCTTGGTTTCCACAAGTTAGATCCCTTTATTCAAAAGAATTTTTAGAGAGATAATCCACACCCTGATATAAGACAAAGAAATGTAGCAAACCAGACATATTCTAACACACTGTCCAATTTTAACATTGTTGATAAATGTTAAAGGAGAGAATCAAGTTTGAAATTGAGAACAGAGAAAAGGGAAATCATAGTAGCTCTTAATTACATTCCTGAAAGTCTAAGAATTCATCTTTTTTTTTTTTTTTCAGATATGACCTGAGAGAGAAGAGAGATTTCCTTCTATGACATTTTTTGCAGTTTCTTAGGTCTGTAGAAGGTCCAATTAAACTTTTGAAAAATTATCACTTGAGGAAAATAACAAAGCCTTTTCTATAGTGCTATGGAAGCATAAAGAAGGAAGATGGCCTACTTACTTTTTATTTACCGAGGAGAATATTTTAAAGGATATGGCTTTTAGACAGTTCCTTTCCTTGAGAAATGATTAGTCTGTAATGGGAGAGGAGGATAATTCTCCTTGTAATAGGACAGCATTTAAGTTACTTTTCTCTCAAGGATTATTCAAGGGAAAATGTGGAACACACAAGCATTTTATATAAAAAGAGATTTAATGTAAGAAAATGTTAAGTGCATGGCAGAAAATCATTTTATTCAAAGAATTAATATTAGGCCTTAAAGAAATCACTTAGCAAAGAATATAATAATCCTGAGTACAACATTCAGAAATCATCTGTGCCAATGTGTAATCTGATGACATCAGAAAATGGACAATAGGGAAATGGAGCAAGGGACTAAGCAATTATATAATATCTTCAAATTTGCATTTAAGTATCATTTTGTAGGTAAAGGATTCTGGCTTGCTTTCTTCAATTGTATTCTTATAAAAAGACTGTGAGGTAGGAAAAGTTGGTATTATTATATACAGATGAGAAAAAGTGAGATCTTTTGAGGCTAGGCAACTTGCCCAAGGAAGAATAAATAAAATTTCCTAGTGTGAGTCCTTTGTTAGACTTTTCCACATTATTTATTACAGCATTGAAGCCTATTAAGCTTCTATTTAAGGGTCTTATGGAATTATGCCATTTCTTTAAGACTTTCCACTCATGAGCAGAATTTACAAAGAGGAGATGTGGCTGTCATAAATCCTTATTTAAGAAATTTTAGGTTGTTTTATGAAGATTTGCATTACTTCACGAAGTCAAAGATGAGTTTTCTGAGACAATTCAGGAACAATTTCAGAGAACAATTTAGATGACTGCTTCAAAACAGGTAAATCCTCCACCAAGCTCTCCATCATATCTTGAATATCCTCTCCATTCTAACAGTAAAAGAAAGAACTCTAAAATACAGTAGAAAGGGATATTTTGTAATAAATGAAAGGAAAACAAAACACTTTAACACCAAAACCTCTCAAGACTTCACAGGAGAATGTGACCAAATTATATGCAAGCATTTTCCAAAGTCTGCTAAACGTTAGACCCATTTCTCCTTACTAGAATCTTCCTCCTAATAAGAGACCCACTTAGCCATTCTGCTGCAAATATAGTTTATAACAGTGTAAAGCTCTTTCTAGATATGAATTAAATATAAGTGGGTCAATTCATAGTATATTTTAATTACTTCTAAGACTATACACTGTACATGGTCCAGGAGAAAAGAACATGGGTTTCATAGTCAGATGAGATTCAAATCTTTATTTATATGGAAACATGTAAATACAAATAAGAAGCCATTCTACTTTTCTTCAGAAAATATCTTTTTAAAGATCATTTTACCTAAAAACCTACCCCAAATTAATAATTTACCATTTTTAGATATTTTTCTTAATTGCTCTTTCCTGATAGGCTTTGTATTAGTCAGCCAAAGGGGTGCTGATGCAAAGTAACAGAAATCTGTTGGCTTTCATAAAGGGTATTTATTTGGGATAGAAGCTTACAGTCAACAAGGCCATAAAGCATAAGTTACTTCCCTCACCAAAGTCTGTTGCCACTTGTTGGAGCAAGATGGCTGCCATAGTCTACAAGGGTTCTGCCTGCCTTCTTCTTCTTAAGGCTCCATGGTCCCAGCTTCTTCCAATATCAGCTGTAGGCTGGAATAAGTCTTGTCTCTCTCCCAGGGCTCGTTTCTCTCTGGGTTCAGCTTCTGTGTTCTCTCCACAAGGTCAGCTGTAGGCTATTAGGCTCTCTCTCTTCCTAGGGACTCTGCCATGTCTATGGAACTGTCTCTATTCCTCTGTGTTCTTCTCCTGCATGTTTACTTCCCTGGGCTCCAGCTCAAAACTCCTACTAATTCCTCTACCATGTCATTTTCTCTGTGAGTCCCCGCCCACCAAGGGAGTGGGGACTTAACTTCCTACTGATGTGGCCCAATCAAAGCCCTAATGTTAATTTAATCAAGTGTAAGTGAAACCTCTGAATTTAATACTATATAATATGCTCAGAGGAACAGACCAGTTTCAAACATAATCCAATATCTCTTTTTGGAATTCATAAACAATATCAAACTGCTACAGACTTATAAGGTTGAATTTAACCATCCTGATCTTGCTCTATGATTTACTCAATATTTTCCCTTTTAAATATTTGATTTTTAAGATATTCTGATGATATTGGGTAGAAAAATAGAACTTACTTAAATTGAAACAAAATAACAAAACCATGCTGGTAAACAAAATGGATTCACCCTCTAGTGGGCCAGGATCTCCCAATGTAGAATCCTAGGCAAACCTATTTTCCTAAGAAAAGACATTTAATATTCCCAGATTTACATTTCTACCTAGCAAAATGCATCAACCATGGATCCTATTACCAATAATTCACAACTTTTCTAACCAACCAAAGATCTAGATCTAAACAGGATTTTGGTAATTATGGGTTTTTTGTTTGTTTGTTTGTTTGGGTTTTTTTTTTTTTTTTTTTTGGTAATTATGGTTTAATAGTTAATATATCTCTCTTTTATAAGGATTTCTGTGACTTAACCAAACTAATAAGAACTTAGACACCACGAGGTGCTCAAAGATCTATTATGTTGGGAACCTATCCCAATCAAATATTATCACATAAGTTGGTAGTATTATTACCTTTATTGTTTGTATGGTGATGATGATAACAATAATTCTCCCATCCTTTCAGTCAATTGACTGAACACCTCTAATATCTGTAATAAACAAACAAATTATTAAAATCACTATATAATATAAATCGATACTAACACTGGATAGAGTCATGTAAGTTTACACCTTGCAAAGACCTCGTGTATTGTCTTTCCCTACTTCATTTCACAGAGTTAATTGAAATAAAATATGCTAGAGCACATACCACAGTTTTGGACATATAATCATAAATCAATATATATTAGAAAACTTGGATTCTTTGAAGAACTGAGACTTAAAGTAATTAAATGAATCTCCCAAGCTTGTAAAGCAAGATGATGGAAACCTAGAAGAGCCCAGTTTTCCCAGACATTTATTTAAGTAGTTTTTCTATTATAACATATTGCATTTCCATTATTTCCATATTGACCTCCATATATTGTAGAATAGTCTTGGTTTGTTTACTAATACTTCTACTTTGAATACTAATGTCTTCCATAGGGCACAAAAATCATTGCTTTCAAAAATTATATTTCAATTTATCTAATAGCTTGCATCTTTAACTAAAGTAAGACTTTCAACATGTTCCATGAAAAGATAAACGACCTTGAAATAAAGCACTTCTATTTATTTTAATAAGATTTAAGTATTATTCTGTCAATTTGCTCTTGCTGTGCATAATTTTAGATAAATATAAGCCCAGAATCTTGACATTAACAATATTTGAGGTCAGTTCAATCCATAGATCAGTGAACTTTTTTATTTATATGCCACAATATATAAAACAAAGATTTAAAACATTAGGAAGAGGAATAAAAGGGAGATAATGGAGATTATGAAAAATGTTTCTATGTCATTCAGACATTTAAAAAATATTTATTGATAATTTACTATGTACAACAGACTGTGTTAAGTGTTGTGTATATAAAAATGAATAAGGTAGTCATATGCAACAATAATTAAACATGACATTAAAAGTTCACTTGTAGAAAAATGTACTTGAAATTCAAATAAAATAATAGTCCCATGGGGCCCAGGCATAGTACAAATTTCCCTTGCAAAAAATAATCAAATTTCACAAAACAGTTAAAAATTCAATTTCACAAAATACTTAAAAATTAAATTCAACATTTTAATGGCATCTCTCAGATGATATCAAAGACGATCCTTATCAAGGGCCCACATCAACATTTCTTATAACCTGCTTCCATTACTCTAGCTCTCAATGTCTCTCACATCACATGGACCAACCTGATATGCTGGATTTCTAATTACAACTCTAAAACACCCCCACCAGATCTGGATTTGGCCTTTTTTTGCCCATTCCCTTTTCTTCTGCCAATGTTCTCTTTATGTTTCTTCTTAATAAAAATCAACATTAGCAGATCTGAATGCCCAACAAGTTCTTCAGTACTGCCTCTTTCTACTGCTTTCTTTTATTCTGCATCAAACAAGTCAGGGAACCAAGTTAAAAGGTAAGGACTAAGAAGAAGCTGAGGGAGCAAGCAGGTTTTGTTTTGTGTTGTTTTGTTTTGTTTTGTTTTTGTGGGTGGGGAGATGAAATCCTATAATTACTCACACATAATCTGTGTCCCTTTCATGACCAGCATAGCATGGCTACAAGGATAATAGCCACTGGACCAAGTTTGGAGAGAAGACAAATAAGTTTTTAAGTTTTCATAGAGAAAGGAGCACCTAAGCTGAAATATGAAGGAGTAAAAGATGAGAAAGAAGAGTCTGAAAAGCCTAAAGAGAGAGGTAGTCACAAAAAAGGTAAATAACAATAAAGTCCAGATGCAAAAAACGTAATTTGTGGTTACACTATAATCAAGTTAGTTCTATTGGCTCATAAATTTAAGGAAGAAAATAATAACTGATGAGTCCACCTAGATAAGACAAGAGTAAAATCATTGAGGGGCCTTTTTGGACATATTAACTGACTTAAACTTCTATCTTGTAGGCAACAGAAATTTTCTGAGGTGTTTTTTGTTTTGTTTTGTTTAACCTTTTTATTATTTTTTTTTTCAAAGAAGCTTTAGATTTCATAAATGTTACACTGAAAATATAGGGGATTCCCATATACCTCACTCCCTCCCCCTCCCATATTTGTCCCCATTAACATCTTTCATTAGTGTGGTACATTTGTTACAATTGATGAACACATATTGAAGTATTGCTGCTAATCATGGTCTGTGGTTTACATTACGATTTACACTTTATACCACAAATTTTATAGGTTTTGACAGCATGTATAATGTTCTGTATCCGTCATTGCAAGGTCATGCAGAGCAATTCATGTCCCTCACATGACCCATGTTACACCTATTCTTCCCTCTCCCTCCCCTCAGAACCTCTGGTGACCACTGCCTTTATATCAATGTTACAAGTTCTTCCATTGCTAGAATAATAAAAAGTCTACTTTAATACATAGTTGCATTCTCCCCTTATGTTTGCTCATTCCTCAATCTTGAGGATTTTGGGATGGTGATCCCATTCTGCTTCTGATCGAGAGGGGGTTTAGAGCCCATGGGGCAGATGGGTTCCACCCATCTGAGGTATTTTTAAATGGGACTTATAGATTTAGATCCACTGCTTAGCGAAATTAGCCTAGCATTCCGTGGGATTGGTTAATAAGGGAATCAATGAGAACACTGGTACTGGGAATGGAAAAGGCAGAAAAGAGAACTTCCAGTTTCAGCTCTGACAGTTTCAGCACCCTCTTCTTTATGACAAAAACCTAGTCAAAATGAAAAATCAGACACTTTCTCAAGAAAAATGTAAAACTCTTCTGAACTAAATGCAAATGAAAATACAACTTATCAAAATATATAAAATGCTGCAAAACAGTACTTAGCAGGAAATTTATAGCATTAAATTCATAATTTTGAAATTTAAAGAAGGTTAGAAAATCAATAATTTGAGCATCTGTCTTTTCAAAACAAGAGAAAGATGAGCAGTTTAAGACCAAAGGAAGCAAGAGAGAAGAAATAATAAAGTAAAGAAAAAAATTCAAAGAAATTGAAAACTGGAAAGCAACAGAGAAAATCAATGAACTCAAAAGCTGATTCTTTAGAAAGATTAATAAAATTGATGAACTTCAAGCAAACCAAGAAAAAAAGACACAAATTATGAATATCAGAAGTGAAAAATGGATCATTGCTGCTGATCCCATGGACATTAGAGGGAAATGATGAAATACTACAAACAACTCTAGGGTAACAAATTTGTGGTAACTTACATAAAAGGGCTAATTCCTTGAAAAGCACAGATTAATAAAACTCATACAAGGAGAAATAAATAACCTGAATAGCTGTAGCTATGAAAGAAAGGGAATTAATAATTTTTAAATCATCCAAAAAAATAAAGCAGATGGTTTGTGAATACTACCAAATGTTTAAGAGGAAAAAAAGGAAAAAAAGACACAAATTCTCCACAATCTCTTCCAGAAAATAAAAAGAGAGAAAACTGCCTAACTTTTTATTAGGCCAGTATTACCCTAATATTAGAGCCACAATAACATTCCAAGAAAATAAAATTACAGGTGAATGTCTCTCATAAAGATAGACATAAAATTCATTATCAAGTATTAATTAACAAGTCAAATCCAACAATACATAAAAAGGATGATACATCATAACCAACTTGAGGAGTTCACTGCAGAAATATAAGGCTGACCCAATCTTCATACATCAAATGTAATTGATCATATTTAAAAACTAAACTAAGAAAACTATTTTATCATATCAATTGTGACAGTTTAAAGCTGAGTGGATTCCAGAGGATCATTTTCTTAGGCTAATCCATTCTTGTGGGTATAAAACATAATGTAGATGGGGCCTTTGGATTAGATTCAGTGAAGGGAACTTCCATTTGATTAGATCACTTCAGTTAAGGGCCTTTGATTAGATGGCTCCAGTAAGGCATGACCCAGGGTTGGTCTTAATCCTCTTAATAGGATTCTTTATAAACAGAGGACTAAAAGCCACAGACAGGAAAAAAGCCACAGAGACAGAAAGAAGCCAGGAGAGATGATCCAATGCTATCATTATGCCCCTCCATGTGCCTGATTACTCACAGCTGAGCTCAGGGAGAAAGTTAGCCTGGAGGAGAACGCAGAGACCAACAGAGCTGCTATTGTGCCTTGCCACGTGACAGGAGCCCAAAATCACCAGCAGCCAACCTCCAGGGAAAGAGTTTTGCCTGATTCCTTGATTTAGACATTTTCTCACCCTCAGAACTGTAAGCTTTTAATCTAATAAGTCCCATTGTAAAAGCCAACCCATTTCTGGTATATTGTTCCCAACAGCTTTTAGTAAACTAAAATGGAAATTGATATCAGGAGGGTGTCCTATATACTGCTATGCAAATATCAAAAATGTTGGAACAGTTTTATAAAATGGGTAAGGGATAGATTTTTGGAGAAATTGTGAGATGCTTGGTAGAAAAGGCCTAGGTTGCTTTGAAAAGACTGTTGACAAAAATTTGGATGCTAAAGATACTTCTGATGAGGCCTTAGAAAAGATGAAAGTGTCATTGAAAACTTGAAGGAAGGGGATCCTTGTTTTAAAGTGGCAGAGAACTTGACAAAATTGACTCCTGATGTTAGAAGGAAAGCAGAATTTGAAAGCCACCAGCTTAGGTATTTAGCTGAGGAAATTTCCAATTTAAATATAGAAAGTGCTGTCTGTCTTCTTGCGGCTTATAATAAAATGTGAGAGGGAAGGGATAAACTGAGAACTGAATTCCTGTGTACAAAAAAATAGAAATTGGGAAGCAGCTGTGGCTCAATCAGTAGGGCTCCCGTTTACCATATGGGAGGCCCCGGGTTCGGTTCCCAGGGCCTCCTGGTGAAGGCAAGCCCGCCTGCACGGCGTGGTTAGCTGACCCAGCGAGCACAAGCAGCAAGGGGGGGATAAATGAATAAATAAAAATAAAAAAATAAAAAAAAATCTTAAAAAAAAAATAGAAATTGATGGTTTCAGAAATTTTGAGCTTCCAGAAACTGAGTCTCCAAAGAAAAGTGCTCCATGTGAGGATTTAGCTGGAAACAGCCAGTCATTTCAGGGTAAGTCAGGACTGGAAATGATTGGGGAGAGTTTGGACTCCACCTCACTGTGATAAATGGGGTTAGCCATGCTTTGGAGATTACGGAGAATGTGGTCTTCACCCTGATGTTCTTGGAAGGTGAGGTCTAGAGCTCAGCCGCCACCCAGATGTTTGATGATGGTGGAGCTGAGAAGATGGTCAGTGAATAAGCCCTTGGAGGAATGAGCCTGACTCTCCAAGTCCCAAGGAGAAGAAATCACTGCTCTATAGATGACTCTCAGACTTTGAAATCTAATGGAGTATGCCTGGCAGGTTTTCAGAACTCAGACTGTGATCCCTGTTTTCCTTCCAATTTCTCTCTATGGCAAAGGGAACATTTATTCTAAGACTGTCCCCCCTTTGTATATCAGAAGCAGATAACTTGTTTTGTAAGTTTCACAGGTCCAATTTTCCGTAAGACTGCATACCTATAACTGATCTTGATGAGATTTTGTACTTAGCCCTGTTACTGAAATGATTTAAGGCTTTTGAAATATTGTGATGGAATTAATGTATTTGCATATGGAAAGAACATATCTTCCTGGGATCGAGAGGGTAGAATGTGACAATTTGAAACTGGTGGATCCCAAAAGATCATGTTCTTAAAGCTAATTCATTCCTGTGGGTACAAACCCTATTGTAGATGAGACATTTGGGTTAGATTCAGTGAAGGAAACTTCCATTTGATTAGATCACTTCAGTTAAGGGCATTTGATTAGATTGTTCCAGTAGGACATGACAGGGGGTGGGTCTTAATCCTCTTACTGGAGTCCTTTATAAATGGAGGAATAAAAGCCACAGACACGGCGGGGGAGGGGGGGTTGTCACAGAGACAGAAAGAAGCCAGGAGAGATGATCTGATGCCACCCTTATGCCTTGCCATGTTTCTGATAATCCACAGCTGAGCTCAGGGAGAAAGTGAACCTTGAGGAGAAGGCAGACACCAGCAGAACTGCCATTGTGACTTGCTACATGGCAGGGGTAGCAGTATGGTATTGCTTATTAATTCCAAAAATAGATATTGGATTATGTTTTTAAACTGATCTGTTCCTCTGGGTATATTAGATTATATTGGACTCAGAAGTTTTAGTTTTACTTGATTAAATAATGATTAATGCTTTGATTGGGCCACATCAGTAGGATGGTGTATTAGTCAGCCAAAAGAGTGCTGACATAAAATACCAGAAATTCATTGGTTTTTATAAAGGATATTTATTTGGGGTAGAAGCTTACAATTACCAGGCCATAAAGCGTAAGTTACTTCCCTCACCAAAGTCTGTTGCCACATGTTGGAGCAAGATGGTTGCCAATGTCTGCCAGGGTACAGACTTTCTGGGTTCCTCTCTTCCTAAGGCTCAATTCTCTCTGGGCTCAGTTGCTCTGCTCCCCTGTTTGCTTACTTCCCAGGCTCCAGCTCAAAACTCCCAACTCTGTCCTTTGCCATATCTTTTAGCTGTGAGTCTCCTTGGTGGGCAGGGTCTCAATGCCCTACTGATGCAGCCAAATCAAAGGCCTAATCATAATTTAATCAAGAAAAAGTAAAACCTCCAACAGACTAGTTTACAAACATAATCCAATATCTATTTTTGGAATTGATAAACAATATCAAACTGCTACATAGAGGGACTCACACATAAACCACCCCCAAAGAAGGGAGGTGGGAGTTTTGATCCTGGAGCCCGGGAAGTAAACACACAGAGAAACAGATATGTCAGAGGCCCCAGGAATAAAGACGAGCCATTCACCTGACCGTTTACAGCTGGCCTTGTGGAGAGAGCATAGCAGTTGAGCTTGGAGAGAAACGAGCTGAAAGCAAAAAACTGCCAATGAAGAATTCTATATCTGGCAGAATTGTCTTTCAAAAATGAAGGAGAGATTAAGACATTCACATATAAACAGAGGCTGAGAGAATTCATCAACACTAGACCAGCCTTACCAAATCTGAAAGTTGAAAGGAAAGGACAATAGACAATATATTGAAGCCATATGAAGAAATAATGCTCTCCAGTAAGGATAAAAACATGGGCACATATAAATACCAGTACTATTTTATTTTTGGTTTGTAACTCCAGTTTTAACTTCCTAGAGGATCTAAATGGCAAATGCATAAAATGTAATGGTAACTCAGTTGTGTTGGACTTACAGTGTATTTATATGTAATATGTGACAAGAACTAAAAAGAGTTGTGGGGTAGAAGGGTATAAGAACATAGTTTGCATACGCTATTGAAATTAGTTGGTATCAAAGCATCATTTGTTATAGATTTAGGATGTTGAATTTAAGTGCCATGATAACTACAAAGAAATTTGCATGCCCATTGTGATGGTTAGGCTAATGTGTCAACTCGGTCAGGTAATTGTGTCCAGGTGTTTGTTCCAGCAAGCACTGGGCTAATTGTAACACAAGAGCATTTATGGACTTCCATCACCAGTGAGTTTACTGTGTGGATGGCTGATTACATTTGCATCAATCAGGGAGATTGCATCATCAATGGGTGACACTTTTATCCAATCAGTTGAATGACTTAAAAGGAGAAGTGATTTCAACATTCAGAGAGAATTCCCCAGCTCATCGTTGGACAGCCAACTTCTCCCAGAAACTCATCAGGGACCTTACATCGGACTTTAATCAGAGCCCCTGGTGTGCAGTCTGCTTGCGGAACCTGAACTTGTGCATTCCCACGGTCACATGAGAGACTTTTTTAAAATCTCATATCATTGACAGATATCTCCTGTTTATTCTATTTCCCGAGAGAACCCTGACTAATATAGCTTGGTACCGGGAGTGGTTCTCCCAGTACCAAGGAACAGAGTCTTAAACATGGGATGTCTGAGGTGGTTCTGGGAGTTTTGTAATTGACTCTCTACTATAATTGGACTCAGGGGTACTAATGACTCCCTTTCCAATAATGAAGAGGCCACTAAGAGTCCATGGCATGAGCTGGCAATAGAGATACGCAAAATAACATCACTGGATTCCCCTACTTCCACGCTTATAAGAAGCAAGGATCTGGCTGAGAATGTTTTCGACACTTTAACAGAATTTTGTGGAGTCAAAAAGTATGATGTTGACTGGCTGCTTCTAGATACTATGGATACAGTTACAAAAGAAAGAGATGACCTAAAGTCTTCAAATTTAATTTGAAACTTAAATGCCGCATGAATGATATGAAAGTTTCTACATGTGACTTGAAAGAAAATTTGTCTCCTGTAGCCACAGACTTGAGATATCTGAGAATCAAACCCAGACTCACATTGTATAAGTAGCAGAATTACAGAGGAAACTAAAATCTCAACCTCTCAGGGTTTCTGCAATTAAAGTGAAGGCATTGATTGGAAAGGAGCGGAACCCGAGGATTGGGACGGAGACATATGGGATGATGATAATATTGGTGGGGACATTGGAACCCTAAATTCTGCTGAGACTTTACCAGATAAACCTGTGATGGCCTGCCCTGTGGAGACCACACCTTCTCAACCTTGTATCATCCAGCCTCCAGCCTGCCCCAGGGAGTCTGGACTTCCTTCCAGCCCTGAGGTGGGTACAAGCCAAATGGAAGCCTGTACTGCCCAGCCTCTCATCTGCCCCAGGAAGTCTGGTCCTCCTCCCAGCCCTGAGGCAGGTACCAGCCTAACTCCAGCATGCACTGCCCAGCCTCCACCTTGCCCAAGAGAGTCTGTACCTCCTCCCAGCCACGAGGCAGGTACCAACCAATCTCCAGCATGCATGGTCCAATTTCCAGTCTGCCTTGAGGAATCTGTCTTCCAACCCCTGCCTGAAGAGAATAATCCTGTCTCACCAGAAGAAAATGCAAAGGAATGCCCTCAGGTCAGTAGCCTGAAAGACATCTCTAATCCTTCTCCTTACCCAGACCCCCCACCCCTCTTGTCTTCGAGACCCATTACTAGATTAAAATCACAACAAGCCCCCAAAGGTGAAATACAAAGTGTGACCCATGAGGAAGTACACTATACTCTGAAAGAACTGCATGAGTTTTCCAACTTATATAGACAGAAATCAGAGGAATATGTGTGGGAATGGATAGTAAGGTATGGGATAATGGTGGAAGGAATATAAAGTTGGATCAGGCTGAATTTATTGATATGGGCCCACTAAGCAGAAATTCTGGATTCAACACTGTAGATTGAGGGGTTAGAAAGGGGTAAGAAACAGTTTGTTTGGGTGGCTGACTGAAGCATGGACCAAACGATGACCTAGCATGTCTGATGTTGAGATACCTGATTTGCCCTGGTATACAGTAGATGTGGGGATTCAAAGGCTTAGAGAGACTGGAATACTAGAATGGATTTACCATTTGAGACCTGCCCACCAACCCCAGGAATGTCCATAGGACATACCTTTAACCAGGACTGTGAGGAATAAATTTGTAAGGCTAACTCCATCTTTTCTGAAGAGCTCTGTGGTTGTTCTTCTCTGCAGTCCAGATATTACTGTAGGGGGCGGGGGGCTGTAATGGAATTGGAATCCTTAAACATTATTGGAATGATCGGATCTCAGTCCGGTAAAAGTCAAATATCAGCAGTTAATCGCCAAAGGCAAGGTGGGCGTGGCTACCACAATGAAAGACAGATTCAAAACAGCACACAGAATAGTCTGAGTCATATGGAGTTATGGCATTGGCTAATAGATCATGGGGTACCTAGAAGTGAAATACATGGGCAGTATGCTAAATTTCTTCTGGATCTGTATAAGCAGAAGAGTTCTAGGTCAAGTGAACAAAATCTTAAGTCAAATTACAGATGCAGAGAATCACGGCCCTTTCATCAATTCCCAGACTTGAGACAGTTGACAGACCTATAGCCCCTTGAATGAGGAGAAGGCCAGGTCCCCTTGGGGAAAGATCCTGTTAAACTGCCAAAAATTTATACTGTTAATCTTCCTCCCACCTTTCCCCAGGGAGACCTATGGCCTTTTGCCAGAGTAACAGTGCAGGGAAAAGGAAATGATCAGACATTTCAGGGATTATTAGACCTGGCTCGGAAGTAACACTAATTCCAGGAGACCCAAAACGTCACTGTGGTCCACCAGTCAGAGTAGGGGCTTATGGATGTCAAGTGATTGATGGAGTTTTAGCTCAAGTCTGTTTCACAGTAGGTCCAGTGGGTCCCCAGACCCATTCTGTGGTTAATTCCCCATTTCCAGAAAGCATAATTGGAATAGACATACTCAGCAACTGGCAGAATCCTCACATTGGATCCCTGACTTCGGAGTGAGGGCTATTATGGTTGGAAAGGCCAAGTGGAAGCCTCTAGAACTGCCCCTGCCTAGCAAAATAGTAGATCAAAGGCAATACCGGATTCCTGGAGGTATTGCAGAGATTAGTGCCACCATCAAGGATTTGAAGGACGCAGGGGTGGTGATTCCCACCACATCCCCACTTAATTCTCCTATTTGGCCTGTGCAGAAAACAGATGGATCTTGGAGGATGACAGTAGATTATCATAAGCTTAACCAGGTGGTGACTCCAATTGCAGCTGCTGTCCCAATGTGGTGTCATTGCTTGAGCAAATCAACACTTCCCCTGGTACCTGGTATGCAGCTGTTGATCTGGCAAATGCTTTTTACTCAATTGCCATTAGTAAGGACCCACCAAAAAAAGTTTGCTTTCAGCTGGCAAGGCCAGCAGTATACCTTCACTGTCCTGCCTCAGGGATATATCAACTCTCCAGCCCTAGGTCATAAATTTGTTCGCAGGGACCTTGATCATCTCTCCCTCCCACGAGACATCACACTGGTCCATTATATTGATGATATCATGTTGATAGGACCTACTGAGCAAGAAGTAGCAAAGACTCTAGATTTATTGGTAAGGCATTTGCGTGAGAGAAGATGGGAGATAATTCCAACAAAAATAAAGGGTCCTTCCACCTCAGTGAAATTTCTAAATGTCCATTGTTGGGGGGCCTGTCAAGATATCCCTTCTAAAGTAAAGGATAAGCTGTTGCACCTGGCCCCTCCTATGACCAAAAAAGAGGCACAGCACTCAGTTGGCCTCTTTGGATTTTGGAGACAACACATTCCTCATTTGGGTGTGCTACTCCAGCCTATTTACTGAGTGACCAGAAAAGCCGCTAGTTTTGATTGGGGACTGGAACAAGAGGAAGCACTGCAACACGTCCAGGCAGCTGTGCAAGCTTCACTACCACTTGGACCATATGACCCAGCAGATCCAATGGTGCTGGAAGTTACAGAGGCAAATAGAGATGCCGTCTGGAGCCTTTGGCAGGCCCCCATAGGGGAATCACAACACAGACACTTAGGATTTTGGAGCAAAGCCTTGCCATCCTCTGCAGATAGCTACTCCCCTTTTGAGAAGCAACTTTTGGCTTGCTGCCAGGCCTTAGTAGAGACTGAACACTTAACCATGGGTCATCAAGTTACCATGAGACCTGAGTTGCCTATCATGAGCTGGGTATTGTCTGACCCACCAAACTATAAAGTTGGACGTGCACAGCAGCACTTCATAATAAAGTGGAAGTATACACGAGATAGGGCTTGAGCAGGTCCTGAAGGCACAAGTAAGTTACATGAGGAAGTAGCCCAAATGCCCATGGTCACCACTCCTGCCATTTTACCTTCTCTTTCCCAGCCCACAGCTTTGGTCTCTTTAGGAGTCCCTTACAATCAGTCGACTGAGGATGAGAAAACTCGGGCCTGGTTTACAGATGGTTCTGCACTATATGCAGGTACCACCCGAAAGTGGACAGCTGCCACACTGCAGCCCTTTTCTGGAACATCCTTGAAGGATAGAGGTGATGGCAAATCCTCCCAGTGAGCAGAGCTTCGAGCAGTGTATCTAGTTGTTCACTTTGCTTGGAAGAAGAAATGGCCAGAGGTGCATTTGTACACTGATTCATGGGCTGTTGCCAATGGTTTGGCTGGATGGTCAGGGACTTGGAAGGAATATGATTGGAAAATTGGTGACAAGGAGGTCTGGGGAAGAGCTGTGTGGATATACCTTTCTGAATGGGCAAAAAACATCAACATATTTGTGTCCCATGTGAATGCTCACCAGAGGGTTTCATCAGCAGAGGAAGAGTTTAAAAATCAAGTGGTTAAAAGGACCTGCTCTGTGGCTAACACTCAGCCTCTTTCCCCAGCCACTCCTGTCATTGTCTAATGGGCTCATGAACAAAGTGGTCATGGAGGTAGGGATGGAGGTTATGCATGGGCTCAGCAACATGGACTTCCCCTCACCAAGGCTGATGTGGCTACAGCCACTGATGAATGCCCAGTCTGCCTGCAGCAAAGACCCACACTCAGCCCCCAATATGGCACCATTTCTCGAGGTGACCAGCCTGCTACCTGGTGGCAGGTTGACTACATTGGGCCACTTCCACCTTGGAAGGGACAGTGATTTGTTTTAACTGAAATAGACACATACTCTGGCTATGGGTTTTCATTTCTGGCATGCAATGCTTCTTCCAAAACTACCATCCGTGGACTTACCAAATGTCTTATCTACTGCCATGGCATTCCACACAACATTGTTTCTGATCAAGGAACCCATTTCATAGCAAATGATGTGCAGGAATGGGCACATGCCCATGGAATTCACTGGTCTTACCATGTTCCCCATCACCCTGAAGCAGCTGGATTAATAGAATGGTGGAATGACCTTTTGAAGACTCAATTATGGTGCCAACTAGGTGGCAATACCTTGCAGGACTGGAGCAGTGCTCTCCAGGGGGCTGTGTATGCTCTGAATCAGCATCCTCTCTATGGTGCTGTTTCTCCCATAGCCAGGATTCAAAGGTCCAGGAATCAAGGGGAGGAAATGAGAGTGGCACCACTCACTATTACCCTTAGTGACCCACTAGGAAAATTTTTGCTCCCTGTCCCTGCAACCTTAAGCTCTGCTGGTCTACAGGTTTTAGTCCCAAAAGGAGGAGTGCTGCCACCAGGGAACATAACAATGATTCCATTGAACTGGAAGTTAAGACTGCCCCCTGGCCACTTTGGGCTCCTCTTACCTGTGAATCAACAGGCAAAGAAGGGAATTACTGTACTGGCTGGGGTGATTGATCCTGACTATCAAGGGGAAATAGGACTATGTCTACATAATGGTGGTAAAGAAGAGTTTGCCTGGAATGCAGGACATACTCTAGGGTGTCTCCTAATACTGCCATGCCCTGTGATTAAAGTCAATGGAAACTTGCAACAAACCAGTTCAAGCAGGACTAACAATGGCCCAGAATCTTCGAGAATGAATGTTTGGGTCACTCCACCAGGCAAAGAACCATGACCAGCTGAAGTGCTTGTTGAAGGTAACGGGAACATGGAATGGGTAGTGGAAGAAGGTAGTGATAAATATGAACTTCAACCATGTGATCAGTTACAGAAATGGGGACTGTAATAGTCATGAACCCTTCTTCCTTGTTTCATTATGAGTATGAGTATATATGTACACAAAACAAATTTCTTGTTTTCTTCCCCAACCTTTTCCCCTATCATATGAAATGTTGTATTAATTCCACATCATAATATTTAAGGATGTCAAGTTTAAGAGTGAATATTACCCAAGGACTTGCACACTATTCTGTGGGGAATTAATGCGTTTCCAGTTGTATGCAGGGGAGTTGAACATTGTTAGGCAGAAATATATATGTATGCTTGTCTGTTATTGTTTTTACTTAGAGACTAAGTATGGTTTAGGGTAATGTTTATGACTGTCGAGTTGACAAGGGGTGGACTGTGATGGTTAAGCTAATGTGTCAACTCGGCCAGGTAATTGTGTCCAGGTGTTTGTTCCAGCAAGCACTGGGCTAATTTTAATACAAGAGCATTTATGGACTTCAATCACCAGTGAGTTTACTGTGTGGATGGCTGATTACATCTGCATCAATCAGGGAGATTGCATCATCAATGGGTGACGCTTTTATCAAGTCAGTTGAATGCCTTAAAAAGGAAGTGATTTCAACATTCAGAGAGAATTTCCCAGCTCATCGTTGGGTAGCCAACTTCTCCCAGAAACTCATCAAGGACCTTTCATCAGACTTTCATCAGAGCCCCTGTTTTGCAGCCTGCCTGCGGAACCTGGACTTGTGCATCCCCACGGTCGCATGAGAGACTCTTTTAAAATCTCATATTATTGACAGATATCTCCTGCCGATTATGTTTCCTGAGAGAACCCTGACTAATAGACCCATAGAAAGAGAAATTAGAGTATAGGATGTCAGGAGTGGGTGATAGGGAGAATGGGGCTTTAATGCATAATCAGTGTAGGTTTTCTGTGAGGGTGCCATAATATTGTGAATGTGATTAATTCCATTGAATGGTATGCTTGGGCCTGGCTGAGATGGTAAAGTTTATATTGTATATATGATCCCACATTAATGAAAAAGAAGAAGAAATGGCAACTAAAGAGACAATGACAATCAAATGCAATGCATGATCACACATGGGATCTAGCAAGGGAGAAAGTTCTCTAAGGGACATTTTTTGAACATATGAAAAAGTTAGAAAATAGACTGTAAGCCTTATATAAATGTTAAATTTCTTGAACTTTATAACTGCATTTAAGGTGGTTATATCGGTGAATATACTTATTCTTAGGAATGAACATGACAGTATTAAGTTTTCAAGGAGCATGATGTATACAACCCACACTCAATTTTAAGAAAATGTATTGATACTTAGATAGATAGACAGACAGATAGATAGAAGAATAGATAGAATGATATAGGAAATGTAGCAAAATGTTAAAATTGGTGAATCTGAGTATCTGGGGTGGGGTGGGGGGAGAAGAGAGGAGGACTATGTTAGAGTCCTTTTAATATAATACCTGCCCTGTAAGTTTGAAAATATTCCAAAATAAAAAATATAAAAATTAAAACCACTATACATGTATGTTGGAATTGAACATTAAGTAAATAGGTAGTGATGGTTAGAGCCATGTTTCTCACTGTTGGAGTGGGAGGTTATAGATAAACGAGGGGAGGAGTCTAGAATGATCCATGTAGTAATGGATTATAGTTGGAGACATTAGTAGGAATTCATATTTCATTTTAACATAGATACTAATAAATATAGACAGAAATTTTTCTAGATATGTATAGTAGGTTGGAGCTATGTACCCCAGAAAAACATCTTCTTAAACTTAATCCACTCCCGTGGGTGTGAACCCTTGTAAATTGGACCTCTTGATGAGGTTACTTCAGTTAAGGTGTAGCTTCTTTGTCTCTCTCGCAAGCACACCTTCCTGGGGTTTGGGGTTGCACCACACTCTCCTGGTCTGCAGAGCCTCAAAGCAGGTCCCTCAGACAGCTTTTCGTCCTTCCTCCTATGTTTTCATAAAGAGTTTCTGTGGAGAAAGTTTCAACTTAGTCAGTCCCAGACCAGCAAGGGTATAGGGCATTCTGGCATGCAAAGAAGGCTGTATCTGAAATTATTTTTGCCCAGTTAGCATTTGAGGGGTTGTAAGAAGGACCTAAGAGCCATCTTTCCTGACATTCCAATAACAGTCATGGTCCTTGGGGAATGGCAGCCTGTTTTTTATTTAAAATGGAGCTAGTTGCTCCGATGTCTATTTTAAAGTCTATAAGCTTTATCTCCACCATCATTGTTACTTGGGGCTCCTTGTGGCAAATGTGAATGGGACCAGTCAGGTTAAGGGGTCCCCCAGAGACTTGTCAGTGTTAGTTGCTTTTGCTTTCAATGAATTGAGGCATCTGTAAGGAGGGTTTAGAATCTGATGGGCACCATAAGCGATCCTGTTTCCAAGATGTCCATGAGCAATCTTGCTTCATCTTTGCAATAGTCACATTGTTGTGGTCCCAAGTTTGAGTAACCATTTATTCTGGGGATTCGGGACATTTGGGGTCTTACCTTGGGTTGTTGGCCTCTTGTCATGGGTGTCTTCTTCCCTCCTGGTGAATTAGTGTGTCAGTGCAACTGCTGGGAGAGCAGCTTGCCATTGCATATCTTGTTTCCTGACTTTCCTGACTCTGGTCCTGGTTATTAAAAACCTGAAAGGCAATTTCAACCATTTGTGACATAGGCATCCCTAGGCCTCCTTTCAGTTCTCATAGTAGTTTTTTTTTTTATACATCTGGGACACTCTGATTTATGAAGATCAGATCAGTTACCCTCATATTATCCAGATGCTCAGGGTCCAAATCATTGCATTGCCTGTATGTCTCAAATATTCTCTCAAGAAAGGTGTATGGGTTTTCTTTCAGTCCATGCTGAATTTCTTGAAGTTTCTTTAAGCTTTTTCATCTTGGAGCCTGTTTTCACATCCCTGTTATTATGCATTATTTATAATAGTTTAATTGGGCTCTGTCCCTGGGGTCTTTGTGATCTCATCAGGGCTCTGCCCCTGGGGAAGCCAAAGTTGCAGTGGTTCAAATTGAGTTATTAGGTTGTAATTCATGAAACCTGTTGGCTTCTTGGCAGGCTTTTTATAAGGCCATCCTGCATTCCTCAGGGGTAAGGAAGGTGTTCATAAGGGCTGGAATGTCTGCCCAATTGGGGTTGTGGGTAGCAAAAATACAGGTAAAGAGGTTTTCCATCTTCTTAAGATTATGTTGATAAAAAGGCAAATTATTTTTTCCAATTGTATAAGTCAGATGTAGAAAAAGGAGAATGTATATAAATACATCCTCTAGGTTTTCTTTGGTCATCTAGACTTGCCAGCAACTGCCTTAGTGAGAATTGTGCTGCTGAGGGTTGTGTGGTCCCCGGCCCAAATTGGGTACCATGTTAGGTATGAGAGGGAGAGGCCACTCCTTCCATATTGGAAACTGGAGTGGGGAGGGGGATAGGAGAATTCCCAATGGTCTTTCTATATGACTGTTACTTTGCAAACATGTGCACCTCCTCCATATATACGAGAATTCCCAGTGGTCCCTATATATGGAGGAGGTGCACATGTTTGCAGAGTAACAGCCAGAGGCATTAGGTGTGGCAGAGTTAAGTCATCCTCTTATTGGGAGTCTGGCAGCATAAATGTCAGCTGGTTTGTCCTAAATTCTCCTCTTTTATCATAATTTTACATCTCTTTTTCAAGTTCTTATTTTGATATAGAGACATGAAAGACTGAATGTATGGCATCTCATTCCATTTTCCTTTGTTTGCCAAACAAATCTAGCTGTAGAAAGGTATTATAATTTAGAGATCAGTTTGCAGACCAATGTCCACCTGAATCGAACATATATTTGTGTTACAAAGGAAATTTTTTTCCCTTTTCATTGGTTCATAGCTGATTATAGACCAATTATGAAAAATTAAAAATACATCCCAAAGGACTGCAGTCAGGTATACCAATAATATTTCCATAATTATGGTGATTTTATAGTGATGTTTCAGCCTAGGCAAAATATAGTAATTGTTTATAATTCAAACAAATGAAAATTTTACAAGGGAATGCAAGAATGCTACCTTCAGCCAATCAACAGATACAAAGTTCCTGTGAGTACATTCTGTGGCTAAAATCCCTTCTTGTCCAAACAGATCAAACAGCCAAACAGATGAATCCAGCAAACTTTTGACAGGGTGCTTTAAACCATAGCCAATTCTCAAATCTGTGTTCCTTAATTTCAACAGAGAAGTGTGGGTGTCACCTTCCAACCAATTATTAAGCCTTTTGAGCAAAAGAGTTTTAACCCCAAAGAACAACAGAGAAACAAATGCTGGACTTGAGATTAGGCACTCATATGAGGTAATTCATCAGAAAGATGACTGGTTCCAGGATTGTTTCTTTCCTCAAAGGTGAATAGCACCAAGTGGTCCAAAGTCCTGGATTCGGGCAGGAGGACCATAATCACTGAGCCTTTAGGCAAACTGGTCTAAGCAACAAGGAGGATCTGTACCCCACCAGGGCCATGGTATCTTGGGCAGGCAGGATTCCTTCAAGGTTGTCAAAATTGTTATTGAGCAAATGCTTGCTGCCAGATGTGCACAGAAGTCAATAGTATGACACTGGGGTTTTGAGAAAAGAAAGACTTTTATTGTGAGGTTGACCTGAAGGGAGGCAGGAGCAAGTTCACATCTGTCTCCGAGAACTAAAGCTAAGGGAGATTTATAGGATGGAATCAAAGGGAGGTGAAGATAATGATGGGATTCAGCTTGGTATATTCCATTTGCAGAAATATGCCAGGAGGATGAGGTAGTATCAAAGCACAAGCACTAAACCTAAGCAAATGGAGCATGTGCATAAGCTCTACATAGAAAGTCATACATTGCATGACCAGAAAATGGCAGCCTAAGCATATAAAAAAAAGAGGTTTTTCCTTGGATAAGTTATTTTTGGTGACAGTTAGTAGAGATTGTTCAAGTGTAGTCTCAGGGAATACCTGAGAATGGGTTAGTGCTAGCTGGGACTGGAGTGGACTGATTATAACAGGCTCAGGTTATAGGGCAGCCATAGAAAGGCCAAGAAAGTATCAGTTACAACAATCAGTACAAGTTAATGAGTCCTGTTGCAATGGCTTCCAAAACAACATTATGTGTTAGGAAATGTTTTAGTTTCCTGGGCTACTTAAAGCAGATACCATGAAATGGTCTGGTTTAAACAATGGGAATGTGTTAGCATACAGTTTGAGGCCATAGAAATGTCCAAATCAAGGCAATGCTTTCTTCCTGAAGACTAGCTCACAGTGATCCTTGGCTCCTCTGCGACATGGAAGGTACATGGTAGTGTATGCTGGTCTCTCCCTTCTCTTCTGGGTTTCATTGCTTTCAACTTCTTCCTTCCATGGCTTTCTCTATATATGTCTGCATTTTATTCATTTACAAAGGGCTCCAGTGATAGGATTAAAACCCATCCTGGTTGAGGTAGGACATATCTTAACTGAAGTAGCTTCATCAAAAGTCCTACTTACAATGGGTTTATAACCACAGGAATGGATTAAATTTAAGAACATATTTTTCTGGGATACATACAGCTTCAAACCACCACAGGTAATGTCACCCTATTTTACATATGTACACGAAGTTAAGCCTTTGCACTTGCCACAAACATTGTAAGTAGTAATTAGGGGAGCCAGAATTCAACTCATGGAGTCTTAGGTCCAGTTATTGCTCCTGAATGACATTGAATCCTTACACATGAATATAATAAATATATTTTAGAAAGTTTTAGTACATAATAATGTAAGAATTGGATAATTTCACAAATTTTTCCAGTAATAGGAGTTCGAGTAACGTTTTCACACCAGAGAAAACAGTCTGGTATGGGCAGTTGATTGGCATGGACACTGGATTCATAGACCTGGATTAAAATTGGTCCTGCCATTTTCTAATTATGTGACGTTGGGGAGTCAGTTCATCACATTAAATATGTTTTTTTCATTTGTAAGATGGGTATGGTAACAATAGCAATTCAAAGAGTAGATGTGGAAATTAACATTTTAAAAATAAAAGTGTCCATGTTCTTAATAATAGGCTAAGTATGTAAGAAAAAGTTTTAAAAGTTAGCTAACAAAGGAAAATAAATTTCCTGGGTGTTCTGATGACACCAGATAAATTATCTTATTAATTTTTTTGCCATGGAAGTATAGATTTATGGTGATTTCCTAGGGTTATCTATGTATGGAATAATACTGGCTGGCCAATAGGGCAGATGGTGGCAGTGCTTGGATAACAACTCAACAAATACTTTTCTTCTTTCTGAATAAAGAGAAAAATTACATTTCCCAACATCCTTGCAGTTAAATTTGTGAAAATTTCTCACAATTAGCATATGAGCCAAGGAGATGTGTGTAATATCAGTGGCTAAGATATTTAAAGAACAATTAAATATGTATTTATTAATTAATTTAATTAATTGATTAAATGTTTCTTCTCTACTGTCCTTTATGCTTTCCTCCAACTTAATGTAGTAAGTTTAGCAAACTTGAAAGCCACAGGTTGAAGATAGCATAGGCATAAAATGGAATGAGCCTGAGCTGTGAATCACTATGTAATCACTGCAAAAGGTATGCCTGTTATGGACTTTCTATGAGCAGTAAGTAAACATTTATTGTTGTTTAAGACATTGTACATATTTTGTTTGTTTGTTACAGCAGCTAGCATTACCTTTATTATATTCTTTTTCATAGCAAAAATAATAATAGAGTCCAAGGATTTATAGTTGGTCTGCCTGGATTTAAATATAAGCTCTGCCATTTACTCACTGTTTATGATCTTGAACAACTCAGGCAAATTTTTGAGCCTAAAGTACTTCACTTGTAAAACAAAAAGGGGGGATAAGGGGATTATAGTAGTATAGACCTTGAAAATTGTTGTGGGAATTAAATAATATAAAAGATGTAGAATAGTGCATGGTACATAGTAAGCAATAAATAAGCATTAGCTACAATCTACTTGATTGTTGTATTACTTATTATGGTTAATAGTTTTTTAAAAGTCTAAATTCAGTTAAGCTACTTGTTCATTTCACAGCATCCTTTTCTACTCAGTTGTATGAACTTTAGCATATTCATATTAGTAACCTGTTTCTAAAAAGAAAAACAAAACATAAAACAAATCAGTCTCTCAGCTTATGGTTACAAGTTGGTGGGTAGAATGCTCATAAAGCTTTCATTCCTTCCCAACATTCAAAAACAATTACTTAAAAAGGAATTTTCAAAAGAAACTATTATTGCAGTGACAAAATTGAAGAGTAAGGATACAATTCAATGTTTAAAGGTAGAAACGAGATGGATAAGTGGCAACTAACTTTGTAAGCCAATGGTGTGGAAAGCTGAGAATCAATTCATTTAGCAACATAGAAATCTCAAGATGTTTAAAACCAGATGCCTCTGGAATTGAGGAACTAAAAACAGTAAAACTGATAAAAAGACTTTTTGAGCCTTTAGACTCTCTCTGTGTACCTGAAAAAATTCTTCCACCCCATACTGGGACAAAAGTCTGGAGGGATATCTTATAAAGAGCAGAAAACAGAAAGTCTTGAGACTGGGATTTATCATGCATACTTGAGCAGGAAAACAGAGTGATAAAATGAAAGCCTATAAAGGGGATGTTGAGAGCTTGAAACTTACTGTTACAGGAGATACACAGAACTCCAGCCACCAGATTTGTGCCACTGCCCACAGCAAATCAGAGATAAGAATCTCACCAGACCAAGATGGCACCACCTAAATGTAGTTAAATTGAGGGATACTCAATGGAAACTTTTTGATGATGACCCAGTTAACATGCACACACACAGTATGTTCAGTCATCTTTATACTGTCTCACTCTTAAATGTAAACATAAATGAAATATTAACAGATATTTGAAGAAAACCTATAACAAAACATATATAGAACAAAACAAACAGAAAAGAAACTACTAGAGAAGAAGAAAGTAAAGAGGAAAAAAATTTCAAGAAATATTTATGGTTAATATCTTTTATTTTTCATTGGAATAATATTTCCTTTTTTCCCTTGGCAAAAAAGTTAAGTGTTATATTTTTAAAAACAGAAAATCCCAAACAATCAAACACAATATCTATCACAGAAGAGGGTCAGGCAATAGTACAAAACATCCTACTTAAGATCTTTTTTTCCTTAATATACAAGTCAGTTTAAAATGATAGTTCTGTGAAAACCAAGAAATCTACAGCTTGTGGTTTAATAATAGAAAAAAAATTAAGACAATTAAAAGATCTAAAGCATCCAGCATTTTGCTTAATTTCCTGTCTATAGCACCAGCTTCTCTAGGTTAGACGATGAGAATTCCAGAACCAATGGTGTATGCTCTGTACCACCAAGTTAGAGTGGACTTGCTGTGTCCCCTCTGTGTCCATCATGGGGAGAACACTCTTTTTTCCAGTCACCCCCTTTATACTCAGAGCAGGGGGAGAGTTAATATCTTTAAGGAGATAAAAGAAATAATTGCAACCATTAAGCAAGAAAAGGGTGTGATTTTTAAAAATATATCATTGACAGGAAATGAAAACAGTTCTGGATATTAAAAAGTTGAGAGCAAAAAATAAAGACTTAGCAAAAGATTTAGAAAATAAACTTGAGGCAATAAACTAGAAATAGAACAAAAAGAAAGAGATTAGTAAGTTGTAAGAAACTAAAAAATCTGAAGAAAATTCCAGGACATCCCATACATTCATAATTGGTATATCTCATTTCAATGCACTTCACTTTATTGCCGTTTGCAGATATTGTATTTTTTTTTTTTTTACAAATTGAAGATTTGTAGCAACCTTGTGTAAGCTACTCTATCAGTGTCATTTTTCCAACAGTATGTGCTCACTTTAGGTCTCTGTGTCATATTTTTGTAGTTCTTGGCATATTTCTAATTTTTCCATTATTATTAAATCTGTTATGGTGATCTGTTATCAGTGAACTTTGAGGCTACTTAGTTATTTTGGGGTGTCACAAAACACACCAATATAAGATGGTGAAATAAATCAATAAATGTTGTGTTTGTTCTGACTGCTTCACTGACGAGCTATTCCCCCACTTCTATCCCTCTCTATAGGCTTCCATATTTCCAGAGACACAACAATATTGAAATTAGACTATGTAATAACCCCACAATGGCATCTGAGTGTTCAAGTGAAAAAAAGAGTCATGTGTCCCTCTTTTGAAATATAAAGCAGAAATTATTAAGCATAGGGAGGAAGGCATGTTGAAAACTGAGACAAGTTGCAAGCTAGGCCACTTGCACCGAATATTAGCCAAGTTTTGAATGCAACAGAAAAGTTCAGGAAGGAAATTAAAAGTGCTACTCCAGTGAACATGTGAATGATGTGTAAGTAAAATAGCCTTATTGCTGACATGGAGAAAGTTTTAGTAGTCTGGATAGAAGATCAAACCAGTCACAACATTCCTTTAAGCAAAAACCTAATCCCAAGCAAGACCCTAATTGTATTCAATTCTATGAAGGTTGAGAGATGTGAAGAAGCTGCAGAAGAAAAGTTTGAAACTAGCAGAGGTTAATTCATGAGGTTTAAGGAAAGAAGCCATCCCCATAACATAAAAGTGCAAGGTGAAACAGAAAGTACTGATGTAGAAGTTGCAGCAAGTTATCCAGAAGATCTAGCTAAGATCATTGATGAAGGTGGCTACACTTCAGAGCCCTGATGGAACTGTACAATGATATTAATGCTATTTTCTTGTTTGCTAACACAACGTCTCTTCTGAATCCCATGGATCAAGGAGTAATTTCAACTTTCAAGTCTTACTATTTAAGAAACACATTTAATCAGGTTATAGCTGCCATGAATAGTTATTCCTATGATGGATCTGGACACAGTCAATTGAAAATCTTCTGGAAAAGATTCATCATTCTAGGAACCAATAATCAATTCATAATTCATAGGAAGAGGTCAAAATATCAACATTAACAGGAGTTTGGAGGACATTGATTCCCACCCTCAAGATGACTTTGAGGGATTCAAGACTTTAGTGCGGGAAGTAACTGCGGATGTAGTGGAAACAGAAAGAGGACTAGAAATAGAAGTGGAGACTGAAGATGTGACTGCATTGTTGCAATTTCATGATAAAACTTTAACCGATGAGGAGTTGCTTCTTATGCATGAGCAAAGAAAATGTTTTCTTGAGATGGAATCTACTCATGGTGATGAGGCTGTGAACATTGTTGAAATTACAGCAAATGATTTAGAATATTATATCAATGTAGTTGATAAAGCAGCAGCATGTATTAAGAGGACTGGCTCAAATTTAAAGAAGTTCTACTATAGGTAAAATGCTATGAAGCAGCATCACATACTACAGAGAAATATTTCATAAAATAAAGATTCAATAAATGTGGCATACTTCATTATTGTCTTATTTTAAGAAATTGCCCCAGCAACCCCAACCTTCAGCACCATGATCAGTCAGCAGCCATCAATATCAAAGCAAGACCTTCCACCAGTATATTAGTCAGGGTTCTCTAGGGAAACAAAAACAACAAGAGATAACTATAAATATTAGGAGATTTTTGTAAAAATTGTCTAGTGCTACTCTAGGGATGAATAAGTCCAAATTCTGTAAGGCAGACTGCATACCAGGAACTCCAATGAAGATTTTTGATGAATTCCCCAAAAACAGGTGTCTGGCTGAAACAGAGTTGGAAATTCTTTCTTCTGACAGCTGAAATCATCACTTCTACTTTTAAAACCTTAACAAATTGGATGAAACTTGTCTCATTGTGGAAAACAATATCCTCAGTTGATTGTAGATGTAATCAGCCATAGACGCAATCAACTTACTGATTATTTAAGTCCATGAAATATACTTACAGTAACAATTGAACTAGTGCTTGCTTAACCAAGCATTAGACACCATCACCTGGCCAAGTTGAAAATTGAGCCTAATCATCACAGTTCAACCCTTGTCAACTGGGCAGCCATGCACATCACCTTAAACCATACTTAATCTCTAAATGAAAAACAAAAATAGTCATACTTTTGCCTAAAAATACTCAACTGCCTTGTATGTAATCAGAAAGTGCACTAATTCTCTCCAGAAAAGGGTGCAAGTTTGGGTAACATTCACTCTTAAAATTGATATCTTATAACATAAATACTATGATATGAAACTAATGCAATATTATGCCATATAATGGGGTAGGATAAGGAAGAAAACAAAGATATTTGCTTCATGTGTATATATACAAACATACTCATAACTAAGCAAGGAAGAAATATTCATAACCATTACAGTCCTTTTTTCTGTAACTGGTCATGTGGTCATAGTTCATATTTATCAGTACCTTCTTCCACTACCCATTTCATGTTCCCTTTACCTTCAGAAAGCACTTCAGCTGGCCATAGTTCTTTGCCTGATTGAGTGACCCAAACCTTTACTTCTGAAGTTTCTGGGCCATTGGGAGTCCTGCCTGGATTGGGTTGCTACAGTTTTTCATTGAATTTAATCACAGGGCAGAGTACTATTAAGAAACACCCTAGGGGATCTCTGTATTTCGGGAAAACTCTTCTTTACCTCCACTAAAAAGTTGAAATCCTATTTCTCCTTCATAGTCAGGATCAATCACCCCGGCCAGTTCAGTAATTTCCTTCTATGCCTGTTGACTCAGAAGCACAAGGAGCCCAAAGAGGCCAGGTGGGCAGTCTTAATGTCCAGTTCAATGGAAACATTGTGTCCCCTTGTGGAAACTTCTCCTTTTTTTAAACTAAAACCTATAGACAAACAGAGATTAAGGTTGCAGGACAGGAAGCAAAATTTTTTCTAGTGGATAATTATGGAAAATAGTGAGTGGTGCCACTCTGATTTCCACCTCTTTATTTCTGGGCCTGTGAATTCTGTCTAAAGGAGAAAAAGCACCATAGAATGTATGCTGATTTAGAGCAGAGGCCATATCCAGGTAAACCTTGTAGAGTGAAAATTCATGTTGCTGAGCCCATGCATAACTTCCATTCCTACTTCCATGGCCACTTTGTTCATGAACCCATTGGGCAATGACAGGAGTGGCTGGGGAAAGAGTCTGAGTGTTAGCCATACAACGGGTGATCTTATCCACTTGATTATTAAAATCATCCTCTGTCGAAGTCACCTCTGATGAACATTCACTGGGACACAAATATCTTCATATTTGTGCCTATTCAGAAAGGTTTATCCACATACCTCTTCTTTAGATCCCTTTGTCACCAACTTTCCAATCATGTTCCCTTCCAAATCCCTGACCATCCAGTCAACCCATTAATGACAGCCCATGAAACAGAATAAAAAATATTTGACCTTCTGTAGGCTTGGATGATTAATATTTTTAGCAATAATGTATTTTAATCAAGGTATATACATTGTTTTTTTGACATAATGTTATCACACAATTAATAGACTAGAGTACAGTGTAAACTTAACTTATATATGCATTGGGAAACCAAAAAAATTCATGTAACTCACTTTATTGCAACATTCATTTTATTGTGGTGGTTTGGAATCAAGCCCACAATATCTCTGAGGTATCCCTGTACAGGAGTTCCAAATCAAGATGGCTCCAAGTATGGAGAATGCTGTTAACATTCTCAGAACCACTTTAGTCTCACATAGAAAGGGTTCACTAATGGCCCAGTAGATGAAACCAGAATTAAACCAGGAAACATCATTGTGAAATTTCAGATTACTAGGGCAAAGAGAAGATCCTGAAAATTTTCAGAGGAAAAATTAGGTTTTAGAACAAGATTAAAATTCATAATAGCATTAAATTTGGTAAAAACAGCAAAGAAAACTAGGAGACCACAGAACCATAACCTCAAAATCTAAGAGAATAATATTTCTAATTTAGAATTTTATACTAAACCAAATTATCAATTTAAAATGATAGCAGAACATTTTCAGACATGAAACATCTCATTAACAATGAAATACCTATCATGCAGCTTTTATCAGAAGCTCCTGGAGGAAATGCTCCACCAGAGCAAGGAGTAAAATAAGAAAGAAGAATGCGTGAAATCCAGGAAAGAGGGGAATCAAAGTAAGATGGTAAAAGGAAGTCTAAGATACATATGAACATGCCTTAAGGTCAACTATTTAAGATTAACATGGTCAGAAATTTTAAAGTAATACTATTGTTAAATTCTGTATAAAGGACAAAGATGTTTAGAAGAATTTTATATCGTAAATGTTAAAGAATGGTAAGTGAACATGTATTTGATATTAATGAGATTTTTCTATTTTATTTTAAATGGGAAAACTGCCTTAAAGTGGTTCTAATAGCATTGGTCCTCTTTAATCTCCATTAGATCTCACGAGCAAAATTTTACATTAGAAGTCCATTTCCAAATCTAAAAATACTAAGTCTTTCAGCCTATATTCAAACTATACCTAGTCTGCTTTCAGTCTCACTTTTTTGTAAATCAGCTCACTTCATTAACAAACAATTCTAATAATTAAAAATCATTTTTTTTAGTGGAGTAAAACTGGCTTCCTGTAACTTCAAACATTCAGTCATTTTTCTCTGATCTAGAGTATAATCTCTCTTTTATACGATGACTTTAAAAAAAACATAAAATATAAAGTTCTCTTTCTTATTTTCTTAGTGGTTGCCCTGGGGATTGCAATTAATATATTAAATTTTAAAATCCAGTTGAGAGTAATACTAAATGAATTTCAATACTATATAAATCTTTGCTCCAATATATCACTTTTTCTTCCCCCTTTTCTTTGTTCTATTATTGCCATACAAAGTACATCTTTATACATTATAATCCCATGAACACAGTATAATAATTATTGCTTCATTTTAAATCAGAATGAAGAAGAAAAGATTTACAAATGAAACTATGCTGTCCTTTATTTCTTCATGTGGGTTCAAATTACCATTTAGTATCCTTTCCTTTCAGCTATAAGAACTCCTTTTAGTATTAGTTATAGGACAAGTTTGCTGGTGACAAATTCTCTTAATTTATCTGGGAATGTTTTAATTTCTCCTTACTTTTTGAAGAAGAGTTTGGTTGAGTATGGTATTCTTGACTGACAGTCTTTATCTCTCAAAACTTTAAAGATGTCGTCCCACTGCTTTCTGGCCTCCATGGGAAGTCACCTTTTAATTTATTTGAAACTACCTTATCTATGATATTTTTCTCATGCTGTTTCAAGATTTTCTCTTTGTCTTTGACTTTCATCAAATTAAATGATGTATCTAGGTGTGAATCTCTGAGTTAATTCTCTTTTTATTTCCTTGGAATTTTTCACTCTTTTCCCATCAGATTTGAGTTGTTTTCAGTTATTATCTCTTCAAATTCTCTTTCTCTTTCTCCCCTTTTCTGGGATTTCCATTATGTATATGTTGGTATGCTTGATGCTCTGTGGTATGCATAGTGCTCTGATGCTCTGTTTATTTTTCTTCCTTGTTTTTTCTTTCTGTTTCTCATACTGGATAATCTGTATTGCTTAATCTTAAATGTAAATGATTCTTTCTTCTGTCATCACAAATCTATTGTTTAGTCTCTCTACTAAATTTATCATTTCAATTGTACTTTCAAAACTTTAGAATTTCAATTAGAATATTTTTTATCATTTCCATCTCTTTATGGACTTTCTCTATTTTTCAAGGCATGGTTGTTATACTTTCCTCTAATTCTTTAGACATGTGCCCTTTATTTCTCTGAACACATTTTAACAGCTGCTTTAAGTTCTTTGTCTACTAAGTCCAAATTCTGGACCTCCTCAGAGGCATTTTTTATTGTCTCTATTTTTCCCTGTGTATGTGACATTCTTTCCTCTTTCTTTTTATGTCTCATAATTTTTGCTTGAACATTGAACAATTTAGATATTATATTGTAACAACTCTGGTATCGCTTCCTCACCCTAAGAGTTTTTTTGTTTGTTTGTTTGTTTGTTTTTGTTCATATTTTTCTTGTAGCTGTTTATTTGTTTAATGGCTTTCTTGAGCTAATTTAGAAGATTCTGTATTACCTGAGTGTATGGACACTGAATACTCTGTCAGCTTTTTGAAAATGCTTGTTTCTATTTTTAAGCCTGACTTCTTAGAATTTAGCCCTGAGTCTGAATAATTTAGTGATTAGCCAATAATTGGTCAGGAGAATTCCTTAAATGTCTTTCTTACAAGTCTTCCAGCCTTGCCAGGGGAATCTGTGTGAGAAGGCATGACTTCAAATTGCAGGCCATTTGCAAGGTATCCTTAGTGTTCACTATCTTTTGTGTAGGACCCCTAGGTCAGACAGAAGGGAATAACTAAAGGCTTCTCTTTTCCCAATACTTGCCTAGACATGCACATTGCCCTACACATGAATGCAGCCTTCTGGACCCCAAGAATACTCCATAGCTTTTCAAAGCTCCCTATGGTCATCTAGTTCTCCAGGTCTTCCTTTTAAATATTTGACCAAGATCTTGTTTCCTCAACTGAAATCACAGCCTTAGGCAGCTGCAGTATTCTCAACAGACTGCCTTTATTTTCAGTAGTTCCTTAGGGGTAAGACTTTTTACACTGTGCTGAACTCTGAGTCGAATAGAGTAGTTACAACTCCCTGGGAATGGAAATTTTCCAGGAACGTATTTCAGAAAAAAAAATACTGACCAGATAAAATCTTGCTCTGATGATTGGGCTTTTAAAGTAGTTCCAAAAACGATCAGTCCTCTCCTTTGGCTGCAAGGCTGCACTAGCTTTCCACAGTTAACTTTAGAGACAGAGAGGTACTGGGAATAGCCCCTAAATAAAATGCCACAGACCTTCTGTCTTAGCAAGATTTAGTAGTTTCTCTTGGAAAGATGATTTTCTCTTTGTTCAGCTACTTTGGTTAATATTCAGAGTTCTGAAATGGTTGATTTTAGTTGTTTTGTCATTATTTTTAAAGCAGATTTACCAAGGTCCTCACGGTGTCATTCCAAATTGGATGGGAGCTTTTGTTTTTGTTTTTGTTTTTGTTTTTGTTTTTGTTTTGTTTTGTTTTGTTGTAATACCCTCACTGTATTTTAAAATACCAACCAGTCAAGTTCTCTTCAACCATCTCAAAAACAAAAGGTTGGATGAATGACAGTTATGAATTGTACTAGGGAGCATTAAAAGCAATTACATTCTGGTGACACTAATACCATTAGTAGGTCAGTAGATTAGTTGCTTTGTTATTTTGGAAGTAATTGTGCCTTAGCATAGAAGCAGGAATAACATAATATTTATCTGAATATTACATTAATTGATGTCATTTTCAATACAATTCATGGCTGCAAGGCCATATTGAAAATAAAAGAAGTGGTTTGGAGTTCTTAAAATAATAAACTGTATTGAAGTTTGGATCAAGTCAAGATGTGTTTCACAATAAACAGGGATCATTAAACTTTAATGTACATGAGAAGCCCTCATGGACCTTATTAAAAATGTGATTTCACAAAAGTCCCACCTTTAAGAGAGTTGAAAGAAAAAAATCACATGATCATCTCTATAGATGCAGAAAAAGCATTCGAAAAAATACAGCACTCTTTCCTCATAAAACACTACAAAAGATAGGAATAGATGGAAACTTTCTTTCTGAAAATGATAAAGGGTATATATGAAAAACCCAAAGCTAACATCATTTTCAACGGTGAAATCCTAAAAGTCTTCCCTCTGAGATCGGGAACAAGACAAGGATGCCCACTATCACCACTCCTATTTAACATTGTCTTAGAAGTACTTGCACGAGCACTGAGACAAGAAAAGGACATAAAAAGCATCCAGATTGGAAAAGAAGAAGTAAAAATTTCATTATTTGCAGATGACATGATCCTATACATAGAAAGCCCTGAGAATCGACAACAAGGCTTCTAGAACTTATAAAGGAGTTCAGTAATGTTGCAGGCTATAAGATCAACCCTCAAAAATCAGTAGCATTCTGTACACCAATAACCAGCAAACTGAGGAATCACATATGGTGATTCTAGCAATGGAAGAAATTATAACAGTGAGGTGGAGCCAGTGGCCACTTGACACTTTTGGGGTAGAGAGGGGATGAGCAGTTGAAATACAGGGGCTTCTTTGGGAGTTGAAGGTTGTACTGAGTACCGTTGTGGCAACGGATGTAGGCCATTTTAAATCAGCACACAGCACTCAGAACTGAGTGGGAGAGAGTGTGGTCTACGGTGTGAACTGTGGTCTATGGTTGGTGGCAAGGCTCCAGGATGTGTAAGTTCATTGAGGGTGGTGGGCCACACTTGTGGGAGATATTTGTGTGGGATGTGGTGGGAGGTGTGGGAGGTGGGCTCCGTGTAATATTTTGGGTAATCTAAGCACCTCTTAATATATATGTATATGTATATATATATATATATATATATATAAATAACATTTTTGTAAGTAAATACACATATATGCATATATATTTATATATCATTTTGCAAATGTTTGTATGTATTATGAGAGTTTTGATTTTTACCCACAATAAAAATCAATAAAAAATTAAAAAAAAAAAAAGTTAATGGAAAAAAAAAATTATAACTTAAACTCTAAGGCTAAATTTTATTGCTATATACATCTGATGATTTATACTGCTTTCTTTAGAAAATATATGTCATTAAGAATATATACTCTATTTCACTACTCATTGAGTTGTAGAGTTATGAAGTTTCTTATTATAACATCTTATTTATTTTATTAGTTTCTTGCCTGTGCGTTAGATCCTACTTCATTTCATTCCCAAAGTTTTTTTAGAGTAATTGCCATTTCACTTCACTATTTCTATTATTTATTTCAGATTATTTTTTAGCAATATTTAAAAATAATTCAGGTTTATTGTAGATAAAATATTTTGGAACCCTAACAATTAGGCAATCATAATTTTTAACGGCAGCATCCCATATGACAGGATAGCTGAAAAATCACTAGTACTTTGTACTGCTATTTGTTTACATTACTTAGCATGCCAGAAGGGTGAGACACACCACTGCTTGTTCACAACTGATAGAAGGCTACAAGAAGGTAATTAAGCCTCATATGTTTAAATTAAGTGTATTTGTTACAGATATTACCTCTAGCTCTTTCTTTATTTGCAGCATATAATTAGTTCAGGATCTCTATATGGTTTTCTAGAAGAAATGCAGATTCTTTCCATGTTGTGTATGTTCTTGTTCACGTTTAAAGCCAGTTAGCCCTTTGTTATCTGGGCAAGAAGACAAAGAAGTAAAAAAAAAAAGGCAGGTATTTTTCAGATACAGCTGCAGCATTTTTGACCTTCAGAATAAAATCAGGAAATACCATTAATCTTATCATAGCCTGAGAAACCAGTGCAGCATCTTCCCATTGTGGAAAGCCTGGTGCTTTCAAAATCCTTTATATTAAAAATTGCTTCAGCAAAATAATGGGCCAACCTTGGGAAGTTTCTGCAAACATTTCTGAGAGGACACTTATATGGTATTAAAAAGCAAAACAATTATGACTTGACTAAATCAGCAAACTGGGCCTCTCTCAAAAAGGGGAAAAAATGGGCATCAGAAGAGGCATTATAAAAGATTATTTCTAATTCTGCTAATTGTAGAGCATATTCTTATAGCAGATCTTTTGTCAGAACATAGGAGACAAATATTAAAGTATAAGCAGAACATAATTAATTTGCTCTGATATTTCAGATTTTGAAGAACAAATAATAAATATAAATTCACTGTCTCAAATCCTATTTGAAAATACGTGGGGAAGCGGCTGTGGCTCAATCAGTAGGGCTCCCGTTTACCATATGGGAGGCCCCGGGTTCGGTTCCCGGGGCCTCCTGGTGAAGGCAAAGCCCGCCTGCACGGCGTGGTTAGCTGACCCAGCGAGCACAAGCAGCAAGGGGGGGATAAATGAATAAATAAATAAAATCTTTAAAAAAAAAAAAAAATATGTGAGGTAAATAGCTAAATAAACCATATTGTATGCATACAAAAATATGCAAAGTATACAAATACATATGCACTTATTCCAGCATCTGCCATTTTTAATCACATTTGAACTCCCATTTATATTTGCTTTGAAACACTTCCAAGCCATATAAAGAAAGTAAACTTATTGTGCTTTAGCCATACTATTTTTGATGCTCAATGGCATTTTCAAACTTGAAAGTTTTACCAGTCTTTGACCTTTTAATTTTTTCCAAAACACTCAGTTCAACTCTCAAAAAATGAAGATTAAGTCTCAAATAAAATGGTGCTAAAAATTCTGAAGGTACTAATTCTAAAATCTGTTCTAAAAATATTCTGTGCAATAATGGTTTTCCTAAGTGATTACTTTAAAAAGGGAATTCACATGGGAGCATGAATTAATTGTGATGCATTCAATTTTTTAGAAAATTAGCCACACTAAAGGGAGTATACTAGGAAAGGAAACTAGAGATGAGTTTCTTTTATTTCATTGTTAGTGCAATTTTGAATCCTGTTATTTTTTCCTGTTAATTACAATACCCATCCTTCCTCCTTACCTACACACATTTGTGGCATTTGTTAACAAATATTTATTGAACTCTACTCTGTGGCAAGCACAGTTTCAGGCAGGCCTTTTTCCCCATCTGCACTATCTCATTAAATTTGAATGTGCTTTGCTTGGTAAAATTTTAGTGTGAGTATAACATTTATTTACTGTTCATCTGTGAACAGAATTCATTTCCTAATGTGTAGGAATTCTGACATGGATTCTGCCCTATAATGTCTGCAATCAAGTAAGAAAAAATAAAATATGTTCACAAATATCTATAATATAAAGTAAAAAAAACATGACAGCTACAAAAGAGGCACCAACAAAAGGAAGGGAATTGAAATAATTTATTGTTTCAGATGGAATCATCACCCTTTTGTGAGGGGCAATTGAAGCATATTTTCACAAGAGTTCATATATATTTGATTTCGATGGAAATTAGTCTTAGACAATTTTCAGTTCAACAAAATTTCCCGTTTAATTCTATGTGCATTTTAGCAAAACCAGTGATATCAGATATTTAGTACAGAACTATGGTATGGTATGGTATGGTATGGTATGGTATGGTATGGTATGGTA
>JAKSZT010054457.1:5335280-5518069 GCA_026826555.1 Tolypeutes matacus
TATGGTATGGTATGGTATGGTATGGTATGGTATGGTATGGTATGGTATGGTATGGTATGGTATAGATGTGTTATCTAAAATTGCTCTTTTATAAGCTTAAATTTTTTTGATTAAATGACATTTCATTTATGAGTGGGAGTCTAATTAAGAAGTTTTCCAGAATCTTGAGCATTTAGACAAATAAAATTCAACCCCTACCCAAACCTATTTTCCTAAATGTGCCAGTGATGAAAAAAAGCAAGTCTTTGTACCTATATAGTATAACTTGATTTACCACATCAAAAGAATATGTTTAATTTGACACCATTTTAGCCTAGATAAAAGGTTATTATTTTAAAATACAAAAAAAAAAAAAAAAAAAGAAAGAAAAGAAAAGAAAAGAAAACTGATTCCAAGTTTTCAGGGGAAAAAAACAAAGAGTATTTGGAACAACTCTCATCCTATTTCCAATAAATAAAATGTCATAAAAAATATCTGCCTGGATTTATGCCAATCATTTCTTTTAATATAGGACTAAATATTTGCTACTATTTTGTGAGGTACACTGTGGCACATAGGTAGGAGAGAATGAGGAAGAATAAAAATATGAGATAAAATCATCTTTGCTGTTTTTAATCACAACATTTGTTTATTGCAATTACCAAAACCCACCTGAGCACAGTTAAGACAAAGGATTTATTGGCACATATAAGCAAACTTTTTCAAGGGCAGATGTGTAGTTGAGCCTCAGGTGAATGGATCAAAGAACTTGAATATTGCCAGAATCCCCTTCCTCCATTTCTTGTCCCTGTTTTTTTCTGTACATCTACTTTACTCAATTTCCTGTTTCTTCCACTTACATAGAAGCCAAAACACTGAAGGTCTCACTCATATTGTTAATCTTCACTTCCAAAGAAAAACTGAAATGTTCTCTGACTAATAAGCTAAACAAACAAACAAACAAACAAAAAAACCACACTAGAAAGTGATTTTATTGGTCAAATTGGATAAATTGTCCATCTTTGGACCAATAATAGTACTCAGGCAGGTGGTGTGTCATCAGGGGATGCGTTTGTCAGCCAAAGGGGTGCTGATGCAAAGTACCAGAAATCTGTTTGCTTTTATAAAAGGTATTTATTTGCGGTAGAAGCTTATAGTTACAAGGCCCTAAAGAGTCCAACTCAAGGTTGCGCTCTCTCTTTGTGTGTCTTCTTGAGTGAGTGTCCATTTATATAGACCCACCAAGGGAGTGAGGGCTCAACCCAAGTCACACTTTACTGACATGGTTGAATCAAAGTCTTAATATTGCATGTAATTTAAACAAGGGCCCCTCAACTGAATGCAATATAATCAAAGGGTATCACACCCAGAATAGATTAGTTTACAAACATAATCTTTCTCTTTTGGGGATTCATAAATAATTTCAAACTGCCACAGGGAGCTGCCTTTAGTCAGGTGCTACACCCTAAACTGATTGCTATGGTTATAGTGACCTCCACGATGAATCACATGATTGGAGTGGGGATAATAATATTTCTAAGAATAAAGGGTAAGGAGTTTGAACAGAAAATTGAAAGATATCCACTACAGTGTCTTCAGAGGTTAAAATTTCATTAAGTTGCCACATAAGAAAACATGATAATGAGTTTTAGATAGAACATCTTAAGCCCTCAATTAGTTTTCCAATTTAAAATTTGTTTTGAACATGACTAAGTTCATAATATTTCAAGATTGGGAATAAAGTGAATCATACCCATGGTGCAGGGAAGAGACCAATTAGAGCTGTGTCATCAGAGAACTATCTAAATGTGGAATTGATTGTGGTCAATGAAATAATTGCCATTTTCTCAAGACACCAAATTTGATAGTCAAAAATCTGGATCTCACCTGCTGTTTATGATTCTAATTATGAAAGCACAACAGAAAATCACCATGAATAAGTAACACTTCAGAATATCTCAAAGAACAGACTTTAAAAAATGAAAACAGAAAATTACATGCTTTTAAGTTAAAAAGATCAAAGTTGTGGTATGTAAAATGGCATAATTTCCTAAATTGTCTTCCACAAAATAAAAAACACTTAAGAAACATAGGATTGTCTGATGAATTTTAGTTTTTTAAAATTTATTTCATTTTTAAAGAAGTTTTAGATTACACAAAATATACATTGAAGATATAGGGGGATTCCCATATATCCTACATCCTCCCCCCACAAACACACACACTTATCCCCATTATCCCCATCTTTCATTACTGTGGTCCATTTGTTACCGTTGATGAACACATATTGAAGCATTGCTACTAACCATGGTCAACAGTTTATATTACAGTTTATACTTTGCATCACATATTTTTATAGGTTTTGACAAAATATATAATGGCATGTATCTGTCATTGCAATGTCATTTAGAACAATTCCAATATCCCAAAAATGCCCCAAGTTAAACCCATTCTTCCCTTTCCTTCTCCTCAGAACCTCTGGTGACTACTGCCCTTATATCAATGTTACAAGATCTTCCATTGCTAGAATAATAATAAGTCTACTTTAGTCCATAGTTGCATTCCCCCCTTATGTTTTTCTTTCCTCAATTTTGAGGATTTTAGGATGATGATGCCCACTCTGTTTTTGATTGAGAAGGGGCTTAGATCCCATAAGGCAGATGGATGGAACTATCTGGCTTGCATTTATAGTTTCTCTCTGTTTTTTTGGGATGGGTATTGTCCATCATCATCACTTTGTTACTTGTCCTAAGTGAGTCCGATGAACTGGAGATTAGGTGTTGCAAGACAGCTGAGATTCCAACCTCAACCGGCCAGAAGATTTAAGTCTCTGGTTCATATATTTATTTAATGAGTATAGTGATAATTATAGATTCAAATATAAGGGGCAGAAGAGCCATGTATATGGAAATTATAAAAGAGTCTAACTCTGTTACATTGGGGAACACATATTCCAAGATAAGGCCCACTGACAAGGTGTCAAATTCCTGAGATTGTCTGCCCTCCTATAATGTCTAGATATCTCTAGAGCCCTCAGGAGCACCCCTGCTTGAGGCACAGTTTACTGTGGCAGTCAATGAGATCCTCCTGAGATATGCAGAAGCATAACCTCTGTAATGACCTCCCAACCCAATTTGAAATCTCTTAGCCATGAAACTCATTTGTATTTAATATTTATACATTTTGGTCTAGGTCTTTTTCCAAATGCATTGCTATTTGGTGCTTGGTAATAATCCCTTAGTGCCAGGAGTTTCATCCCTGGTATGCAAGGATGGTTCAGCATAAGAAAACCAACCAATGTAATACACCACATTAACAGATCAACAGAAAAAAATCAAATGACCATCTCTGTTGATGCAGAAAAAGAATTTGACAAAATATAGCATCCTTTCTTGATGAAAACATTTCAAAAGATAAGAATAGAAGGAGAAACTTCCTCAACATATTAAAAGGTGTCTATGAAAAACCCACAGCTAACATCATACTCAATGATGAAATGCTAAAGGCTTTCTTTCTAAGATCTGGAACAAGACAAGGATGCCCACCATCACCGTTATTATTTAATGTTGTGTTAGAAGTACTTACTCTAGCACTTAGGCAATAAAAATAAATAAAAGGCATCCAAATCGGAAAGCAAGAAGTAAAAATCTCACTATTTTCAGATAGCATGATCCTATACATTAAAAGCCCTGAAAAATCTACAACAAAGCTTCTAGAGCTGATAAACTGGTTCAGTAAAGTGGCAGGATATAAGATCAACATGCAAACATCAATAGCATTTCTGTACACTGATAATGAGCTGAGGAGGAGATCAAGAAAAAATTCCATTTATAATAGCAACTAAAAGAATCAAATATCTAGATGTGAAGGACTTGTACACAGAAAACTGCACAACATTGTTAAAGGAAATCAAAGAAGACCTAAATAAATGTAAGAATATTCCATGTCCATGAATTGGAAGAGTAAACATCATAAAGATGTCTGTCTTACACAAATTGATTTACAGATCTAATGTAATCCCAATAAAAATTACAACAACATTTTTTACTGAATTGGAAAAGCTAATTATGAAATTTATTTGGAAGGGCAAAGGGCCTTGAGTAGCCAAAAACATATTGAAAAAGAAAAAAAAAGAGGACTCATGCTACCTGACTTTAAAGAATACCACAAAGCTACAGGATCAAAGCTGCATGGTATTGCACAAGGGTAGACATACTGACCAATGGAATCAAATAGAGAGTTCTGATATAGATACTCACATATATGGTCAACTGATATTCTACAAGGCCACCAGGCCACTCAACTGGGAGGGAATGGCCGCTTCAACAATTGGTGTTTGGAGAACTGGATATCCATATCCAAAAATATGATAGAGGATCACCATCTCAAGCCCTATACAAAAATTAACTCAAGATGGACCCAAGATCTAAGTATAAGAGCCAAGACCATAAAGCTCCTAGAAGATAATGTAGGGAAGCATCTATAAGATCTTGTAGTAGTAAATGGCTTCATAAATTTTACAAACAAAGCTTGAGCAACAAAATGAAAAAATAGATAAATGGGACCTCCTCATTTGTACTACAAAGGAGTTTGTCAAAAAAATGAAAAGGCAGCCTACTCAATGAAAGAAAGTATATGGTAACCATTTATCCGATAAGAGCCTAATATCCAGCATATATAAAGAAATCCTATATCTAGAAAAAAAAAGACAAACAACCCTTTTTAAAAAATGGGCAAGATATTTGAAGAAGAAATACAAATGACATGCCATGGGTCAGGATAGGGTGGTGTCATGTGCCCCGGGGGGCTAGGGGGAAGGGAACAGTTAAGATATAATGGGGTGTTTGGTGGTCATGGGAAAGGTTTTTCATTACCTTGCAGTAATGGACACAGGACATGGTAAATATCATCAAAACTTATTAAACTGTATCATCTAAATTGTAAACTATACTGTAAATCATTGACAATGTTTAGTTGCTATGTTTTGCTATCTGTTTAACAGTTATAACAATGCTAACATCCAAAAAAAGGGGGGGAGGTTTGGTATCTGGGAGTCTCTGGTACTCCATGTGTGACTTTGCTGTGACCTAAAACTTCTTTGGAAATTAAATGAAAATTTGGGAGACAATGGGGATTGAGAGGGGGAAGGTGTCATGGCACACCTTCCATCCAATAACACAGTGATAAAAGGAAAAAAAGGATATATATATATAAAAGCATTTCTTTTGCTTTTTTCCCCATTTTTTTAATGTCCCAATCTGCTAATTATATTTTGTTTTGTTTTGTTTTTTGTTTGATTATTTGTTTTTGTTTTTACTTTTTTCCTGAGTTTCCTTATGTTTGTCTCTTGCATGTAAGCTTATCATTGTTGTTTCTTTTTCCTATTAAGTGTATTTGATTATTTTATGGACTATATGTTCATGGAGGATTTGGATCACCGAAGGGTTACAATGGGTACTGCAGGGGATTATTGATGGGGTGTGTCTGGGAGGGGAGATTCATGGGAGTTAGTTCATACGAATATACATGAAAGATATACAAAATTATTCAAAAGATCAAAAGATGGGGCGTGGTCACGATGGAAGGACAATCACACAATAAATGACGGAATCTGAATTCCTAGCCTGGAGAGCTCTGCCACAGTCTCCAAAAGAACAGCAATAGTCCTCTGAGTGCAGGGACAGTGTCTGACTACCCTTATGAGTCTTTGCTCTGGTAACTGAAACTTAGCTTACTGTTATGGGGTGCCTAAGGGTTGCCACCTGAGAGCCTCCTTGTTGCTCAAATGTGGCCTCTCTCTAAGCCAAACTCAGCATATGAATGCATTACCTTCCCCTCAACGTGGGACATGACTCCTGGGGATGAGCCTCCCTGGCAACGAGGGATTAATACAAGTGCCAACTGGCAACACAACTGGAAAAAGACCTTGAATAAAAGGGGGAAAAGGTAAAGACAAATGAGTTCAAGTGGCTAAGAAACTTCAAAGAGAGTCGGGAGGTCATCCCAGAGGTAACGCTTACGCACACCTCAGTAGGAACTCATAGAACATCAAAGTGCCTATTACCCCACACAGAGGGGCTCCTGAGAGCTCTGGAGATACCCAGGTCCTATATAAGGGGGGATAGCCCCAGAGACAGACGCCTTATCAGTTGGCTCTATTTTGGAATCTGTGCTCCTGAGAGTGACAGAATTGGACTCAAATAATTCCTCCCTGCACATGGTTCCTCATTCCCTTCTATTCAAACTTATATGTGATGCTGGAGTTTTTAGGTATGCTTCCAGAGACTGGAGCTTCTTGCCTACCTATGTGCCAGGTGTGCGTGGAATCTCGGTGGAGCTGCAACTCCTACCCTACAGCTCAATCGACTCATCCAAGTCACCTGGCGAGGAGACGACAATGGGTAACAGCCATCCCAGGTAATGGAGAAGGCCTGCATCTGCAGGCAGGATCATCCCACCCACCATATCCAGGGGATATAAGCCCTATCTCACTTGGAGGTGGAGGGGACATCACCATCCCAATCCCCTCAGGATTTGGGGAAGAACTATGGACTAGAGTGGACTTGATGGTATTCTCTTGTTCACATATGGTGATTCTAGCAATGGAAGAAATTATAACAGTGAGGTGGAGCCAGTGGCCAATGGACACTTTTGGGGCAGGGAGGGGATGTGCAGTTGAAATACAGGGCTTTTTTCGGGATTTGGAGGTTGTCCTGAGTGCCGCTGTGGCAACGGATGTAGGCCATTTTAAATTAGCACACACCATTCAGAATTGTGTGGGAGAGAGTGTGGTCTACGATGTGAACTGTGGTCTATGGATGATGGCAAGGCCCCAGGATGTGTAAGCCCATTGAGGGTGATTGGCCACACTTGTGGGGTATGTTTGTGTGGGATGTGGTGGGAGGTGTGGGAAGTGGGGAACATGGGAATCCCAGTTGGTTCCGTGTAATATTTTAGGTAATCTAAGCACCTCTTAAAAAAAAAAAAAAAAAAAATATATATATATATATATATATATATATATATAAATTACATTTTTGTAAGAAAATGCACATATATGCATATATATTTATATATCATTTAACAAATATTGGTATGTATTGTGAAAATTTTAATTTTTACCCACAATAAAAAATAAATTAATTAAAAAAATAAAAATAAAAATAAATAAATCAAGTGAGTCTCATGTAGGCAAAAAAAAAAACAAAAAACATGAATAGATGCTCAACATCACTAGCTATTAGGGAAGTGCAAATCAAAACTACAATGAGATATCTTACACCAATCAGACTGGTGGCTATTAAAAAATAGAACTACAAGTGTTGAAGAGGATGTGGAGGAGAGAAAACCCTCAACCACTGCTGGTAAGAATATAGAATGGTGCAAACATTGTGGAGGAGATTCTGGTGGTTTCTCAGGAAACTAACTATATGATCCAGAAATCCCACAGCAGGGTATATACCCAGAATAATTAAAGCATGGACATGAACAGATATATGTACACCAATGTTCATAGCATCCTTATTCACTATTGCCAAAAGTTGGAAGCAACCCAAGTGACCATAAACAGATGCATGGATAAGCAAATTGTGGTATATACATACAATGGAATATTACTCAGCTGTAAGAGGGAATGTATTATTAACACACAGGACAATATCGATGAATTTTGAAGACCTTACATTTCAATGAAGTAAACCAGTCACTGAAGGACAAATATTACCCGACCTCACTAATATGACTTAAGCAAATTGAGCAGACTCACAGAGCTAAAGTCTGGAAGATAGGTTCAGAAGGAGACAGAAAGGGAGTAGATGTAGTGAGCTGATGCTCAATATAGGCAAGACCTACAATTAAGGTAGAAGGAGTTGGTTGGGCAATGAAGGAATTTGAGGGGGGTCGACTGTGCTGGACTGTGAGAGGGTATAGGGAGCATAGTTGGATCGAACTATCCATGGAACTGGAGGGAGGGCTGGAGGAAGGAACTCTGAGGTTACAGGCCATTATACATGTCATCAAAACCTATGAAAGTGTGTGGTACCAAGTGTAAACTCTAATGTAAGTTATTGACCATGGTTAGTAGCAATGCCTCAATATATGTTCATTAATTGTTAAAATGTACCACACTAAATAAAAATGTTGTTGATGGGCAAAAGTGTGGGAAGGGGAGAAAGTTGGATATATGGGAATCCCCCTATATTTTCTATGTATCATTTATGTAATCTAAAGCTTATTTAAAAAGAAAATGTAAAAAAAAAACTACAGTGGTGGGAATGTTCTTTCAGCAAATATGGCAGGAGAGGGTTACTCGTGCAGGGCATCAGATATGTGGGATAAGGTGCACCTGGTCATGCATCTATGGAATATGAAAAATTCACTTTGTCATAGGGTTTTATCTCAGTGGGTGGAGATCAACACAATAAACAAGAAAATGTTAAACTCGCATCCTGGGGAGTCCTGCTATGATCTCAATTAGAGGGGCAAGAATCTCTACAGAGACTTTATTCTTTCTAACAAAACATGTCAAACCCTCAATATTACATGACCAACATGTCAAATAATAAAAATAAACATGACCAACATGTCAAACCCTCAATATTAATGAATGTAGCTATGAACTTTTTTCTTCAAAAATTGAAACTTAGTGGCTACCATAGGTCCCAAGGGGAGAGGGAGGGAAGAATAGAATAGATGGAACATAGGGCATTTTTAGGGCATTGACATTTTTCTGTGTGCTCTTGCAATGACGGATATAGGCCATTATAAATTTTGTCAAAACCTATAAAAGTATATGGTGCAAATATATACCATAATGTAAACCATTGACCATGGTTAGTAGCAATGCTTCAATAGTTGTTCATCAATTGTAACAAATGTACCATACTCATGTAAGATGTTATTAATAGGAGGAAATGTGAGAAGGGGAGGGGGTGGGATATAGGGGAATCCCCTATTTTTTTGATGTGTGACTTTTCTGAAACCTAAAGTTTCTTTTAAAATAAAGCAAAATAATAATAATAATAATAATAAGACACCGGGGGGGGGGGACAGAAGAAATTGTCACTACACATAAAAGATAACATATCTTACGGTGATGAAAGACACAGGGAAATTTTTTTTTTATTTCTTTTGTATTTAATTTGTGTTTTAATTATTATTTATATTCATTTATTTTTTGCTTTGTTTTGGGTGAGGCTTTGGATTGCAGAAGGGTCACAACTGTGGTGCGGAGGATCACTGGGGCAGGGTGTCGGTGATGACAGGATGTGTGGGGAGGGGTGCATCTGGGGCAATGCCTCTATGCCATAGGAATATGTTCAAGTCATCATGGGGCATTGCCTTGGTGGGTGGAGACTCACACAATAACCCAAAGAATATTGAATTCCCATCTTGGGTAGTCTTGCTACATCCTCTAATAGAGAGGCAAGAATCCTTAAAGTACTAATGAAGGAGGAAAGACCAATACACCAGCCCCTTGACTTTAATGGTTGTACTTGTGAACTTTGTCCCTGTGAAATTGAAACTTAGCTTAGTATTATATATTGCCTAAGAGTTACCTTGGAAAGCCTCCTTGTTTCTCAAATGTGGCCTCTCTCTAAGCTAAACTCAGCATATAAACTCACTGCCTTCTACCCAGCGTGGGACATGCCTGATGAATTTTGAACCATTGTCTTCAATAGCATTACTTCCTGTTGCTATCAATTTGCCTCAGAAGCAAAATGTTTAACCAGCAGCTTCTCCCCAACTGAGCACCAGCTTTGCCCGTTATGATCAAATCTCGGCACAAAAGGTCTGATTTGGGTTTGAGACCTTGTTCAAAATCCAGAGGCTATAAAATAAGGACTATAGTTAATAGTAACACTTTGATGAGGCTCTTTCATAATGTGTTACAAATGTTTTACCACAATGCAAGGTTTTGGTTGTGGGGTGATGTATGGGATCCCTGTATGTTTTTATTCATAATTGTTTAGTAAGTTCACAATTTTTACCACACACTTTGTGTTTATGTATGCACATGCATGAATGATATATTTCAATAAATTTGTTTTTAAGGAAAATAAATAAATAAATAAATAACCCACAGGCTGTGTTTTGCTTATACCCAAGGGCCCAGTCACTAAATGAACAAATATCTAACATTTTGCCTTTGCATCTAAGTTGATGATGTTTCTGCTGCTTCCAAATGCTTCAAAATCCCACACCTGAGTTTAAATGTTCAGGACTTCAAGCAGGCAAAAGCAAATTCTCAAGTTTATAATTCATGATCAGGCATGCAGCATTTCTTATCTACCAGTTTTTGGTCTTAATCTCACTCATTGACTCTCAAGTAAACCACAAGCTCTCTTGTGGGTGCTGTAACCATTCCACGTCATCTCCTAGAATAGAAACATCCCAGAAGACAGTGAATGTGAATTATTCATCTTTTCATTCCCTATTACATACCCTACTAAATAGTAAGCATTTGATAAAGATTTTTTGATCAAATGAACAAATGAATGACACCTTCAAGGAGAAAAAAAATAACTCTGTTAGAGGGCAAAGTCAACTCTCTTCATGTTTATGATTAGGGACCTATTTTATTTTTAAAAATTATAACTACTAATTGTTATTCATCCTCTTTATCATTTTGGCTAACAAAAAAACCAATCAGAGGGCTATTTCAGGATTCCTGGAAGAGAGAACAATAGCTTGGATATAAGTAGTATCATCTGAAATGGTGAGAAATGGGCAAATTCTGAATATAGATTGAAAGTACAAATAACTAGAAATGTGGCCTAAGAAAAGAGAGGAAGGTAGATGACTAGACAGATAGATAAATTTTGATAGATGACATCAGGAAGAGAGATAATATGGGAGGAACTGGCATATTAATTTTACAAAAGTCATGAGACCTCATGAGTAGATAGAGAAAAGAATCAACTGGGGACTGAGCCCTGAGTTATTCCAATGCTCATAGAGATGACTGAAAAGGAACTGCCAGCGAGGTACGAGGAAAGCCACTACGGAAAGTTGTCCCATAGTAGTAGGTAATAAATTTTGTCAAGTATCACTTAAAAGTAAAATGTGGACTAAGGCTTGCTCATTGTTTTTGTCAAGATGGAAGTCCTTGGATTAACCTACAAGAATGTTTCTGAAAAGAAATGGGAAGCAAACCTGAGTAAAGCATCCTTTAGAATGGGAGGAAAAAGGAGGAAACAGTATTTTAAATAATGCTTATGAGGAGTTCTACTGTAAAAGATTGCAGAACGTTGGGGAATAAAGAGGTGTACTGGCTAGAGAGCTAATTTTTAAAGGCAGGAAAGTTTACAGGATGTTTGTATGATAATAGATTCAACTGAGGAAAATCTGAGAGACTGAAGATAAAGGATAGAGTAGGTGTAAGTGCAGGAGCAAATTTTCAGTGAAAATGCTGTTTGACAGATGAGGAAATAACTCGAGTGGTTAGGTGGCTTGCCTAAAGTCATATTGATACTAAGAGGCAGAGCCAAAAGTTAAACCCAAGACTGATAAAGAATGCCATGAGCTTGAATGAATCGTTAGCTGTAGGTTATTAACTTTGTCAGTCCACTAAATGCAGCCATTAATTTTATCGCAACCCAGTGCCATGAAATTATTTGTGTAGCCCTCAAAATTATCCAAGAATTACCTTTGTCTCTAAGTGAAGAACTACAAATAAAGTTTCTTATAAATTGCAGCTAAGTAATTCATCACAATTGAGCAACACAGAATATGTTTATAGCTATATAGATTTAGATATTAGTTTATATATTAATCTCATGTTCAGTTATTCAAAAAGAATATATGTAGATATAGTTATATGGATAAAGATATGGATATGGATATAAAACAAATTACAGAGAGAGAAACTTAGATGTTTCTCAAACTCCCATTTTACAGTTATGTGCACCAAGGCAAGGAAAGGCCAAATTACTTATTTATGATAAAAATGGAATTAGAACCAGAAAAAAGAGGGAAAACTCAAGGAGAAATTAAAATATTTTTTTTTCCTTTTCTTTCTCAATATGTTATGTACTCTTATTTAAAAATGTACCACTGGAGAGATTATTACATACTAAAGCAAATAAGGAAGTTAAAAAGTTAAAGAATAAAAACTTTGGAAAGTTGTAAATTAGAAAAGTTTTCGGTTGTTACAAATGAAAAACCTTATCAGCTAAATTCAATTTTCTCTTTCATTTCTGAGGTAATAAATGAGTGATTGAGTGTAATCCCTAGAGTTGAGCAGATCTAGGTCTAAAACCTTCAGTGACTGACTTTGGGTATATTATTTCATCCCCCTAAGTCTCAATTTCCTCACTTGAAAAGCAAAGTTAATAACAGTGCCTATCTCAAAAAGTTGTGACGATTATATGAGATAATTTCTTTGGAGTATACCTTCTTGCCCATACTAAACACTCCACAATATTGATTATACTAATTGCCTTTTTTATTTGCTATAAATGATTCTTTTCCTTGAAAGCCACTGCAATTTGAAATGGATTCTGATCTCCCTTAAATATTTTAAATTAACTATGTCATAAATAAGTACCTGAATAACAGTTCAGAAATATTAAAAAACGAAGATGGCCCAACAAAGGTTATTTTAAATCCAAATGGCCTTAGAAATGAAGACTCTTAAAAAACTGACTCTAGACTTATCATGGGATTTGCAGGGTTGTTTTGAGAATTATAGAGTGGTAAAACATGCTCATTTAACTGACTAGACAAGCAACTTTCCTGACCTCAAAGCCTTTGCACCAACAAAGATGCTTTATGTTCTTAATATCAGCTCAGGTACAGTGATTTAAATAAATTCTTTTTTAGACACATATTAAATTTTTAAAAACTTTCTGCCCAAAAATGTTAATCTGAGGAGCATCCTTTTTTATTTGTCTTTTTCATAAACTTTTTATTTCAGAAACTGATATAGAACACAAAATTTCCCATTGTAACCACATTCATTTGTATACTTCAGTAGTAGTAATTATATTCACAATATTGTGTTATCATCACTGACATTTATTATCCCTCCTTTTTCTTCTCCTCAAATATAAACTACTCACCCATTAAACTATAATTCCTTCTTCCTGCCCTACCCCACCTCCCTGCCCCTGGTAACCTATAAACAGCCATCTGTCTCTATGAAGTTTTGTTCTTCTAGGTATTTCATATAAGTGAGATCATACAACATTTGTTTTTCTATGTCTGGCTTACTTAGTTAAATATGATGTCTACAAGGTTCATCCATGTTGTGGCATATATCAGGATTTCATTCCTTTTCATGGCTGAATAATATTCCATTGTATGGGTATACCATATTTTGTTTATCCATTCATCTGTTAATGGGCACTTGGGTTGCTTCCACCTTTGGGCTTTTCTGAATAATGCTGTTATAAGATTGATTTACAAATATATATTCGAGTCTCTATTTCAATCCTTTGGGTATATACCAAGAAGTTGATCACTAGGCCTAGGGTAAATCTATTTTCAATTTTCTGAGGAATCACCAAAATGATTTCCACAGTAGCTTCACCATTCTACAGTGCCACCTATGATGTATAAGAGCTCCTATTTCTCTACATCCTTACTGGCAGTTATTATTTTCTGTTTTTTGCTTTTTGTTTTTTTTTAATTATAGCCATCCTAGTGGGTGTGAAGCGGTGTCTCATTGTGGTTTTAGTTTGCTTTTTCCCGGATGATAAATGCTGTTGAGCATCTTCCCATGTGTTTATTGGCCATTTGTATATCTTCCACAGAGAATTGTCTATTCAAGTCCTTTGTCCATTTTTTTAACTGGGCTATTTGCCTTTTTGTTGCTGAATTATAGCAATTCCTCATATATTCTGGATAGTAAATCCTTATCAGATATAGTACATGATTATTTTCTCCCATTACATAGGTTGTCTTTTCAATTTCTTGATAGTATCATTTGATGTACAAAATTTTTTAATTTTGATGCTGTCCATTTTATGCATTTTTCTTTTGTTGCTCATGCTTTTGGTGTCATATCTAAGAAATTCCTACCAAATCCAAGGTTATAAAGGTTCCCCCTAACTAGAAGTTTTATGACTTTTGCTCTTATCTTTAGGTCTTTGACCTATTTAGAGTTAATTTTGTATATGGTGTTAGGTAGGGGTCTAATTTCATTCTTTTGCATGTGGATATCCAGATTTCCCAACACCATTTGTTGAAGAGACCATTATTTCCCCAATTAATGTACTTGGCACCTTTATCAAACTTAATTTGGCCATAGATGTGTTGATTGTTTTTTAAACTCCCAATTCTATTCCATTGGCTGTGTGTCTACCTTTATGCCAATACCATACTATTGTGATTACTGTGGGTTTGTACTAAGTTTCCAAATTAGGAGGTATGAGGCTGCTCATTTGTTCTCCATTTAGAATATTGATTTGATTATTCAGGACCCATTATAATTCCATATTAACTTCATGATCAGCTTTTCTATTTCTGCAAAAATAGGCTGCTGGAATTCTGACAGATATTGTGTTGAATCTGTAGATAGCTTTGGGTAATATAGACATCTTAATACTATTAAGATTTCCTATCCATAAACACAGGCTGTCTTGGATTTGTTTAGGTCATTTATTTCTTTCAGAAATGTATTGCAATTTTCATGTACAAAGCCTTCACCTTCTTAGTTGCATTTATTCCTAGGTATTTTATTCTTTTTTGAGCTATTGCGAATGGGATATTTTTATTTCCATTTCAGAATATTCTTTGCTGAAGCATTCTTAACACAATTTTTCCTATATTTTGAGGGCTGAAAGAATACCTTCAATTGTTAGATATAGAAATGAGAGGCTTAAGTCCCTGATAAGAAAGCATTCAGTAATACTATCATAAGGAATGGAGTAGAGTTTGGTTGTTTAATTTTGTTTCTCATTTAATGAATTTTTTAAAATTTTTCTTCTTGTGTCTTATTGAAATTCATCATGATATTGCAGTTCACAGAATTATATTACTTATAGCACAGTCTAAATTGCTAGTATTTCCCAAATTTTATTTCATTGTGTAAATGTACCTAAATTTATCTTTCATAGAAATCACTAATAATATTTAAAGTTATCTAGTGACTTAAAAAAAAAAATAGACTAAACTGATGGACTACTGTAAAAAAGAGTATGGAGAAATGTTGTTAAAGAAATAAATTTTTACCCAATTAGCTTCCCTATGCTTTTCTTTACTTAGAAAGTTTTTCTGCTCTGTCTCCCATCACCTGATTCTGTTGATTTAGATTATATTTGTCTTTAAAATATTTCTCTGTATGCTATTATTTCACTGTATCCATTGAGAATTAATTTCTCACACCTTTCTACAACTATGTATTCCCAGTAGAGCTTATTTGTCAAACAATCTAAATGATCTCTGATCCAACCAGAGGAACTCAATTTTCACACCTCGTCTCTAGTAATATAACATTTGGCTTGGAAATGTCTCATTACTCTAATCTTTGTATATAATGTGATGAACAGCTGTGTTGTTCTTTTTATCTGGATCTGTGCATGACACACAAGTTCAGGAATATACAAGAAAAAAATATTGTTTCTACCCAACAATAATAACCCCAACAGAGAATTATACTTTAATTTCTTTATGAAAAGTCTACTCAGATAACTTCCTTCTCTGCCATCTGGCCTACCAAAATCAATCTGCTATTCTGTTTCATATAGTTATTTCATGACCTAAATATAAAGAAGAGAAAATTGTCTCTTTTCCATGTAAAAATTTTGTTTAATGAATTGGAACTGGCAATTAGAAATTTTTAAGTGCTCTTCATTTCAAAAGTCCTTGGAGGTTGAACAAATACATTTCTATGTTCTAGATTATATTGAGAGGTTTATTATTGATAAATATATTTGTTGATGCCATCACCTAACCCCTACTTTTTCTATGTCTTATTTTATGTATGAACCCTAATCTTTCTTCTAATCGGCTATTGTAACTATGTTTAATCCTTGATGGACTGCAAAATATAGGAAGGTTATACTAGAATGTAAAGATGTTAAGTAATCCCCTTGCCTTAGCCCAATTTATAACCACATATGAAATAAACAAACAAACAGAAACCTACCTTCTCAGGCTGCTTTACACAGACACATAGCTATTCCATAAATTATTTGGTGGTGATTGCATGAGCAGAAGGAGAAAATTAAACTCTATACACTAGGTATCCTGATTTATCTAGTGTTCTATTAACCTACTCATTTCAGTAAGTGTTAATCGAAAACCTACGAGGTCTAGCAGTCCTGAGGCACTAAGAAGACTAGAAATAAGTGAAACGCCACTAGGATTTTAGTAAACTGGGCAAAAGCAAAGCAATATTCCCAATGAGGAAAATAATACCATAATGGGGAGGAACATATGCAGAAGATGGTGAAGAGATAAAACAGGAGATGAAGGTACTATTGAAGATTAAAGGGAGATAACATGAATTAGATCAAGTGGCTTTAAATAAGTGAAGCAGGTCAATTTATTAAGATATAAAATATATTTTGTTTGCATTATTGTGGACATTTTTCCTTTGCCAGTGCATATCAAAAGAAGGAAGCCAAGCCTTTCTGCAAAAGAAATTATGGAAATCACCATAGACTAAGTACCTATCATCCTAAATCTCTTCACTTGGATTTCTGGCATCAAAGAAAACCTTGGATTATTTTTAATCCAGTAGATGGACAGAGGAAGACTCAGTAGTGATTGATATTTAACTTTACACTAGTCGTATGTATGAGTTCAGGTCAGAGCAGAATTAATGGAATGCAACAATTCTGGTACTTGATTGCTATGAAGCAAATTTCATATACATGAGACAAGATAAAGAATTTGTTTTTTCAGGAAACCTTACTCTTAGTTCTGAAGATAATCAAATAAGTAAGACAGTGCAGTATGTAGGCAAATATAAAATTGATACAAAAACCAATAAAAAGAGGAAATGTTAGTTGTATATATGTTACTAGAATAAATTTTTTTAAAAGCATAGGACTGTACAACACAAACAGGGAACTCTAATATAAATCATGGGCTATAGTTAATAGTATAATTATAATAATATTCTTTTATCAGTTGTAACAAATGTATCACACTAATAAGAGATGATAATAATGGTTAGGGTATAGGGGAACTCTAATTTCTGCATGATTTTTTGTAAATCTACAACACCTCTGAAAAAAAAAACACTTTCTAATCACTAGCAATATGTTTTTGTGTATACAATGGAAAAACTATTTTGTTATAATAAAAAAACTATTAAAAAGTAGAAATAAACTCTAAAGACCTAAAGGAAGAAAATTTTATTAAGAAAAAATACTGAAATACATAAAATTCAAATGGGTGAAACACTTGGAGACACACAAATTTAAATTTTAAATGCACATGCATTTTTTAATCCAATAAGTCTATTTCCAAGCATCTATTCTCCAAAAGGACTGTGTTGTTCATTGCAGCTTTATTAACAATATTTGAAAAACTAGAAAAAGAAATGTTCATTAATAAGAAAAGATTCAATAAATTATAGTAAGCTCATACAAGAGAATGCAAGAAAGCATATCAAAAGTGTGTATTATTTGTACAAGAAAAATCTTCAAGATATATTAAGTATTTTTAAAATTGAAGAATAATATGTACAGTATGATATTTGTGTAAAGAATAAAGGAACACTATGCAAAAACTGAATGAATGCATATATACACATTATACATATATTTACATTTTTATGCACATATACACATTTATATTTATATATATGTGTGTATATTATATTTATATACACATATATAGTGAGAGAAAATTAATGAAAACCCAAATAAATGTGGTAATATTCCATCTTTACAGATTGGAAAACTTGATGTTTTTTAAGATATTAATTTTCACTAAGTTTTGATTCATAACATTTCAACCAATATTTCAGAAGAATATATTTGTGGAAATTTACAAATTGAATTTAAAATGTGCATCAAAATGTAAAGGACCTAAAATAGCCTATTTGAGAGTCATATAAGTAAGCAAGAATAATGGCTTTTTAAAAATGTAGTATCTTTATATTATGAATGCTAACAAAGTAATACTATATGGGAATATGTGGAATATAATCTCGCAGCCATTTTGTGGAAAGAAGGTGCCAGGCCAAAATAGAAAGTGCATGTAGTGTTTGATTCTAAGTAGCTCAAGTTTAAGACAGACAAAATTTAATGTTATTGATAGACATCAGAATAGTGGTTACTCTGGGGGATGGAGTGTAGTAACAAAGCCATCTTATCTAAAGGAGTGGCCAAGAAATGTATGCAGAAATTGAATTCTATCGTACAGATAGTAAAGTGCTAGAATGAACTAATCACAAGTGTACACCTTGATTAAATTTTATATATACTCACATTCATATAACCACCATTTAGATCAACATATATAACATTTCTAGGACCTCAGAGTGTTCTGCATTTTCAAAAAAATCTAAATGGTATAGTTACTAAATTCTAACCAATAGGGTATAAAGACAAATGCTATGTAGCTTATTTGAAGCTTTTTGAGACAACCTGCAAGTGTCCTTTGCCTATTATGCCCTTTTTTTCCTTTCTGCAACATAGAACACAGATGTAATTGTTGGGGCTTTATCTTGGACCCTGAAACCAAGGGCCATGCACTGGGGAAGTTTGTGGAGAAAGCTGAAAGATGCCCGAGTTCTTGCATGGGATTCATATAGGTGAGCAAGAACCAAATGACAGTCTATTTTATCACTGATATCTGGAGTTTTCTGTCACTTGGAGACAACTAAGATGACAGGTACATAGTAGTTTTACTGTAATAGCCTCATTGATATCATGAATAGCAACTGAATTTGTCTTTTCATAATCTCCATAGCCCCCAAATTGCCACCCCTTCTCCCTGTAGAGCAAATAGTATTTTCCAAGGCCTTTCTAAATCCCTTGGGTTATAAAATTGCCTCAGAACCACTATCTGTGACTCATATCCCTTTTTAGAGATAGTCTCCTTCCACTAACGTTCTAAGTACCCGGATAAGTGCTAAGACTTGTTCCAATTGTAAATAGCCCTTTGCCATTGTATCACAGCATGATTTCTGATGAGAGCTTTTTGATTCCATATTCACTCTTGCTCTCAGTATGAGACTGGAAAGAACATTTTTTCCCTAATTTGATTCAGATTCAGCAAATCCCAAACTAATACACACAAGATGCACACTTTATCCAGGATTGTTTTGGGGTGTTATTTCATGGCAATATAGGGATAAGGGACTCTCCAAAAAACTCAAACCATCTGTCATTCATGCATGTTATAAAAGAGTCAAGTTCTTTTGACACAGATTTGGTGTCCGTTGCAGACAAGATTGGCCTAAACTTACTGAGCTTCAAGGTTGTGCAGTTCATTTTGAAATATATACTTTACGTTTCTTCAAATAAAATAAACATATATGTTTTGATTAGGAGCAGATTTTAAGCTGTGAGATTACTGGCTCTACAGCAATATCAGGAAATTATCTGAACAAGCTGAGCATTTCAATTGGTAGTTCAGCTCCAAGGGTTCTTCTATAGCAGGTGCTCTTAGCCTTTTTTGTTCCTCGGACCCCTTTGAAAGTCAGGTGAAAACCATGAACCCCTTACTAAGTCCACACTATTCTGTGTATTGTTTAATAAATATATCCACTTTCACTAACACAACCCTACAAGAATAATGTTTTTTTGAATTTTGATTCAAGCTCATGGATCCCTTATTAAGTGGTGAAAGTGGTTTACATTTAATTCAGGTGCCCTCAAAAATTATCATATTTGAGCCTTTGGAAATCCAGTAGTTTTGTTTGTACAAAGTCATTGGTGGCTGGCCCTGGCCTTGTAGCGAGGAATTGTCCCCCTGCAACCCCTTCAACTCCTTCAACATGAAGATCTAATGGAAATATGATATTTTTACATAACCCTATCCAATGCAATGGGTCTAATGATAAATAATCTGACCTAAACTAGACCCATACTAGAATATCACATTCCTGGTCACAAAGTATAAGTTTTGTCATGTAACAAATGCTAGGACAATCAGAACACTTCACCAAAATTTTCAAAACAATGGGAGGGGGAGCAGATGTGGCTCAAGCAGTTGAGGCTCAAGTTGTTGAACACCTGCTACCCACATGGGAGGTTCCGAGTTCGGTTCCCCGTGCCTTATAAAACAAAAACAAAAACAAAACAAAAAACAAACAATAGGCAAACAAAAAAAAAAATAATAACTCAGGGGAGCTGATGTGGCTCAGTGGTTGAGCATCAGCTCCCCACATATGAGATCCTGGTTCAATTCCCGGCCCAGGTAGTTAAAAAAAAAAAAAAAAAAAAAAATGGTAGGAAGGTAGCACAGCTGTAATATGCAAACTTGAAGTTAATGATGCCATGTTGTCTGCAGTGTAGAAAGAGTACTTCAAGAATCTGGTTCTAGTTATGGATGTGCCTGTATTACCACAGTGTTCTACTTAGTGTACATGCTAAATTGCTGTAACAAAGAAACATTCAGTCACTTAAGGTAGTAGTTAATTTCTTTCTGATATAATAGTCTACCTGTAGGCAAGCAAAAAGAGGGAAAATAAAGTTCTGTGGTTCTAGGTCACACATGGAAAAAGATACATACTATCCTTTGCTCCTTCCATCCCCTGGAACATTGTCCATGTGTAAACAATCAAATTAAGTTCATACCATCTTGTCTCCATGGTAGAATTTAGCGAAATATACACATCTAGGTGTGTGTGGGGAGAATCTCTAGGAAATCTAGGAAATTTAGACTCTACATGGATACGTTTACATGTATAGTTTTAAATGGGATTCTTCTATTGCTGAAAGAATTAAAGCAAGAATAGATATTCGGGACAATTATCAATTTTTACCTGACAAGACAAGCTTGTTGAATTTTTCCTTAAATTAATGCACTTTCCCAATTTTTTGCCTAAGCTATTTTGAATGAGTTTCTGCAACTTGCTAATCCAGCAAGGTAGTGATATAATGAACCTTTTGACTTCTTGACCAAAATTATATTTATGAAGTAAATAATTATCAATTAAACTCTACCTGAAACTTCAACTACCCCAAAATTTGGAGAAAATTCAGTATTTAGTTAAAAGGATGTTAAATTAAATAGTTAAGAAGCTTGAGAAATTTATTATTAAGTCCTAGAGTAACTAATTCATCCCACTTTGTCTTGGAATTTCCTGGTTTTAGCACTAAAAGTTCCATGTTCCAGGATATCCTTCAGTCTGGGAAAACAGGGATGGTTAGTAACACTAAACTATAACCTTATGTCTGAGTTCTAATAACTAGGCTCCTCTCTTCCACCTGCAACCCAATTTCTTAGACAGTCATCATGCTATGACTGTATTACCTTCAGATTGTCTAGGATTGGATTCCAAGCTTATTCTTACCCATTATTATGAGGATAATATTATTAACTTGAAACCTTAAATTCATAGCTCTAACTACAATTTCTGTTGTTTTAACTTCTTTTGGTTCCTGTTGACTAAAAATGTGTCATCCCATTTAAAATATAAGCAAGAAAATATCTTTCTAGCCTTTACCTCCAGAATCTACAACCATCCCTGGCATATAAGTATGTCAAAAACAAAAAACAGTTTTGTAATTAAATTAGTTAGCTCCACATATTGCCTGTTCCCAGATCCCTATCACTACAGTCTATAGTCCTGCTTAGATATCTACTCACCAACTTTTGGTAAGTCTCCATATTGTTAGTATCCTACCAGGACTATTTGTTACCTGTCATACAAAGCATCTCTCTGCTTGAGCTGCCGTCCATTATATCAGGTAGGCTAAATCCCCAGATACTTGTATCTGTCCAGGGAGTGTGATTAAATATGAAAAACCACTATTAATATCTATTTATATAATGCATGTATCAATAAAATTCATTGTGAATTTTTAGTAATTTATTAACTAAAAAGATTATTTTTTTCAGGGGACTGGGAACTGGGTATTTTCTGTCACAAAGAAGCCCTAACACTTCATCTCTGTTCCCTCATGGTTCAGCCTTGCCATTCTCACTATTTGGGAGTCCACAGAATACTATAGAATTTGTAATCTTCTTTGAGTCATACACATAGTTTCAAGAAATTCCTGTCAATTATTGCTGAGTTCCTCAAAGAATATTTCATCCTTTATAAACAGGCCATGTCCAACCTCTCCATTCTCACCTCTCATCACTGCTCTTTATACTCTACTTTCCAGCCACACAGCTTTTTGTTTTCCAGTGTGCTCAACTTTCTCTTAGTGCTTTCATATATATATATACTCTTCTTTTTTGCCTAGGATGATCACCCCTTTCTTTTTCAGCAGATTAACTTCCACTCATTCTTCATATCTTTAATTTTAAACTCCCTTTTACTAGAAAATTCCCCTGACAGCCCATCTCTCACCTGGTGTACACATCCATCTTATGTCCCCTCATATTACCCTTCATTTCTTCTACTGTACTGTCCATTACTTAATTATTAATTTGTATGTTTAATTGTCTTCGCTCCATGCTAGGCTATAAATGCTTTAATGGAAGTAAGTATGTCTATCTAGCTTTCCATCAATTCTGAATATAATATATAGAGCTTGGCAAAATCAATTTTTTGAGGAGGGAGGGAAAGAGGGATGGATGAATAAAGGAATGGATTAATGAGTGACATGAAAGTGCCTCTTTTAAACATAGTGGACATAAACAAGGTTAAAGAAATTGACTCTGATCCCAGGGTCTGACTTGCTTTTGTTTGTTTACTGCTAAGTCATTTTCCTCCCCTGGATGTTTGTTCTTTTCCCTTCTCTTTATAAGATTGGCTCATTCTTTTACTTCAAGACTTAAATGAAAATTTTTCTGACCATCTATCTAAAAAACCTCCCCTAGCTATACTCTATTTCTTCACATTTAATTTGTAACACTTATACAATTAATAATTATCTTTCTAGTTTAGTACATGCTTATAATCTGTCCAGTCCCTTAGCATGTTTTAGTTTCCTAGCTTCTAAAACAAGTACCAAAATATAGGCTGGTTTTACAACATGAATGTATTGGCTCAGAGTTTCAGAAGTTAGAAGGCTTGCTTTTTCCTGAGGTAGTATCTTCTGGCTGCCTGCAATCTTTGACATTTCTTGGCTTTTCCATGACAAGGCAGTGGACATGGGGGTATCTTCATTTCTGGGTAGCACTGACTTACTTCCAGCTTCTCGGTGCTCCCCATATCTTCCCTCCCTGTCCAATTTGTTTTTTTATAAAGACTTCAGCTATACTAGATTAAGGTCACCCTCAATCAGTTTGGAAACACTTAACTAATAACATCTTCAAAGGCTTTTTTTACAAAGAGGTTCACATGCACAGAGCTAGCAGTTGGGACCTGAACACACCTTTGGTGGGGGACATGATTCAATCACCAACAGCATGCAAGCTACCTGAAGGCAAGGACTTTGCCTTATCCACCAGTGAATCTGTTATGTCTAGAACCAAATAGTTCTATCTCATTCACTCTCTCTTTTTCTCTCAATTAAGTAAATGAATGGATTCATAAAATTCAATTTTAAAATATATAAATACTGGTAATGTGTTATGAAATATGTTCTTATTAGAAGCCTCCATTCAATTATATTTCAAGGACTTTTAGAGGTTCAAAGTGGTAATCTCTAGAAACACTTCCAATTTTGAGATAACATCATAGGTAGAATAGTATTTGAAGAAGACTAAAAGCAATAGCAACTAAGAGAGGTTTAAAGACTTTGTAGATTGAAATTAAAATATGACACTGACTAAAAAATTGAAGAAAATGTTTGTTTACAATGATGAAAATAATTTTTCTAAGCTCCAGTTTGACCTGAATCAAAATAAACAGATATTTTCCATAATATTGTTAGAAAGAGGATTAAATTTACTATGATGAACTTGAGGGATCCTGAGATAAAAAAGGAAAGCTTAAATTCTAGTCTGTATTATTTTCATTTTAATTTTTTATTAATTTTTTGTAGAAATGTTGTCTTTTGTGTCTGACATTTCTTTCAACACGATTTCTTCAAGGTTCATCCACATTGTCACATTCATTCTTTTTTATGGCTGAATAATATTCAATTGAGTGTATATACCAACCTTTGTTTATCTATTCATCTGTTGATGGACATTGGGTTGGTTCCATCTTTTGGCAATTATTTTGGTGAATAATGCTGCTATGAACATCAGCGTGCAAATATCTGTTTGAGTTCTGCCTTCAATTATTTGGGGTGTATACCTTGAAGTGGGATTGCCAGGTCATATGGTAATTCTATCCTTATCTTTCTGAGGAAATGCCAAACTATTTTCTGCACCATTTTACTCTCTTACCAACAATGAAAGAGTGTTTCTATTTCTGTACATCCTCTCCAACACTTGTAATTTTCCATATTTTTAATAGTATCCATCCTAGTGGATGTGAAATGGTATCTCACTGTGGTTTTGATTTGTATTCCCTACTGGCTAATGATGTTGAGTATCTTTTGATCTACTTTATTGCCATTTGGACATCTTCTTTAGAAAGTTGTCTGTTAAGTCTTTTGCCCATTTTTAAATTAGGTTGTTTGTCGTTTTTTTGTTGAGTTGTAAGATTTCTTTATACATTCTGGATATTAAAACCTTATCAGAGGGGAGCAGGTGTAGCTTGGTGGTTTGAATCCTTGCTTCCCATGTATGAGGTCCCAAGTTCAGTACCCAGTACTTCCTGGGGAAAAAAAAAAACAACTTAGATGCAAAGGTCCTGTGGCTTGGGAGTGGAAGAATGTTGTGAGGAGGACTTGCCCAGCCAACCCAGCTTTTCCCCTAAACCTCCTCTCCCCTCCAGCTTTCCAATTCTCTCCTCCTCTTCCTCCTCTGGTACCATGGCTAGCCAAGGAGTTGACTACCCTCTGTTCCTCTAGATCGCTCACCACCTCACTGCTGAAGATTTAAAGACATCACCAGCATTTCCAACCAAAACGCTTCAGGGACATACTTCCCTTGCTTATTGTGAAGACAGAATAATTGAACATTATTTGAAAATCAAAGGTCTAACTGGAGGTCAAGCACTGGTCCAGTACATGAAAGTAGGAGAAGCTCTACCAACTTATGGAGTCCATTACTATGCAGTAAAGGATAAACAAGGAATTCCTTGGTGGCTAGGAATCAGCTATAAAGGAATTGGCCAGTATGATTTATAAGATAAGGTAAAGCCTCCAAAATTATTCCAGTGGCAACACTGGCCTCTGTGCAAACCTGGTATGCAAACTCTTCTCTCATCATATTCGTCTGGATAATGACAATTACTGAGCACCTGTTTTATTTGGATCAGAAGCAAAGCAAAAATTCCTTCAGCCTGGAGTTTAGACATTACTGCCATGGATTTGACAGAGACAGGAACACCAAAGGTCTCTAAGCTGGTGAGCCTGAAGGGGAAAAGTCAGTTCATCACGGCAAGCAAAGGCAGCTTAATCTCCTCAGGTTCCAAGACTTAGTGGTTAGTGAAGTGCAAAAGAGAGAGGAAATCCTTGAAATCAAGAAGGAAAAGCTGTTGCAAGAAAATCTGAAAAAAGTCAAAGAGCTTAAGAAGATCTATTTGTGGGAGGCTGAGCTCACTGGCAGAATGTCAAAAGAGTATACCCTGAATATAGGTGAGAAACCTCCTCAGGTCAGAAGAGGTGTAGGTACTGCATTCAAATTAAATGACAACTTGCTGCTGGGTAAAGAGTATCCTGCTTTTCAAGAACTGGAGAGCAATTTCCTTACACAGCAAAAGCCGGTTGAAGCAGGAAAAAAAAAAAAAACTAAAAAGGAAAACGTGACAATGAGGCAGACCTTTCTAAAACCGTGAAGAAAAAAGCAAAGCAAATTTACATGGAGGCAATGAAAAAGCTTCAGGAAATTGAAAATGAAATAAATAAATACCGAATTAGATGTGGAAAGAACCCCAGCCAGAAAGCAACAGTTAATTTACCAGGAGACATAATCCGGTAGGAGAGTAGCTCCTTGTCGGCCACTACCATTTACGATAATCCTAATGACTTTTTCACTCCTACTGGACAGCTATCAAGTTCAGTCCTTCATTCTCCAAGAATTCTTCTGCCCACGTCTCTTGGTATTGAGCTAATCCATTTCTGAATGTCGTCAGTCAACGAATAGTTTGTAGATACCAGGCAGTCCAGACCCGAGTCTTCATCTCACTACCACCGCCAGCGGAGCGGAAGCCTCGAGTTCCAGTTCCAGCTTCTCTTTGAGATGGACAACTATACACTACTTTTCTCCCTCTCCAAACCCCAAAGAAGCAGCAACACTGAAGTCCTGGATAATGGATATTAACGGCTGAGGCCAACTATCGGCCAGTATGACACCATGCATACGCTGGACTCGTTTGCCAGGGATCAGAGAAGATCCAAGAAACAGAATGGTTCTACTTCAAATTCAGGAAGCATGCCCAACCTAGCACAAAAGGATAGCTTTAGGATGGTGCTGCTCTAAGAGTCAGGAGCAACCCTCTTCTGTAACTACTTGCCGGGTACCTGCCATATGGAGAGTGTGATCTTAATTGCGGTGGCGGTTATGTCTTCCAAAATGACACTGAAGAACAGTACAGTTTCAATCCCTCCTACTGGTCCTCAGCCCACTATGGATATGACCGTCCAAGGAACTACAGAAGGTACTTTCATAAAGACGAGGTGGATCAGGTGTCCTATAATCCATACCAAACACTCCCACTGCTGAGGAAGGCTGCTGCTAAATCAGAGCACAAAACCAAAAATATCCACAAGGCCTTAACCCAGATAACCATAGGGCTATCTGAATATGAGAGCTCAGCTTCTATGGCAATGTCTATAATCCTCTCCCCTCTCCAAGCAGATAGTCTATGGGGACCAGTCAACTGGACAGTATGGATTGGAAGACAGTACAGGTTGGAAGACAGCTTGGAGAGTATGAGCAGAGGCTCTTTTGGCATGAAAATTCAAACATTAGTCTGAACTGCAGTTGGACTTCTTGATCAAGCACTGCATTCATCACTAGTGTGCCTTGCAAAATGTGTTCATCTTCCCAGAAGGCTGTTGGCTTTAGAAACCTAAAAGCATCAAAGGTTGAAGAGAAGGCTTAAGTAGCCCTGGAAGTGAATCTCACACAAAGCAGGACAAAACCCCTGAGAGGCGGCTCACCTTTTAAGCCCTGGGCTTAGGAAGACCTAACAGAGCAAGGTCTGACCACACGTAGAAACCTTGCCAAGCCAGGACTCAGTTTGAAGTTTTTCTCAGTAGGAAGCACTTTCTAAGAGAATAAAAGTTGTTGGAGGCAAATCTCAAAACAGTGAAAAGTGTGTTTAGGGTCTCCAGTAGGAAAGAAGGAAAGGGGAAATTTCAGAGCACAATTCAGAATGATGAGAAAAGGGAAACATGAAGCTCCTTAGTCACTGCTCACCATCATGACATTCAATTTCATGAGTTGACAAAGAATAATATGCTATTTCTACATGGACATGGACAAATTAATACTAGAAAATGACTTGAAGAGAGAAGCTGGATTTTCATAAAGTTCTGAATGAATGTAAATGTTTTTAGGATATTATAAAAATAATGTTCTAGGTGGAGCTGCAACTCCTACCCTACAGCTCAGTGGACTCATCCAAGTCACCTGGTGAAGAGACAACGATGGGCAATGGCCATCCCAGGGAATGGAGAGGGCCTGCATCTGCAGGCAGGATCATCCCACCCACCATATCCATGGGATATAAGCCCTCTCTCACTTGGAGTTGGAGTGGACATCACCATCCCAGTCCCCTCAGGATTGGGGGAAGAACTATGGACTAGAGTGGACTTGATGGTATTCTCTTGTTCACATATGGTGATTCTAGCAATGCAAGAAATTATAACAATGAGGTGGAGCCAGGGGCCACTTGACACTTTTGAGGTAAGGAGGGGATGAGGAGTTGAAATACAGGGGCTTCTTTGGGAGTTGGAGGTTGTCCTGAGTACTGTTGTGGCAACGGATGTAGGCCATTTTAAATCAGCACACACCACTCAGAACTGAGTGGGAGAGAGTGTGGTCTACAGTGTGAACTGTGGTCTATGGTTGGTGGCAAGGCTCCAGGATGTGTAAGTTCATTGAAGGTGGTGGGCCACACTGTGGGAGATGTTTGTGTGGGATGTGGTGGGAGGTGTGGGAGGTGGGGAACATGGGAATCCCAGTAGGTTCCATGTAATATTTTGGGTAATCTAAGCACCTCTTAAAATATATGTGTATATATATATAAATAACATTTTTGTAAGCAAATACACATATATGCATACATATTTATATATCATTTTGCAAATGTTTGTATTGTGAGAATTTTGATTTTTACCCATAATAAAAAAAATAATAAATAAAAAAAATAATGTTGTTCATAAGCACCATAAAATGGGCTCTGGAAAGATTTATTTCTCCAGTATTCTGTAATATAACTTTATAGTAACAGTTTGGGGAGAATTAAGCAGTACACTGAATAATTGACAAACTCTGTTTGGAGAATGTTCTAAGATAAAATATCATTGAGTTCCTTTTTTCTTTCCACACCATTTGTATAATGAACTATTTTTATTCAGGCTGGTAACTCTCCAACCTGGCTGTCATTTGAAATGGCAGACTTTGTATGAAAATTTTTTTATAAGCATGAGCTTGAAAACATATTTGAAGGTGATGCAAAAGGAACCCCAAAACAACAAAACAAAAAGCATATAATTCTAGATTAATTGCATGCCTTAATATGGTGAACATTAAAAAAGGAAACATCTGGATCCCAAAGGTAACTCTAAGTCCCCGAGTGACAAAAAATAAGATCAGTCATAAAAAAGTACTCCAAGTTGCAGTACATTTAATAATGAGGCTAATACCAATTCGTATTTTCCTTTTAGATACTAGTTAGCTATGGCTTACTGTAGGATTTTTTTTTTAGAATAAGTATTTTCATATTCCAGATTGATTCTTTTTTGTCATATTTATTCTGCTTCAGAATTTTTAAAAAGGTTCTTCTTTCCTCCCTTTTATACAGGTTTCTTGTTCATATTGTGCAAAGACATATCTGAACAACTTTTTTGAAATATTTTCTATCTATATTCCAAAGGATGTAATATATACATAAAGATAATTTATTAAATGAAGCTTGGGGAAAAAACTAGAGAAAAAAGACACACAAAAAATAACTTATTCCCTTTTGCATATTTGTATAGCCTTCTAGAAACAGAAATATCCTTTTGCATATTCTTTTACTCTTCTGACTTTTTAAGACCTATTTTGTTTTTACATAGGTTAATAAACTAAAGGTGTGCTACTGAAAATGTTTACATATTCTTCCATTTATATTCAGGGTTCATATGAAGCAGCTTAAAGTGCTCCCCATTGCAAGTAATCATGTTGAGCAAGATTTCAGAATTTTAGTTGCAGTATCATCATATCTTATTGATTCCAAGATGCACAGTTTTCTCATATTTACATCTCTGAAATTAGGATGCATCTTTTAATTTATGGTGTGTCCTAGGTGAATTGGTAGTATGTTCTTTTTTCTTTCTTAGCAATACATAAAATCATGCTGTATCTTACAATAAAGTTGTCTCAGAATTGAGGAACTACAGTAAGTTATTGCCTCACTGAGGACGAGAGATGCAAATTTTTAGGCTTCCTAATCTTGGGCATGTTGTTTATTTGTTTTGTAACAAATAATTCTGAGTAGTTTCACTGACTGGCAAGAAAATATTTCACCTGGCATCTTTTTATTCTGCATACCGGGGAGAAGGGTCTGGGAAATGAACTGTAGGAAGACCTTAATATTTTTATTTCTGTATGAGTATCTTACGTGAAAACATTTTTCTATTCAAGAAATAGGTATGCTCAGAATGCAGGTGTGCCTTTAAGGGGTTAATAGTATTTGGCTTCCAAGGAGGAAAACAAAGCATAGATATGGAAGATGAGCAGGACTACCGGATGATTTTCCCCATATCTTTTTTGTAAAACATCTCAAACACATTATTGGTATGTTTACTTAAAAACCATAACGTGGCAAAGGTAAATTTTCAATAGGTAAACATTCTCTTTCTTACTGTAAAATATCATATATTAATGGTAAAAAATTTTAACTCAAACTTGAAACAAATAACTAACATAAAAAACTTAATTGTAACCTGCAATCATATATCCTAGACATATCAATTGTTAACTTGTATATTATTTCAGATTTTTTCTATGCATATAACAATTTTAAAAAACAGCATCATATTACAAAGACAGTTCTACAGTTTATTTTGTCACCCAGCATGCATGTCTTGGACCTCAATCTGTATCAATACATATTGATCTTCCTCCTGAAGAAGTATGCTTCATAAGATGGATTTGAAAAACTGCCTCACCTTCCGTGATTTTTTTTCCTACATTTGAGAAAAATCTTCCTTGTACATATATAAGCAATAAAGATTCCAGAATTTTCTTTAAAGATTAGTTTGGCCTGCTCTTAGAAACAAAAGTTCAGACTAAAGAGTCTTCTTAAGTATTGGTCTTTGGGGAGCAGATATAGCTCAGTGGTTGAGTGCTTGTTTCCATGTATGAGGTCCTGGGTTCAATCCTCAGTACCTCGTTTAAAAAAAAAAAAGTATCTGGCTTTAAGAGCCTTCATAATCAGAATAATGACTTTAAATTTCCAATCCATTGTGGAACTATAGTTTTGCAAAATAAAATAAAAGTGTATTACTAAGAAAAAAAACCTTTTCAGATATACGGTTTCCAAATATTTTACCCATTCTATCGTTTGTCTTTTTTACCTTCTTGTTAAAATCCTTGGATATGAAAAAGGTGTAATTTGGTTGAATTCCCATTATCTATTTTTTATCTTGTTGCTCATGCTATTGGTGTAAAGTATAAGGAACCATTGCTTAATACAAGGTCCTGAAGAGGCTTCCTTATGTTTTCTTCTAGGAGTTTTATAGTTTCAGCCAGTGTTTTTAAGTATTTTATACATTTTGAGTTAATTTTTATATATGGTTTTGGGTAGTGTTCCACCTTCATTTTTTGCATATGGCTTTCCAGTTTTCCCAGTACCATTTCTTGAAAAGTAGCTTGATTCCTTGTCAAAAATAAATTTTTGATATGAGTGTTTATTTCTGAACTCGCAATTAATTCTATTGGTCTCTATACATGCCCTTGTGCCAGCGTTATGCTGTTTTGATTACTGTAGCTTTCTAATAAGTTGTAATATCAGGAAGTGTGAATCCTCTTTCATTCTTTTTCTGGATGGCTTTGGCTATTCAGGGCCCCCTAACCTTCCAAATAAATTTGATGGTTGGCTCTTCCATTTCTGCAAAGAATGCTGTTGGAATTTCTATTCGAATTTCAATGAATCTCTATATCACTGGCTAGAACTGACATCTTAACAATGTTGTCTTCAAATCCAAGAATGTGCAATGTTCTTCAATTTCCTTAGTTCTTTGAGTTCTTTAGCAACTTTTTGTAGTTTTCTATATGTAAGTCTGTTTTAGATTCCTAGGCAGCTTAAACAAATACCATAACATGGATTGAATTAAACAATAGGAATTTATTTATTCTCTCATGATTTTAAGACCAAGAAAATGTCCAAATCAAGATATCATCAAGGCGATGCTTTCTTCCTGAAGACCAGCATCTGGATGTCAGCGACCCTTGGCTCTTCTGTCACATGGCTACATCTGCTGGTCTTTCCTTCTCTTCCAAGTTTTATTGCTTTCATCTACTTGCTTTTATAGCTTTATATATATATATATAAAGAGAGAGAGAGAATATGAATAAATATATATATATATATGAATATATATATATATATATATTCATTCTATTTATAAAGGACTCCAGTAAGAGAATTAAGACCCATCCTAATTGAGGTGGGTCACACCTTAACTGAAGTAACTTCATCAGAAGGTCCTACTTACAATGAGTTCACACCCAAAGGAATGGATTAAATTTAAGAACATATTTTTCTCGGGTACATATACCTTTAAAGTACCACAAAGCCCTTCACTGGCTTAGTTTAATTTATTCTTAGATATTTGATTCTTCTACTTGTTATTGTAAATGGATTTTTTTTTCTTCAGATGGTGCATTACTAGTGTATACAAGCACTACTAAGTTTTGTGCATGTTTATCTTAAAACCACTACTTCCAAATTAGTTTATTAGCTTTAGAAGTTTGATAGTGGGTTTTTCGGAATTTTCTATAAGTACAATTATGTCATCTGAAAATGTGGTATGTTTTATTTCTTTCTTTATAATTTGGATGACATTTAATTATTTTTCCTGTCTAATTGCTCTGACTAGACTTCCAGTACAATGTCAAATAACAGTGTTGACAGTAAGAGTCCTTGTCTTGTTCGTGATCTTAGAGGGAAATTTTTCAATATTTCACCATTGTGTATGATATTAGTTGTGTTTTTTTCATATAAGCCCTTTACCACACTGAGGAAGTTTCTTTCTATTCCAGTATTCTGAATGTTTTTATCAAGGTATGCTGGATTTTGTCAAATGCCTTTTCTCTGTCAATTGAGATGAATATGTAGTGTTTTTTTTTTTCTTTGTTCTATTAATGTGGTGTATTGCATTAGTTGATTTTATTGTGTTGAACTACCCATGCATACCTGGGATTGATCCCACTTGATAATGTTTTATTATTATTTTACTATGCTGTTGGATTTCATTTGCTAGTATTTTGTTGAAGTTTTTGCATCCATATTTATAAGGGATTTTGGTCTGTAATTTTCTTTTCTTGGGGTAACTCTATCTAGCTTTGTTTTTAGGGTGATGTTGGCTTCATAGAATGAGTTAGGAAGTACTCCATCCTCTTCAATATTTGGAAGAGTTTGAACACAAGATTGGTGTTAATTCTTGTTAGAAGTTATGGTAAAATTCACCAGTGAAACTATCTGGTTCTGGGCTTTCATTGTTAGGAGGTTTTTTCATTACTATTTCAATACGTTTACTTATTATTGCTCTGTTGAGATCTTCTATTTATTCTCAGGTCTGTGTAGGTAGTTGGTGTGTTTCTAGGAATTTGCCCACTTAGTCTAGGTTATCTAATTTGTTGGTGTACTCTTGTTCATAGAATACTCATGATCTTTTTTTATATCTTTATGGTTGTTAGTTATGTTCCCCTTTTCATTTCTGCTTTTAGTTATGTGCATTCTCTCTTTTTGCCTAGTCACTCTGGCTTAGGATTTGTCAGTCTTATAGCTCTTTTCAAAAAACTAACTTTTGGTTTCATTGATTCTCTCTATTGTTTTGTTGTTCACTATTTTGATTATCTCAACTTTTACCTTTATTTCCTTCTTTCTGCTCTTTTTTGGCTTAGTTTTCTCCTTTTATAATTGATCCATCATTTGTGTGGTTAGGTCTATGATTTGAGATTTTTTAATATAAGCATTTGCAACTACATATGCTCATCTCAACATTCTCTTTGCTGCATCCCACAAATATTGGTATATTGTGTTTCCATTTTCATTTTGCCTTTATATTTTTCCTGATTTTCCTTGTGACTTCCACTTTAACCCATTGTTGTTTCAATGTTCTGTTTAATTTCCATATATTTGAGAAATTTCCATTTCTGATTCTGTTGTTAAATTTGAACTTCATTATTTTGTGGTTGTAGATGATACATTGTATGACTCATGTGCACTACAGAAGAATATGTATTCTGCTGAGTTTGGGTAAACTATTCTATATAAGTCTGTGTGATGGTTTGAAACTGTATGTACCCCAGAAAATCATATTCATAAACTAATCCACTCCTGAAATAGGGTGTAACCTATTGTGAGTAAGACCTTTTGATGAGGCTACTTCAGTTAAAGCATGGCCCAGCGTGGGTCTTAATCCTCTTACTGGCGTCCTTTATAAACCAGATGAATACAGAGAAAAAGAGAGAGAAAGCCATGTAAGTAAGAAGATGAGAGCAACAAAATCTGTAAGAAAAGGGAGAGACCAGAAGATGCCACCATGTGCCTTGCCAAGCGACAGAGGACCCAAGGATCCAGGCAGCTGGTTTTAGGGAGGAAAGCACTGCTTTGATGATGCGTTGATTTGGACATTCTCACAGATTCAAAACTCAAAGCTTGTAAGCTAATATCTTCCCATAGTTTTAAAAGTTACCCCATTTTATGATATGTGTTCAGCAGCCTAGCAAAAGAAAACAGTTTGTCAGGTCTAGCTGACTTATGTTCAACTCTTCTATTTCTTTATTGATCTCCTGTGTACATGTTCTATCCATAATTGAAAGTAGTGTATTGAGGTATCCTACAATTACTATAGAACCATCTATTTCTACCTTTTAATCTGTCAATATTTGTTTCATATATTTTGAGGTTCTGCCATTAGGTGCATATATATTTATAATTGTTAAGGTTATGTCTTCATGTTGAATTGACCTTTTTATCAGTATATAGTGATCGTCTTACAACTTTTTAATTTAAAGTCTATTTTTTCTAATATTAGTATAACTACCCCAGCTCTTTTAGTTTCTTTTTGCATGGTATTATTTTTTTTCCATTCTTTCACTTTCAACCTACTTGTGTCATCGAATTTATGGTGAGCCTCTTGTAAACAGCATATAGTTGGAGCATAGGTTTTTATCTATTCTGCCAAACTCTGCCCTTTGGCTGGAGAGTTTTATCCATTTATATTTAAACTAACTACTGATAATGCAGGACTTTCTTCTGCCATTTTGATATTTGGTCTTCATGAGTCTTTTACCTTTTTTGTCCCTCAATTTTTACTCAATATCTACTTCATATTCAATTTTTTGTACTGTACCATTTTGAGTCACTCATTTCTTTCTGTATATATATTTCATATATTTTCTTTATGGTTATCATGGGTTTAAGTTCAGCATCCTAACCTATAACAATCATGTTTGATTTGATAATAACTTAACTTCAATAGTATACTCATACACTTTTCCTTATCCCCTCTCTCCCCACACCTTTATGCTGTGCTTTTTCAAAATATACATTATATAACTTGTATGATATAATGTATAATTGTAATTATACATTATTTAATTTATATCTTCATATATGTCCAAACTATAGATTTACTCTTCCTTTTTTTTTTTTTTTTTTTTTTTTTTTTATTTTTATTTTACAAACTGTAAGACATAAAAAGGGAAGTTACATACCAAAACACACAAAACAATAGTACTGGCATTTATAATTACCCTCAAGGTTACCTTTACCAGAGATTACTATTTCTTTGTGCCACTTTAACCCCTGTGTAGATGCCTTTCCTTTCTGCCTGAAACTCCCTTTAGCATTGTTTGTCAAGCAATTCTAGTAAGATAAACTCCTGCAGCTTTTGTTTACTTGGGAACATCTTCATTTTTACCTCATTTTTGAAAGACAGTTCTGGTGAACATAAAATTTTTGACTGGCAATTGTTTTCTCTCAGCATTTTAAATATTTTGTACCACTGCCTTCTTGCCTCCATGCTTTCTCATGATCAATCAGCACTTAATCTTACTGGGACTCCCTTGCACATAGCACATATCTTTTCTCTTTAATCTTTCAGAACTCTCTACTTGACCTTGGCATTCAACAGTTTGACTATTATGTGTCTGGGTGTGGCTTTCTTCAAGTTAAATCTATTTGGCATATACTGGGATTCCTGAATGTGTATATTTATATCTTTCATTAAATTTGAGATTTTTTTGCCATTATCTCTTTGAATATTACTTCTTCCTCTTTCTTTCTTTTTCATCTGGAACTACCATCATGTGTGTATTGGAATGCTTGATGATGTCCCACAGGTCTTGAGGTTCTGCCCACTTTTTTCATTATTGTATCTTCCTGCTCCAGATCTTGAATGATATTGATTGTCTTGTCTTCAAGTTCACTGATTCTTTCTTACACCAAATATACTGTTGAAACTCTCTAGGGAACTGTTCATTTCAGTTATTGTGGTCCTCAAGTGTAGTAGTTTTGTTCAGTTATTTATTTATTTATTTATTTATTTATTTATTTATTCAGATTCTCATACTGTACATTCATTGCTTTTTTCATATAACAAACTTTATTTTTAAAAGAGGTTTTAGAACAGAAGAGTTGCATCAAAAGTATAAAGGGAGCCTCCCTGGCACCAAGGGATTGCTACCAAGTGTCAACTGGCAATGTTACTGGAAAAATACCTTGAATAAAAGGGGGAAAAGGTAAAGCCAAATGAGTTTATATGGCTAAGAGACTTCAAAATGAGTTCGGAGATCACCCCAGAGGTAATGCTTATGCACATCTCAGTAGGATCTCATAGAATATCAAAGTGAATATCACCCCAAATAGTGGGGCTCCTGAGGGCTCTGGAGACACCCAGGTCCTATGTCAGGGCGGATAGCTCTGGAGTTTAGTGCCTTGCCAGTGGGCCCGACTTTGAAGTTTGTGCTTCTGAGAGTGACAGTTGGACTCAACTATGTCTTCCCTGCACATAGTTCATCTGTCCCTTCTATTCTAACCTATACTTGGTGCTAGAGTTTGTAGGTGTATGTCCAGAGACTTGAGTATTTGGGCTGTCCATGTGCCAGCTGGTCTTGGAACCTCGGTGGAGCAGCAGCTCCTACTCTACAGCTCATTGGACTCACCCAGGACAACTGGTGGGGAGATGATGATGGACAATGGCCGTACCAGGGAAGGGAGAGTCTGCAGCTGCAGGCAGGATAATCCCATCCATCTTCCCCATGAGATATAAGCCCCCTCATTTTGAGGTGGAGTGGACATCACCATCCCAGACTCCTCAGGATGGGGGGAAGAACTATGGCCTAGAGTGGACTTACTTGTATTCTACTATAGGCATATTGTGATTCAAGCAATGGAAGAAATTACAACATTGATGTGGAGCCAGTGGCCACCAAAGGCTCTGGAGGCAGGGAGAGGGAAAACCAGTTGTAATACAAGGGCTTTTTTGGGACTTGGGAATTGTCCTGAGTGACATTGCAACAACAGATATAGGCAATTTTATATCATCATAAAACATGCAGAACTGTGTGGGAGAAAGAGTGTGGTCTACAATGTGAACTATTGTCCATACTTAATGGCAAATCCCCAGGATGTGTTTATCAATTGCAATTAGTGAGCCACATTAATGAAGGATGTATATGTGGGAGGTTGTGGGAGGTGTGGGAGGTGTGTCAGGTGGTGCGTATGGGAGTCCCTATATTTTTTGTGTAACATTTATGTTTAAAAAAAAATTATTGATTAAAAATTTTCCAATTGCAAAAAAAAAGTATAAAGGATCCCTGTATACTCCACCCCAAACCCCTCCCACCTCTTCCCTTATTAATAACATCTTACAATAGTGTGGTACATTTGTGACAATTGATGAATAAACATTGAAACATAGTTTACACTGTGGTTTGCACTTAATTCCAATGCCCTAAAAGTGCCTTATGTTCCATCTATTATTCCCTCTTTCTTAATATCCTTTATTTATTTCTCCATGTTTTCCTTTATCTCCTTTAGCACACTGAGCATCTTTTTGTTTTTATTTTATTAAGTCTTTATCTAGTATGTCCAAAATCTGGTATTCTCATTGATAGTTTCTGGATTTTTATGTTGTTCTTTGGATGGGCCATCATTTTCTGTTTCTTTTTTTGTCCTGTAATCTTTTGTTGGACACTGTATATTTTAATACTTTAAAGTGCCAGTTCTGTGATTTAGTCCCTGAGCTTTCTGTTCCTTTAGTTTTCAGCTAGTGAAAAGACAGAGATTTCCTTGAGTACCAGGAGCGAACAAAAACAAACAAATGCATAAAACACTTTTCACACAATTTGTAAATTGGCTCTGCTTTTGCTGGTGCTCCCTTTCAAAGTTTATCCCTCTTATCAAGATTTGCACAAGGCAAAAGTGAAGTGAAAGGTCCTCTTTGTCCTGAGCACGTATGTTTTCCTGGTCTTGCCTGTGGCCTTGGGAATACCTTCATTTACAGGAATTTAAATACTTTCTCTACTCCCTATGAAATAGACTTCCTTCCTGTCTCAGATATTCTACTCTTTGTTTTAAGGCAGGTAATCCTTTGTCCCAGGACACTTTGTATTTATTATTTCTTATACTTTGGTTTCCATGAGCTGCTTCTGCCTGTACTGCAAGTACTGGGAGGGTGAGACAGGGTCCCAGGTCCTGGTTCAGTCTTTCAGTCTGTATATGATAGACTGGCACTGACATATAGGTGCCACAGTATGTGCATAGGTATTAGTCTAATTCCTCTGGAATAGGGCTAGGCCATCAGGGTGAGAGTGCAGGGTGGCTCCACACAACTTTGGAAAAGGGTTAGGGAGAGGTCACCAAGGGTATCATTAGCTTGTCCTGTTGATTTTCTTTTCATTTAAAAAGTTTATTGAAGTATTTCATTCATTCATAAACATACATAAACAATAAGTATATAGTAAAAGTTGTGAACTTACAAAGCAAACATACATATCATCTTACAGGGCTCCCATAAGGTCCGCTTGGTTTTTAAAGCTCTAATTTTTTTTCATTAAGCACTCACCAATTTACTCCAATCCTTTAATTCTTTTCCTGTGTTCTGAGGAAGATGATGCCACCATTTTTGCTAGTTATTCAAAGATTCTGTGAAGGAAAAATACTCTAGAACATCATACACTGTCATCTTGTTTGACCAGAATTGCATATTCAATATTCTTTTAGTACTCTAATTCTTTGAAATTTAGTAATCCACTTGTTATTTGTGTCACTTAATATGACTTATGTTGCAAGATACAGAAAGACCCCAAAATATGTTTGTAAACAACACAAAAGAGAGGCAGTGGCAGGCAGGTCCAGAGCACTTAATTTAGGAATTAAGCCTCTTTCCATCTCTCCATTTCATCATGACATGCAAAGAAAAGAAATATGGCTTTCATATTTCCAAGATGTTTGCCACAGTTTTAGGCACCACATGCAGATGGCAGTCTGCAAGTCAGAAAGAGTAGTATTCACTGTTTAGCAGTTAAAACGGCCTTTGATAGAAACCTCTAAACAGATTTGCCATATTACCTTTTTGGATAGAATTGTGTCCCATAGAACTGCTACAGTAGTTTAGACTAATTATGATTTACCCAATGGAACATGATTAAGTCTGGTCCATTGCTTCATCCAAAACAAAGCAGCTTTCCTACCAGATTTCTAGTTCTTGTTTTTTGTAGCATTTTAATTACCATACTTCTGGTCTGAGATAAACATGTTTATAATTCATCTTCCCCAAACATGTTCTTCTTTGACATTTTCCTTTTCCCGTGTTTTCTAAAATCGTGGTTCCAGGTGGTTACATCTAAGCCACGTACTCCTACCCTGCTGGAATTAGGGTGGACACATAAAATGGAGAAAATCATTGTATATCATTTGTTAATTAAATAAAGTTGTTCCACATCAAAAATGTGACAATGAGACACAAAGCTTGAATGGATCTAATTGCTTGGAACACTGAAACCATAAGTTTACATGGAGTTGTGACCACAACTGGTACAGTAATTTACCAGAGCCATATAAAAGTAAATTTACAGACACTCAGAAACATAATCTTGTAATAAATACTGGACTTTAAACTGAAAAAGAGAACAGATGGTCAGGGAGCAGTACACTAAAGAGAGAGAAAAGGAGAGATGGAGAGGGACACAGAAAAGAGGGGAAGGTGGGAGAGAGAGAAATTTGCGCACGGACATATGCAGTTCCAATGATATCTAGTTGCATTTTCTATGGAGGATTGAATTATATAAAATGCCCTGGTATACTGATAACCAACATCCTCATTGATGTAACTTCTTAGAATATTCTGTTTGTCCTTGAAACCAAATGATTTCTTCCCAGAAGATTTTATCTTCCTATTTTCACCTTCTCCCCTTCAAATCTTCCAGCCACCAGTATCAAGCGAAGGTTTTTGTTGTTGTTGTTGTTGTTTGTTTGTTTTATTGTGGGTAAAAATCAAATTTTTCACAATACATACCAATATTTGTAAAATGATATATAAATATATATGCATATATGTGCATTTGCTTGCAAAAATGTTATATATATATATATATATATATATATATATATATTTTTTTTTTTTTTTTAAAGGTGCTCAGATTACCTAAATATTACACAGAAACTACAGGGATTCCCATGTTCCCCACCTCCCACACCTCCCACAACATCCCACACAAACATCCCCCACAAGTATGGCCCATCACTCTCAATGGACCTACACATCCTGGGGCCTTGCCATCAATCATAGACCACAGTTCACATCGTAGACCACACTCTCTCCCACACAGTTCTGAATGGTGTGGGCTGATTTAAAATAGCTTACATCTGTTGCCACAACGGCACTCAGGACAACCCCCAAGTCCCGAAAAAGCCCCTGTATTTCAACTGCATTTCCCCTCCCTGCCCCGAGAGTGTCCAGTGGCCACTGGCTCCACCTCACTGTTATAATTTCTTCCATTGCTAGAATCACCATATATGTACAACAGAATACCATCAAGTCGACTCTAGTCCATAGTTCTTCCCCCAATCCTGAGGGGACTGGGATGGTGATGTCCCCTCTACCTCCAAGTGAGAGAGGGCTTATATCCCATGGATATGGTGGGTGGGATGATCCTGCCTGCAAATGCAGGCCCTCTCCATTAACTGGGATGGCTGTTACCCATTGTTGTCTCCTTGCCAGGTGACTTGGGTGAGTCCATTGAGCTGTAGGGTAGGAGTTGCAGCTCCACTGAGATTCCACGCACACCTGGCACATAGGTAGGCCAGAGGCTCCAGTCTCTGGAAGCATACCTAAAAACTCCAGCATCACATATAGGTTTGAATAGAAGGGACTGATGAACCATGTGCAGGGAGGACTTATTTGAGTCCAACTCTGTCACTCTCAGGAGCACAGATTCCAAAATAGAGCCCACTGATAAGGCGATAGTCTCTGGGGCTATCCTCCCTTATATAGGACCTGGATGTGCCTCAGGAGTCCCTCTGTTTGGGGTAATATGCACTTTGGTGATCTATGAGATCCTATTGAGGTATGCATAAGCATTACCTTTGGGATGACCTCCCGACTCTCTTAATTTTTTTTTTTAAGGAATCTTTTTTTTTTTCCATTTTTTTTAATGTCCTGATCCACTAATTATATTTTGTTTTGTTTTGTTTTTTGTTTGTTTGTTTGTTTGTTTGTTTTTTCCTGAGTTTCCTTGTGTTTATCTCTTACATTTAAGCTTATCATTGTTGTTTCTTTTTCCTATTAAGTGTATTTGGTTATTATATGGGCTACATGTTCAGGGAAGATTTAGATCACAGAAGGGTTACAATGTGTGCTGCAGAGGATTATTGGTGGGGAGTATCTGGGATGGGGGATTCATGGGAGTAAGTTCATCTGAATATATATGAAAGATATACAAAATTGTTCAAATGATCAAAGGATGGGGCACTGTCACGATGGGTGGACAATCACTCAATAAATGAGGGAATCTGAATTCCCAGCCGGGAGAGCTCTGCCACATTCTCCAAGGGAGCAGCAACAGTCCTCTGAGTGCAGGGATAGTGTCTGTCAAAAGAGGATGGCCCACTGATGAGTTCTTGTTATTGATGACTAGCCTTATGAGTCTTTGCTCTGGTAACTGAAACTTAGCCTACTGTTATGGGGTGCCTAAAGGTTGCCACCTGAGAGCCTCCTTGTTGCTCAAGTGTGGCCTCTCTCTAAGCCAAACTCAGCATATGAATGCATTACCTTCCCCCCAACATGGGACATGACTCCCAGGGATGAGCCTCCCTGGCAACGAGGAATTAATACCAAGTGCCAACTGTCAACACGACTGGAAAAAGACCTTGAATAAAAGGGAGAAAAGGTAAAGATAAATGAGTTCAAGTGTCTAAGAGACTACAAGCTAAGATTTTGAATACCTAAATTTACTATTTCCTCTGTACATCAAACTGTTGTCTTTTATTTTTAGAGAATATAGCCAGAGAATGCCAGCACTGGACAGGACCTTTCCATCACTTATTTCACTAATTTTACAGATGAGGAAACTGAGACCCATAGAGCTGAATTGACACAATGACAGTACCATAGACAGAATCTTTCGATTCTTCAGATTCCCAGCCTAGAATTATTTTACTCTACCAACGATGTCATTGTTTTATGTATATATGAATATTTATGAAAAGTTTAAGTACACAATACAATCTTTTCTTTTTAATCCTTTTGATATCAGCAGCAGCTACCATTTGTGATGCTTCTGGTGATCACTTCCAAGCCTTAGTTGGCTGACTCGTTGCTTCTAATTTTAATGCCCTCGAAGGATTCTTTCTGTTTGATGTACTCTTTCTGTTTGTTACATGCGTGGTTGATTGCTCTACCACACAGCTTCCGCTTTGGTATGTACTGCTGTTAACGCCATCCCTCACATGGCCAGCTTAGGAAAGATGAAGCATATCAGCTGCACTAATCTTATCTTTTATGTTCCTATAAGATCAGTTAGCATCATTGAACTTTGTTATTTAAGATTTTATATTGTGATTTGGGCTTAGTAAACATGGAGTAAAACATCAGAATATAAGTGAATATCAATTTTTCAATAATGCAGAAAGTATTTCTGTCAAATTCTCTTGGTTTCCTTGTATTCAACTTTTTCCTCAAAATACACACACACATGCATGAACATGACACACATGTACAAACATGAACACACACATATACTTCTCTCTCTCTCTCTCACACACACACACACACAAATTCTGTGTTGAATGTATTTTAAACAGAGCAGTACAAAAGAACCAGCAGCCATCTAGTTCATCTATTCCCACTTTCCAGTTTGAGGAAGAAAATTAATCTATTAGGCAAAAGATTTGAAGGGACACAAATTTAATAACTTAGAATAATTTTTTTATGTTATACACACACATATATAATCATATTTATCTTATAGGAAAAATATATTTTATGCACTTGACTTCATAAAAATATGTTTTATGTACTTTATAAATATTTAAATAACAGTGGTGTTAATACACTTACCTTGATTTTATGTTCCAAGATATCTAAATGACACAACTTCTCAGGCACCATTAGCGAATTACATCATTAATGCAAAGTCAGTAAGAAACAAATCATAGTGATGAAGGTGAATTTTGTATGTATCAGCTTAACGAATAAAAGTATAAGTGATTCATACTTAAACTATAGCACATACCTACTTTAAATTCTAGATATAGAAAATTTTTAAGCCAAAACATATTCTAGGATTAACCAGACTAAACATGGCAAAGTAATTGATGATAATAAAACTATATTTTAAAAGTTATACAGCAACAATTGGACACAGGTTCTGAGTTGTAATTAATCCCCAGAGATCAAAATATCCTGCCCCAATATCCCACCCCATCCCACTCCCTGATAGAAAGGGTGGATGTGGGAGCCAAATAATAAATGAATTTCTAGACAAGGTTTGGCTTAGAAAAGGTCCCTAAGGCTTGTGGCCCCATTTGTTGGTCAACCTCAGGTCCCTGAATATATAATTGGGATTAACATACTTTGTAGTTGGTGCCACCCCCATATTGGCATTTAATGAATAAAGTAAGGGATATCTTCATGTGTATGGCTGAATGCAAGCCTCAGAAACAGCCCTAACTGTTCTTCCCAAGGAAATTAGTGCCAATCTCAAGGACCTAAGTAATGAAAGAGTGGTGGTCACCATCGTGGCTTTAATTAATTCACAAGTCTGGTCCTTACAAAAACCAGCTGTATCCTGAAGTATGACTACAGACTACTGGAGATTCAACTGAATAGTAACCCAACTGTAGCTGCTGTCATTGTTGTGGTATCTACTCTAGAGCAGATTAATCCATGCCCAGGTATCAGCACATTGGTTTGGCAAATGTGTTGTTTTCTATTCAGATCAGATAAAGCAGATCAGAAACCATTTGCATTCAGGTGGAATGGAAAAATTAAGCATTTATGATTTTTTTCCCAGAATTCTGTTAACTTACCTTCCCTTTGTGAGAATATAGTACTAAGATATCTAGACCATGTAGACATCCCACAGAACATCACATTGATTCACTACATCAATAAAATTATGTGAAGCAGGTTATTGAGCAAAAAGTAGCTAGCAAAGAGGAAGTCTTAGTAAGATATGCACATCCCAGGATGTGAGAGATAAATCAACCATATGAAGATTTAGAGACTAGCCTAACACATCAGTGTAATACTTAGCAGTGCAGTTTTCATGACCTACAAGGATATCCCTTCTAAATTAAAGGACACATTATTGCATCTTGCAACTCCTACCACAAAAAAAGTAGCACAATGACTGGCAGATGACTTTGGGTTTTAGAGGTAGAATATTCCACACTTGTGTGATATGGAAGTCTACCAGATTTTAGTGGGTCCCAGATAAGGAAAAGGATGTAGGTAGATCCAGGATTTAGGTAAAGCAATCTGTCTTTGGGCCATATGACCAGCAAACCCAATGATATTGGATGTATCAGTAGTGGTAGAAGATTCCATGTGGCATGCTCTGGTGGGAGACTCACAACACAGGCATGTGGGGTTCTGGAGCAAGGTCATACCATCTGAAGTGAAGACTTACACAACTTTGAAAAATAATTTTTGGCATGATACTGATCTTAGTAGAGACAGAGTGCCTGACAATAATAGCATGCATCTGAAGTTTTCTATCTTGTTTTGCCAGACATAATTAGTCATAAAGTCAGGTGACCACATCAGCAATCCATTATAAGATGGAATTGGTATATCCCAAATCAAGCATGACCCAGATGAGATAGCACAAGCAAGCTGCATGAGCATGCAAACAAGGCCTGCATATCATCTACCACTGTTGCATCAGTGACCTTCCCTCAGTTCATACCAGCTGTCAGAAGAGAAAAAAGCCTGCTATTTGGCTTTACAAATGTGTCTATTTGATATGTGTGTCCAAGCTGAAAATGAAATAAGGCACAGCTACACTGCAGCCTCACTCAGGAAAGGCCTTGAAAAACAATGGGTTCTGGCAGGAAATCTTCCCAATAGATGGAGTTTCAGATGGTAAATGTGGCCATTCATTTTATGTACACAGAGGTTGAAATATTTGCATAGCTCTAGATTGTGCTTAATAACCTTACTTGCTAGAGAGAGGCTTGGAAGGGAAAGATTGGAAAATTAGGGATAAGAAGATCTGATATACAGTCATGGGGATGGACAGGGATGGGAATAGATAGAGTGTAAGGTGTAACACTCACCAGAATATATCTACCAAGTAGTAAGATTTTCTCAGTTGATTTCACCCAGTCAGTGTCATTGGCCATTCCAGAACTGGCATTATGGGCACATGAATTTAATTAATTCAGTGGCCAAAGTGGGAAAGATGAAGGTTATGCATTGGCCACACAACACAGGTTTCCACTTATCAAGGCTCAGTTATCTACTGCTGCAACTGAATGTCCAATCTGCCAGCAATATAGACCAATGCTTGGACCCGATGTAGAACTATTGCTTGAGGAGACCAATCAGCCATTTGAAAGCAGGTTGACAATATTGGACCCCTATCAACCTGGAAAACACAAAGATTTTCTCTAACAGGAAAAGATACATATTCTAGGTATGATTTTGCCATCCCTGCCCACAAAGCCTTATCATGACTACTACCAAAGGTGTATATTACCATGAGCATGGCTACTTCCAATGGAATGGCCCACCCAATCGGCACCACAAAGGAGAAAGATGTCTCTCAGTGAGAAGGTGATATATTGTGAGTGCACAAGTAAGGAACTGGGGAATATTCCCCAAACTCATTCAAAGTGGGAATTGGAGCTAAGGTTTCTATAGGCAAAGCAGATGGGTAGGGTAGAAGAAAACAAGTGATGCCAGGGGTCTTGTAAGAAGGTTATGTGCAATTTTTTTAGTCCTGCATTGCCTCAAGCACATTCAACTTGTCTTTGGTTTCAGCAGCTAATAAACCACAGTTTAGATATTGTTGTGCAATTGCAAGGCTTTCATGGCTCCTTTCTCAGCTGACCACTCAAGGATATCAAGCTTTTTGTCTTGGAAAAGTTACAGATTTACTGGGTCATATGGTGCTCCTGACACCATTCTGTCTGGTTTTGTTTTGAGACTTTATCTTATTACTATAAGCAAAACTGAGAAGGTCTGGTTAATATCCTTCAGGGAACTAAGTGCAAAGAGTAAAGTTCTAAAATTAGATTAATAGAAAACAAGCTCAATTAGTTTTAGAACTTCAGAGCTGCTTAAGTGAAGAAATTTTAATAAGCACATTTTCCAGCTATCATGTATTAAGTACTTTTTTTTCAGCATGGGATCCCACATAGCTTTGGTCAGATCACAGAAACCTCCTTCCAGCAAAGGATATGTGAGAATGGGCCCATGACCAAGGAACCCACTGATTATATCAAATATGTACCACCAGAAGCTGCTGGCTTGAAAAAGTTTTAGAAAATCAAGTTAAAGAGGCAGCTTAGGAGCAATATCTGATGAGGATAGGGCTCTAACCTCCATAATGTCATATAGATATTGAATCTTCATAGGAAGAATACATGAGAACTAAGGGGTAGAAACTAAAGTGGCCCCACATACTAATATTTTAATGACCAACGATGGGATTTCGCATTGTTAGAGGTTCTAGTCTCCTAAGGGTGCAGTTTGCCAGGGGGAAACAGTAAGTGTCCCATAAAACAGTAAGTTATGGCTCACTCTTCAGCACTTGACGCTTGTTGTGCCCAGAGACAAGTAGAAAAGGAGAAGCCATTATCTTGGCAGGAATAATTGACAGTGATCACTAGGAAGTAGTAGGACTTCTGGGGAAAACGGCCTGAAGTTGCAATGCCTCCCTGAAGCAAACAAAGCGTCCTTGATGCTGATTAGAAACATTCCAGTTTTGTGCAGCATGTTCTGGGTGAATAGAACAGCAATGAATAAAGAACTCACTATGTTGCAAAGAGATAAGCAGACGTTCCCTGCATTATGTTTCTCCTTTTGCAGACTCCCAATAAATACGGTGGTGAAACCAGAATCTGGGCTCTCAGTCCTTGAGACTGTCAGTCCCCTGGTCCCACCTTTTTTCTCTATGTGTCTGTCTTTTCTTTAAGGTCTGCAGTGCCTTCCTTTCTGACCGTTCGTTGTTGAGCTGGACTCATCAAGTGGCGCCCGCACAGGGACAGATTGGAAGAAGGCTGGATATCAGTGTTGCTTCGAGCGAAATCACCAATTAAAAGTGGCGGAACACCACAGAGCCCCCGAGAGCGTGAAGAGAATTGGCCACTCAAGTCCTCTGTGAGGTAGGGACAACTCTATAATTCAGGGTTAACTATGGGAAACAGAGACAATATGGCAAAGTACCATCCTTATGTTTGTCTCCTAAAGCAGCTTCTGAAAGCTGGAAGTACTAAAGCTAGTGAAGTTTGTCTTTTAGAGCTCTTACAAGTTATAGAGAAATACTGCACTTGGTTTCCTGCATTAGGTAGTTTAGAATTAGGAGACTGGGAAAAAGTAGGTAGAGAATTAAAGAAATTCCATGTTCAGAGGGTGCAGACCTCGATTACTATTTGGCCTACCTCGTCTATTGTTAAATCAGTACTGGAACCTTTACATACAGAGAATGAAAAGGAAAAAGGTGAGGAGAAAGAGAAATTTGCAGATAGCTACCCTCAGGATTTTCTTAAAGAAGCTTTCCCTAAAAGCATTCTCCCTTACTGCCTACGGTGGCCTAAGGAAAAGCATCTAAATTTGATAAAGATGAGAATCCACTGCCAGGAAATAGGCAACGGGGCACTCCCTCCGGTGCCCCAAAATCTTTCCAGAGGGCTTTGTTCAATTATACCCAATCTGAACAAAGCCACTCAGCTCTGCCCCCACAGCTTTCAGATCCTTGGCAAATTTATGTGCCTCCACCTAGGGAAGTGCCGGCCTGGACTTTGCCACTACTGAAAAATTAATACTTAAGAAACAAAGTCTATCTAGGCAATTCAGGAGTGAAAGGGCCTATTCCAAAAAATTTAATAAGATTAATATTGGGAACATCTAGCATTAGTTGCAGGGGCATCACTATTCTGGCAAAGAGTTAACTATAAATAAGGAAAACATTCCGGCAGCAACTTTGAAAACTTCCTACTTCCTACATAATAAGACTGTGGGATGATGAGGGCTAATAGAATTAAACCACTAGTGGAATAGGAAAACTTGGCAACAGTTTCCAGAAAAATTCTCAAAAGCAATAAAATCAAAGATGTATGCTTCTATTGTTGTTTTGTAACTTGTTTTGTGTTTGTCTGTTTATTCAGTGTCAGTGTATATTTTAATGCCTCAGAATGGTAATATTAAATTGATAAATGAAAAAATTAAAAGAGTTATATTCAAATGGCCAAAAGTTAAACACATATTAAAAATGAATATGGATATTAATTTAAAATAATAAAATAGTTACAACCAAATTAAATCATTACATTGACAACTTTGTTTAGTGCTGATGGTAACTGTTATAAAAGGTTTGCTTGGGAACAGTTTCCAAAATCATTTTGGTAACTTGAATATAGAAGGTGTATAGAATGTATTTTTATTATTAAAGAAAAAGAAAGTAATTTTGTCCTATGATAAAATGACTGGTTATTAAAAAAGAGTCAAATGTGGGACAAAACCTGAATGAATATGGAAAGTGCAGAAGGCACATAGAAAAGGAATTTTTGTGGTCAAAGTTAAGTAAGGTTTAATGGATCTATCTATAAAGATTTTAAAGCTTTAATGTCAAACAGTATAATAATACAAAGTTAGTTTTATTCTTTCTCAAAGTTTCTTAACTCAGTAGTCTGTTTTAGTAAAAGTTTACAAAGAGTTTTTCTCCTGAATAATCAGTATACAAAAAACAAGTCTGTTTTATCAAAATAGCTTCTTGTACTTTAACCTTATCATTTCCTTGGTTGCTCAAGAGAAACAAGTCTTATCACTTTTAAAAGAACATAATGTTCAAACCTGCTTTCTCAAAGTCAAATCCTGAAAAGTAGCTTTTTATTTCAAACTGTTACAAATGATTTGGTCTTTTACCTAGGGAAAAAAAAAATACTAAAAATAGTTAAGTTCATTTGATATAGTATAAGTTGAATGAAGTATTTGAAACTGTTGTACAATCAAAAGAAATTTTCTAACCTTATGATAATTAAATTTGTATGAGTAAAAAGTCATATGAATACTTAAGAATCTTAAACAGATAGGAAATAAAAGTTTATTCATTGGATATCTGCTGATTAAAAGTCTTATTGTCTGTTGTTATATAATCTACTGTAGTTATGAATTATGTATAATATACTTAAATATATTAAAACATTGCAATACATTGCATACTTAAGTAATTTAATAACTTGTATGTTACACATAAAGGTATTTTATTAAACATATATATAAATCTCTTGTTTTGAGTTTGAACAGTCCGAAAATTGAATGTATTAAGAAAAGGTTTGGTGAGCATTGTTCAAACCTAAAAGTAAAACATCATGCAAAAAAACTTTGTTAATCAAGAAACCAATGCCTCGTTACTTAACACTTTTCATATCTCAGGAAAAATAATGGAAACTAAAATAGTGAGCACATCAAGGATGTTTTGTAACAAATTAAAAGAGATAAAGTACATTTCAAAAGGTGTTGTATTCATTCCTGGAAGAGCTGGCCACTCTCCCGGGGACTCATGCATAAACCTTAAAATGTACTGCCCAGGGAGTGTTGTGTTCCTTCCTGAGGAGGCTGGCCCCTTCCTTGGGAATTAGCAGAATACTCACAAGTTGGCATCTATAGTACCTAATTCATTAATCATAAACACAGTAAAAGTAGGGACTCACAAGATATACTATCTGATTCCCCACTAATCTGGTGGAATGATCCATTGACCAATAGATGGTCTATGGGAAAGTTGTTAAATGGGGATGAGGTTTTGCTTGTGCTTCCCCAGGAAACAGAAAACATCCTGTGTGGATTCCAACTTGCAGGATTAAACCTTAATATGAATGAAGCCAGATGACGGAAGTTCCTGTGGGACCTGAAGCCCCCAATAATGCAAATGGCACCGGATACAGCTCCTAATTTGTTGGTCTCCATGCTAGCCATTATAACAGCAACTGTAAGTATGTTACCTATAACAACAGCAGAACAAAATTATACTTATTGGGCTATTGTTCCCAATCCCCCCATGCTTCATCCAGTATCATGGATGGAAGCTCCTCCCCCAATATATGTAAATGATTCTGTTTGGATTCCTGGACCAGAGGATATTCATCTGCCAGAACACCCCTTAGAAGAAGGTAAGAATTTCAATACAGCTATAGAACTAGGATACACTCACTTTACCACTATGTGTGGGCCCAGCTTCTGGGTGTTGAAATCTAACTCATCAAGCTTGTTTATTATTTACTCCAAAACATGGTAACATCTCAAGAGCCCTGTGACATCTTCTCTCTGGATTAAGCTTCCATTATGAGAAGTTTACCAGAAAAAATACAAATATAAATCCCCCTGATAAACCTGTTTGTGCTAATCACCATCAATGGGCACCTAGTGATCAGCACATCCACTGGGAAAATTGCGGAGGGGTGGCTCCTGTGCTATTGCTTAATGGTTCCTATGGAATTGTAACTGACTGGTCCCCTAAGGGGTACGTGGCTCAGAATTGTAGCACAGTTAAGACCACTTTTTCCCTCCACGAAGCACTCAAATGGAGTGTTGAGTTTCATAATTTAACTACTACAATTAGTGTTCATTCACCACACCCTATTATCTGATGTGGTATGGGAATGGTCTCTCCTTTTCCTCTACTGAATAAAGGAAATATAACAGGAGTGTCACAAACCTCTTTATGAAAGAAAAATTCCTTTCAGTTTGCAACCCATAATAATTTGGAATGGATCATATACTCATTCTTCGAATTATTCCTTATCTTTTTCTACTAACCTCATCATTCATATTCAGGCTTGTGTTAGAAATCCTTTTGTGTTCCTGGTGGGAGAATTTGTCCTCAACATGACCACTCAGGAGGGTAAATGCTATAACTATACACATAAATTATATACTTGTTTAAATTCTACTGTATATAATCACAATTATAGCTATATGATTCTTAGAAGACAATCTGGAATTTGAATTCTGGTTAATCAAACTCGCCCATGGGAATCTTCACCTGATATGCATGCTTTACTAATTGTTTTATGTCAAGTACTTAAATACACTAAAAGATTTATAGGGATATTAATAGCTGCTATCGGGAGTATCATAGCCATTACTACGGTGGCTGCTGTCTCTGGAGTCCCTTTGCATCAGAGTATTCAAACCACCAGTTTTGTTCAAGAATGGCATAGAAACGCTAGTCTAGCCTGGGTAAGTCCAACTAAAATAGATAGAGAAATTAACAATCAGTTAGTAGATGTAGAAAATGCTGTTTTAGTATTAGGAGATGAATTTCAAACATTAAAAATGCAATTACAGATATAAAAAAGGAGGACTTCCGGGAAGACGGCGGACTAGTAAGACACGGGAATCTCTTCTCCAGAAAAATAGCTAGAGGACAAGCTAAACAGCCCCGAAAAAGAGCTTCTGGGGTTTAGGTCAACAGGTGAAGGCTGCACACCACCCAGAGGAGAGAGGGACAGAAGAGGGAAATCGCGACTACAGAACTGTGAGTTGCAAGTAGCAGCTTCTGCTGCTGCCAGCACCCTCCCCCACACTCTTCAGAATTCTCGGGCCCCTGGGCCTGCGACCACAGACAAAGGGGGCTTCAGGCATCTGCCACTCCCAGAAAGGGGAGAGAGAGGGACACAGCCTTAGGCTGACTCAGGTTCTGAACTGAAATTTGGGCTGCAGAGCCCCATGGACCCTTCCACACGACGGTTTGCCCTGGGAGCCCGGAAAGGACTGGAGAAATCCAATCCTCACAACCTCCCTCTCTTCTAGCCTGGACTAATTGTTGAGGATACCACGGGAGAGGGGAGATAGAGCCTGGGGCTGACCCTGCTTTGGACTCCCAGGTTTGGTCTGCCCTGTCCCGAGAGCCCTTCCAGGCTGGGTGGGGCTGCGCCATTGTTTGCCTTGGAGCCTGCAAGGGGCTAAAGATATACAAACCTCCCAATCTTATCCTCTACTAACAGGGACTGATTGTTGAGGATTCAGAAGGGAGTGGAAATATTTCCTAGCTGGGAAAAGGGGGCGCTACGAGAGAAGTCTGGAGAACTGTCTCAGAAAGTTTGAATCACAGGGCTCCTAGCCCCCAGACAGGAAGCTCTATCACATTGATCTGGTCTGTGTCACAACAAATACGCTCCGACCAGGCATTGAATTGAGAGCAGCCAACAAGCGCCATCTCCTGGCAGAACAAGGAAGTACACATAAGAAAATTAATAAGTAAGAGAGTCTTTTCCTGGCCTCTATAGCCTCCCTGCCCAAGGCCCTAGGAAACGACTCTACAACCAATTACTGGGTCCAGTGCCCAGTTTTGAGCAACCAGCAGAACAATCCTAACAATCAAGGTTGAGCCAAAAATCAAAGAGCGGTGGTAACTCACAGCCTCCTGCCACTAAAACCCCATAAAAGAGAAAGAGATAGAGCATCTAAGTAAAATACAAACTAACCAGATGCCTAAGCACCAACAAAAAATTACGGGCCATACTAAGAAAATAGAAGACATGGCCCAAGAAAAGGAATACAGCAAAGTCCCAGAAGAGATGCAGAATTTGAGAGAACTAATCAGTGAGATGAGCACACATTTCCAAAATCAAATTAATGAGATGAAAGAGAATATAGTTAAAGAGATCAATGACATCAAGAAGTCACTGCGCGAACGTAAAGAAGAATTTGAAATCATGAACAGAAAAGTAGCAGAGTTCATGGGAATGAAAGACATAATAGGTGAAGTAAAAAGTACATTTGAAGCATACAACAGCAGACTCGAAATGATAGAAGAAAGAATAAGTGATACTGAAGACAGAGCAGCTAAAATTGAAGAGAGAAAAGAAGGAAAAAATTGAGCAGGGGCTCAGAGAGTTGAATGACAACACAAAACGCAAGAACATACGTGTCATTGGAGTTCCAGAAGGAGAAGAGAAAGGAAAAGGGGCAGAAAGAGTATTTGAGGAAATAATAGCTGAAAATTTCCCAACTCTCATGAAAGAAATAAACTTTCATGTCCAAGAAGCACACCGTACCCCAATAAGAATAAATCCAAATAGACCTACGCCAAGACACATATTATTCGGAATGTCAAATGTAAAAGATAAAGAGAAAATGCTCAGAGCAGCAAGAGAGAAGCAAACGATCACGTACAAAGGACGTCCAGTAAGACTTTGTGCAGATTTCTCTTCAGAAACCATGGAGGCTAGAAGACAGTGGTATGATACAATTAGGAAACTGAAAGAGAAAAACTGCCAGCCGAGAATTCTTTACCCAGCAAAACTGTCCTTCAATTATGAAGGTGAATATAAAGTATTCACAAACAAACAGAAACTAAGAGAGTTTGCAAAAAAGAATCCACCTTTGCAGGAAATATTAAAGGAAGCCTTAGAACCTGAAAGAAAAAGACAGGAGAGAGAGGCTTGGAGGAGAGTATAGAAGAAAGAAAAGCAGAAAGGATAACCAAAAGAGTAAAAAGAGAGACAAAAATAAGATGACATATGAAAACTAAAGAATAAAATGGAAGAAATAAATAGTGCATTTTCAGTAATATCACTGAATGTGAATGGATTAAATTCCCCAATCAAAAGATACAGGCTGACAGAATGGATAAAAAAACATGAGCCATCCATATGCTGCTTACAAGAAATCCATCTCAGACACAAGGATACAAGCCGGCTGAAAGTAAAAGGTTGGAAAAATACTCCATGCGAATAGTAAACAGAAAAGAGCAGGGGTAGCTATACTAATATCAGACAAAACAGACTTCAAATGCAAAAAAGTGATAAGAGATGTGGAAGAACATTATATATTAATAAAAGGGACGATCCTCCAGGAAGATATAACAGTCATAAATATCTATGCACCTAACCAGGGTGCCCCAAAATATATGAGACAAACTCTGGCAAAACTGAAGGGAGAAATAGACATTTCTATAATAATCATCGGGGACTTCAACACCCCTCTCACATCATTAGATAGAACAACTAGACAGAAGATCAACAAGGAAACAGAGAACTTGAACAATATGATAAACAAGTTAGACCTAACAGACATATACAGAACACTGCATCCAAACTCAGCGGATTATACATTCTTCTCAAGTGCCCATGGATCTTTCTCCAGGATAGACCACATGTTAGGTCACAATACAGCTCTCAATAAATATAAAAAGATTGAAATTATACAAAGCACCTTCTCAGATCATAATGGAATGAAACTAGAAATCAATAACAGATAGGAAAAAAGGAAATTTGCAAATGTGTGGAGACTGAACAACACACTCCTAAATATTCAGTGGGTCAAAGAAGAAATTGCAAGTGAAATCAGTAAATATATTGAGACAAATGAAAATGAGAACACAACATATCAAAACTTATGGGATACAGCAAAGGCAGTCTTGAGAGGGAAATTTATAGCCTTAAATGCCTATATTAAGAAACAAGAAAAAGCTAAACTCAAAGATTTAACTGAACAACTTGAGAAACTAGAGAAAGAACAGCAAACCAATCCCAAAGCGAAAAGAAGGAAAGAAATAATAAAGATTAGAGCGGAAATAAATGAAAATGAGAACAAAAAAGCATTAGAGAAAATCAACAAAACCAAAAGCTGGTTCTTTGAGAAGATCAATAAAATTGACAAACCCCTCGCTAGACTAACAAAGAAAAAAAGAGAGAAGATGCAAATAAATACAATCAGAAATGAAAGGGGGGGAATTACAAATGACCTCACAGAAATAAAAAGAATCATAAGAGGATATTATGAGAAACTATATGCCAACGAACTAGACAACCTGGATGAAATGGACAAATTTCTAGAAACTCATAACCAACCTACCCTGACACAACAAGAAATACAATAACTTAACAAACCAATCACAATTAAGGAGATTGAATCCGTCATCAAAAATCTCCCAGCAAAGAAAAGTCCAGGACCAGATGGCTTCACAGGTGAGTTCTACCAAGGATTTCTAAAAGAATTAACACCAATCCTGTTTAAACTCTTCCAAAAAATTGAAGAGGAGGGAAAATTACCCAACACATTTTATGAAGCCAACATCACCCTAATACCAAAGCCAGATAAAGATTCCACAAGAAAAGAAAATTACAGACCAATCTCTCTCATGAACATAGATGCAAAAATTCTCAACAAAATATTTGCAAATTGAATCCAACAGCATATCAAAAGACTTACACATCATGACCAAGTGGGATTTATTCCTGGTCTGCAAGCCTGGTTTAACATAAGAAAATCAATCAATGAAATACACCACATTAACAAGTTGAAGGAAAAAAAACACATGATCATCTCAAGAGATGCAGAAAAGGCATTCGACAAAATCCAACATCCTTTTTTGATAAAAAATACTTCAAAAGATAGGAATAAAAGGAAAATTCCTCAATATCATAAAAGGCATATATGAAAAACCCACAGCCAACATCATACTCAATGGGGAAAGGTTGAAAACTTTCCCCCTAAGATCAGGAACAAGACAAGGATGCCCACTGTCACCATTGTTATTCGTCATTGTACTAGAAGTTAAAGCTAGGGCAATTAGACAAGACAAAAAAATTAAAGGCATCCAAATAGGAAAAGAGGAAGTAAAACTCTCACTGTTTGCGGATGACATGATCCTGTACTTAGAAAATCCTGAAGTATCCACAACAAAGCTACTTGAACTAATAAATGAGTTCAGCAAAGTGGCAGGATATAAGATCAACACGCAAAAATCAGTAATGATTTTGTACACTAGTACTGAACAATCTGAGGAGGAAATCAGGAAGAAAATTCCATTTTCAATAGCAACAAAAAGACTCAAATACCTAGGAGTTAATTTAACCAAGGAAGTACAGGACCTATATGCAGAAAACTACAAAACAATGCTAAAAGAAATTTAAAAAGACCTAAACAAATGGAAAGACATTCCGTGTTCATGGATGGGAAGAATAAATATCGTGAAGATGTCAATCTTGCCTAAACTGATTTATAGATTCAATACAATACCAATCAAAATCCCAACAGCTTACTTTACAGAATTAGAGAAGGCAATTACCAAATTCATCTGGAAGGGTAAGTGCACCCGAATAGCCAAAAGTATTCTAAAAAAGAAGAGCAATGTGGGAGGAATTTCACTGCCTGACCTTGAAACATATTACAAAGCTACAGTGGTCAAAACAGCATGGTACTGGCATAAAGATAGACATATCGATCAGTGGAATAGAATTGAGAATCCAGAAATAAACCCTCACCCATACAGTCAACTGGTTTTTGACAAACCTACCAAGCCCACGCTGATGGGAAAAAACGGTCTCTTCAACAAATGGTGTTGGGAGAACTGGATATCTATAACCAAAAGAATGAAAGAGGACCCCTATCTCACCCCCTATACAAGAATCAACTCAAAATGGATCAAAGATCTAAATATAAAAGCCAGGACCATAAAACTACTAGAAGAAAATGGAGGGAAACATCTTCAAGACCTTGTAGTAGGTGGTGGTTTCTTGGACTTCACACCCAAAGCACGTGCAACAAAAGAAAAAGTAGATAAATGGGACCTCCTCAAAATTAAACACTTTTGCACCTCACAGGAATTTGTCAGAAGGGTGAAAAGGCAGCTGACCCAATGGGAAAAAATATTTGGAAATCACATATCTGATAAGGGTTTAATATCCAGGATATATAAAGAGATGTTACAGCTCAACAATAAAAAGACAAATGACCCAATTAAAAAATGGGCCAAAGACTTGAATAGAAATTTCTCCGAAGAAGAAATACAAATGGCAAAAAAACACATGAAGAAATGCTCAACATCACTCATGATTAGGGAAATGCAAATCAAAACTACAATGAGATATCATTTCACACCTATCAGAATGGCCACTATTAAAAAGACAGAGAACGACAAGTGTTGGAGAGGATGTGGAGAGATAGGAACACTTCTTCACTGTTGGTGGGAATGCAGGATGGTACAACCACTATGGAGGACTGTTTGGCAGTTCCTAAAGAAGTTGAATATAGACTTGCCATGTGACCCTGCAATACCACTACTGGGTATATACCCAGAAAAACTGAGAGCAGTGACATGAACAGACATCTGCACACCAATGTTCATAGCCACATTATTCATCATTGCCAAAAGCTGGAAACAACCCAGGTGTCCGTCAACAGATGAATGGATAAACAAACTGTGGTCTATTCACACGATGGAATATTATGCAGCTGTAAGAAGAAATGAAGTCATAAAGCATATGGCAACATGGATGAATCTGGAGGACATTATGTTGAGTGAAGCAAGCCAGACACAAAAGGACAAATACTGTATGAATGCATTACTATGAACCAAATATATTGTGTAATATATTGTTTGAGTCACACACACAAAAAAACAAAAAACAAAACAACAAAAAAATTTACATGTATCCATTACATTTAATTGAGAAATGTATATATTTATTCATCTGTGTTTACTTTTTAGTTGTTTATTGCTTATGTTTTCAATTATTAAATGTACAAAATAAAGTTAAAAAAATACATAAAAAAGAAAAAAATATTAAAAAGTTAAAAATCAAAAAAAAAATGCAATTACAGTTAAAATGCGATTGGAACACTATGGAATTTTGTGTAACTCCTCACATTTATAACTCCAGTGAATATAACTGGACACAAATACAAAAGCATTTACGTGGCCATCAAAATGATCTGAGTCTAAATATTGAACAATTACAAGCAGATGTAAATAGCATACAACATGCTCAATCATCTATGCTTTCCGCTTCCTCCACAATGTCTAAGATTGCTAAAGGTTGGCAAGATTTAAACCCAATTCCCTGGATCAAGAATTGGGGAAGGGATTTAGTAGGAGGAATCTTAAAGTTATGTATATGCTTGATGTGTTTTTCTATAGTCCTCAGATGCATGCAGTGAAGTTTCCAAGGAATAATGCAATGAGACATCGCCAAATCAACTTTTATTGCTCTGCAGAAACACAAAAGGGGAAATGTGGGGAAGTGACTGAGGGTTAGAATGCCCTGAAGTAAGCAAGGGCACCTTTTGTTGGAATAATCATGCTTATTGTTTCATTATTAATCTTTAGACATCAAGCCCTTTCTCCATATTCATTACCTTGGTCATTGCTGTATCTCTCTCCCACCTAGAATACACTTTTTTTTTTTTTTTTTTATTATGGGTAAAAATCAAAATTCTCACAATACATACAAACATTTGCAAAATGATATATAAATATATATGCATATATGTGTATTTGCTTATGAAAATGTTGTTTATATATATACACATATATTTTAAGAGGTACTTAGATTACCCAAAATATTACACGGAACCCACTGGGATTCCCATGTTGCCCACCTCCCACACCTCCCATCACATCCCTAGAATACACTTTTAATACTGTATTCCGGGGATATCTTGCACACATCCCTTCTTTGGGATTGCTTATATAAGCCTTCTGGGTGCTGGAAAACCTGGGTTTTCTGAAACTTGTAACCTGAGCCGGGGCCCTGCCAGCGAGCATGGGAATCCTTAGGCACATGCTGGGCTTGGAAGCCATTGGACATTGGCAGTCTCACACCACACTGTTTGGCCCTGGAGGATGGCTGGTTAGCCAGAGATGGGTAAGATTCCACAGGGTAAGAACAACCTAAGACAGGCACAGTCTGTCTTGGGGCCATCAGGAAATAATTTGAGGACCTATGGAGGTAGGACCCTCACCCCTCCCAAGGGAGGTCACCTGCCCCAGTGGCTACTTTGTTTTTCATGTGCAGCCCAGTTCAGAATCTAGTCTTATTACAATCAATCATCAAATTACAAAACAAACATTTAAAGCTGTATCAGGATTCCTTTCTTTTACTTTTTTAAACAAAAAGGGGAAAATGTGGGAAAACGGCCTAAAGTTGCAATGCCTCCCTGAAACAAATAAAGCATCCTTGATGTTGATTAGAAACATTCCACTTTTGTGCAGCATGTTCTGGATGGATAGAACATCAATGACTAAATAACTTATTATGTTGCAAAGAGATAAGTGGACGTTCCCTGCATTATGTTTCTCCTTTTGCAGACTCCCAATAAATACAGTGGTGAAACCAGAATCAGGGCTCTCAGTCCTTGAGACTGTTAGTCCCCTGGTCCCACCTTTTTTCTCTATCTATGTGTCTGTCTTTTCCTTAAGGTCTGCAGTGTCTTCCTTTCTGACCATTCATTGTTGAGCTGGTCTCAATAACTTCTGTGCAGGAGCAGGGAGTAATATGTGTAGCACACAGACAATCCACTTTGATACCTATTGGTACTCCTTTGTCCAACTGTAATGATAATGAAAAAGGCAGCAACCATCACCTGAGAATGACATGACTAGGGGGTCAGAGCACTCAGTGATGATAAACTGATTCATGTCACCAGGCAAGCCATCCAGACCAGCAGTGGTGGTAGCCAGCTAAGTGTGAAAGGGATGTAAAATGGAAGCTGAGGGAGGAGATGATGAGTATCATTCGGGATCCCAAGATCAACTGCACTAGTAGAGGTTGTAAGACATACTACTAACCTTGCTCTTCAGATTCCCTTAAAAAGTGAGGCACTCTGGAATCTTGGAGTAGCTGTTCCTCAAATATCTAGGATGAAGTAAATATAATCAAACTAAGGGGTAAATGGAGATACACCACCCAGATCACACTTCAAGGAAAGACTTGAAGTTGCATGAGCAGCTGGTGTGTCAGATCTTTCAGAGTTTGCCTCATCTTCAGAAAGTTGTGTAACCCAAAAGAATGATCTTCCAGATGTGGTCCACATCCAGTGGCTGATCATTAAGGGATTATAAAGACCTGGCCATTTGAGTTCACTGTGAGACATCAACTCATTACAAGCTGTACAAACTCCAGAACCCCCTGTGGGGTTGGCTGAGGCTTTGTTGTTCCAATATCTTTTTGTCTTTTCTCTCTTCCCAATCCAATGTTCAGGTAGGGATTTTGATTCTCCAGGGGAATATATTTCACTTATATTAAATTCAAGAAATTATTCAATAGTAGCTAAAGTGTGATCATACTCTTGGAAATCACAATTCCTCCTGATTAATAATCCATCTATTATATTTCTGAGGAGCAATATTATATCTACTGTTGTATACCTCTTAGACCTTTTCTGAAAGAGAAATTTGTGGTATGCAGATTGCCATTAATTCTCACTTTTGATTCTGGGTTGGTTTTTAATTTTTTTCTTTATTTTTAAAGAAGCTTTAGAATACATAACCGTTACATAAAAAACATAGAGGATTCTCATATACCCCACCCCCGCCCTCTCCCACACTTTCCCCCATTAACAACATCTTCATTATGTGGTTCATTTGTTACCATTGATGAACTCATATTGAAGCATTGCTACCAACCATGATCTATAATTTATATTATGGTTTACACTTTGCACTGCACAATTTTATAGGTTTTGACAAAATGTATACTGGCTTGTATCCATCATTGCAATATCATGCAGAACAATTCCAATGTTCAAAAAATGCCCCGTGTTACACCTATTCTTCCCTCTCCCTCCCCTCAGAACCTCTAGTGACCACTGCCTTTATATTAGTGTTACAAGTTCTTCTATCACTAGATTAATAATAATTCTATTTTAGCCCATAGTTGCATCCCCCCTTTGTTTTTGTTCATTACTCAATCTTAAGTATTTGCGGATGGTGATGCCCACTCTGCTTCCTATTGAGAGGGGGCTTAGATCTCATGGGGCAAATGGATGGAACTGTTATGCTTACAGTTGTAGATACTCTGTTTTTTGGGGATTGGCATTGTCCATCATAATCCTTTTGTTAGTTTTCCTGTGTGAGTCCAATGAACAGGAGAATAGGTATTGGCTGTAACTCTGCTAAGATTTAGGAATTAACTGGCATTGAACATCCTGAAGATTTCAGTCTCTGGGACATATATTTAATGGGTACAGTGCTCATTATAGATTCAAATACAAGGGGCAGAAGAACCATGTGTGGGAAAATTATAAATGAATCTAAGTCTGATACATTGGGGAAATAGGTTATCATATATACCTTGGTAAGGCCAACCAATAGGGTGCCAATTTCCTGGGGTTGTCTGCCCTGCCTATAGCATCTAGATATCTCTAGAACCCTCAGGAGTACCCCTGCTTGTAGCACTGTTTACTGTGGAAATCAGTGAGATCCTCCTCAGATGTGCATAATTATAACCTCTAGAGTGACCTCCCAACTCACAAAATCTCTTAGCCATAAAAACTCATTTGTATTTAATATTTCCCCCTTTTGGTCTAGGTCTTTTTCCAATTGCATCACTAGTTGGTGCTTGGTAATAATCCCTCCATGCCTGGGAGTCTTATCCCTGGGAGCCATGTCCCAAATTGGGGGGAAAGTAGTGAGTTTATATACTGAGTTTGGTTAAGAGAGAAGCCACATTTGAGCAACAAGGAGGCTTTCCAGAGGTAACTCTTATGCAAAATATATTACTAAGCTAAGTTTCAATTTCACAATAGCAAGGGCCTGCCATATTTGTCTGTCCTCCTTCACTAGGCACTGCCCATGAACTCTAGAGATTCTTGGCACTCTATTAGAGAATGCAGCAGGACTCCCCATGATGGGAATTCAATATTCCATCAGTTATTGTGTAGGTCTCCACCTACCAAGACAACACCCCACAACTATATGAACACCTTCATTAATCTCTCTTGTAAGAATAACAGCATTTCTCAAATGACTGCAGTTATTTTTCTTCTTTCTTTAAGCATGATAAATCAATATATATTTTATTTCAAAATTAAATGTAGTTTCCAAGGAACTAACTTTTTTGGTGATTAATGTATCCAATGTTTTAACAAAATATACTGATTGCCAAGTAAGTATCAGGCTCTTGGCTATGTTTTAAGACTAGAAAGTTGAATAAAATATGGTAATCCACTTTACAAATTATTTCCTAAAAAAAAAAAATTATGCAGTTTCTGAAATGGGTTTTATCTCTCTGTCATCAATCTTTAAATTTTGTCTGTCATATGTCCAATCTTTGTCAAATGACTGTGACTCTGACAAATTCCAATGATTTGAGGTCACTTTCAGCTCTAAGAACAGTCCCTCTTTCAAGTATTAAAAATAAACTCCCAGTCTCAATAATATTTTAATTGTACATTCCTTTTCTCCATTGCTTCTCTCTCCTGTGCAGAGCAGAAGTGAAGAAGGAAATGAGCATGTTCTTTCTTTTACTACCCCTCCTCCACTTTCTCTGATTCCTCTGGTTCACCTGTATTGGGAGGAGGAGAAGGGGAGATGAAAGGAGGGTGAGATGTCTTGCAAGCTGTATCTTTGAGAACAGCATTTGGGGCCTACTCTCCTGGCACTATAATGGGAAACATTGCTGGACTCTTAGGAGAAATACCATGGGGTCCTCCCACTTCACTTTTCATTGACACTGGCATGATACTTGCTGACTGACCTCTTTTAGCCTCTCCCATTCCTGCCCCAAGCAGGCATTCCTCTTGCATAGGACCCTTTCAAGAGGACCTAAGCCCAGCCCTTCTCTCTAATGTCACTTGACTCAAGCAAATTCATATATCCTGGACCCACTGATCTATGTACATAGAAGTGGTTCCCTATGCTCCTTCTGCTGTCATCCCTCCATCTCAGCCAGCAGTGTTTCTAATCATGACTAGAAGAAATAAGACCAACTAGGAAAACTGAGATAGTATTTCTATATCAGAAAGTGTCAACATAAAGAAATAGATACATAATTTAGGGCATAGCTTATCATTTTTTTTAATGTAGCAATAATACAGCATATTGAAAGGGCAAAGTTAAGTGGTCAGTATAGACTTTCATTCCATCATTCCATATCAACAGCACAACATTTTATTTGTGTGCTCCATTATCTTCATTCCAAGTAATTACAGTGGCTTTTTTTTTTTTCAGTAAAATAAAACGTAGAACTTTATGTTTTCATTTCATGTATAAGAAAAAGACATATATTAATTATCCAGTATAAGAAACATTAGACTAGATAGCTTGATAGGTAGATAGATTAGATAGACATAGATAAAAATAGATACAGAGATACACAAGTATTGATATTGATTCTTTTGTAAACCCCAAATAATGTATTGTTTGATGGTCTGTTTTTAAGTTTTACTTAAAAGAGTCAAGTGTATATAGTTTTTGTAACTCACTCATTCTACATATAGTCCATTATCAAATTCAAACACATTGATCCTGTCACTCTAGCTATTTTGTTTTTCTGTTGTGCCATACGCTGCTATTTTAATATAACAAAATTTATATTTCCAGTATTGATAGACTATTGGCTTTTTCCATTATTGGCTTCATGAACAATGCTGCTATTAGCAATCCTGTGCATCAGCAATCTTGGTGAAGCAAAGGGAATGTATCTTCAACTTCAGTAGGTAGTGTCACCCAATTTTCCAAAAGGACTGTAACCCTATGAGAAGTCAGTGAGGGGCGTCCTCAACAACACTTTGTACTATCAGACTTATGAATTATTGCTAGTTTCATTGTTATGAGAGTAAATAAGAATGACTTTAACTTGTATCTCACTACTTAATGATGATATTAAAACTCTTTCCACATGTTTATGGTCATTTGTGTTTCCTCTTCTCTGAAATACCTATTTACTTTTGATAATTTTTCTATTGGGTTGTTTGTCCTTAACTTACTAATTTGTAGGTTTTTTGTATATATTTAGGATACGAATTGTTTGTCAGTTGTATATAGAACATATCTTCAAGCTTAAAGCTTGAAATTTCACTCTTTTGGTGTCTTTGACATACATTAAACTCTGAATTTTTTAAATCTTAGCCTTTATGGTTTATACTTTGGCACACTAGTAAACGTGGATTTTTCTTTGTTATTCCATGTATAATAAACAATTAAATTCATTACTCTTTTTGGTGTGCAAACTGTCCTAAATTTGTCAAATTTGTCAAATGGGAGCCTCTTCTAGCTGGAGCTTGTATCATTTTTTACATGATTTTATTTACTTTAAGTCATTTCTTGCTTGCTGTCACAAGGAATCTCAATCTTACTTTGTGCTTTCCTATCCCAGTAGTACAAGCCATTGCTCCAAGGACTTCTGGTTCTTTTTGATGAGAAGTATTTAGAAACAAATATTTGGACAATAGGTGTGTTCACTGCTACTAGGCCCTTCCTGTGAACAAAACTATGAAATTTTTTTAAAAAAACAAGATCCAGGTCACACTAATACTTCCAAGTCAGATTTGAAATCAGATAGGATTTACCCCCTTACTTTCTTCTAAATTCATATATAATTTTTCATACAGTGAAAAATTCTAGTTCCTAATAACACTACATCTGCTTGTGGTATTCTACAATATATTCAAAACAGTTCCAAAATTATGCTGCCAACATTGATATGATCAAAAAACTACGTAAGTACCTATCTTAGTTTTCCACAGGGCTGCCAATGCAAAGTACCAGATGTGTTGGTTTTTATAAAGGCCATTTATTTGTGGTAAAAGCATACAGTACCAAGGCCATGAAATGTCCAAATCAAGGCATCATCAGAGATGCTTTCTCACCATTGTCAGCTCCTGTTGATAACTGGTGCTCTGCCACATGGCGAACAGGCACATCTCCTCAACCTTGAGCTGTTCTGTGGGCCCAGCCCCTCTGAGGCCTCTTTCTATGCCTCTGGGTTCTGCTGGTTCCAGACTCTGGGAACACTTTTTCAACCTCTCCAGGCTTCTCTGTTTTCCTGCAGTCCTCTATTTCACATGGCAGGATCAAAAATGGCAGCTTCCTTTCTCTGTGTATCTCCATTTATATCAGTCATACCTCACTAATGTATTCTAATCAAAAGGGCCCCACACCCACAGGAGTGGACTAGTTCAAAACATTATCTTTCTCTTTGGGGGATTCATAAAAGAACTTCAAGCTGTCACAGTACTCCATAAGTAATGTTTACATTTTTTTTTCTTTTGGCAATATTTTTTTTTGTCCTGAGATTATATCCCATTAAGAATGTGCAGTCAGCCCCTACTTAACAACATATACAAAAATAAACTCAAAATACATCAAAGCCCTTAATAAAACAGCTAGAACCATCAAACTCCTCCAAGAAAATGTAAGGAAGCATCTTCAGGACTTGTGTTAGGCAATGGCTTCTGAGACTTTACACCCAAAGCACAGGTAACAAAAGAAAAAAAATAGATAAATGGGACCTCAACAAAATTCAAAACTTTGTACCTCAAGGAACTTTATCATGAAAGTAAAACACCTACACAATGAGTAAAACTATTTGGAAACCACATATCCAATAAAGGTTTAATATTCAGAATATTTAAAGAAATCCTTTAACTTAACAACAAGAAGACAAACAATTCATTTAAAAATGGGCAAAAAACTTGAGCAAACATCTCTCCAAAGAAGATATACAAATGGCAGAAAGCTCAAAAAAAGATGCTGAACATCATTAGCCATAGTGCAAATCAAAACCACATGAGGACCATTTCACAACCATTAGAATGGTCACTATTTAAAAAATGGAAAATAATGCAGTGTTGGAAAGAATGCAAAGAAATAACATTAATTTATTGTTTGTAGCAATATAAAATGGTGCAGCTGCTGTGGAAGACAGTTTGGCAGTTCCTCACAAAGCTAAATATAGAACTACCACATGACCCAGCAATCCCACTCCTAGGTATATACCCAGAAGAATTGAAAGCAGGAACCTGAACAGATATTTGCACATTGATGTTCATAGTAGCATTATTCACCAAAAGTTGGAAGCAACCTGTTTTAGTTTGCCAAGGGGATGCAGATGCAAACTACCAGAAACATATTGGCTTTATAAAGGCACTCAACATGAATCATGCCCCACTGATGTAATTCAGTCAAGCGGATCTCACACCCAAAGGAATGGATTAGTTTCTAACATAATATTTTGCTTGTGGAGATTCACAAAATAATCTCAAACTGCCACACACCCCAAGTGTCCATCAACTGATGAATGGATAAATAAAATGTAGTGTATACAGACAATGGAATATTGTTCAGCCATAAAAAGAAATGAAGTCCTCCTACATGCAACAAAATAGATGAACCTTAAAGGCTTGAAGACATCATATTGAGCGAAATAAGCCAGACACAAAAGGGAAAATATTGTATGATCTCACTGATTTGAAACAATTAGAATAAGCAGACTTATAGAGTCAGAATCTAGGATATAGGTTACCAGGGGATGGAGTAGCAATAGGGAATGGGAAGTTAAGCTTAAGAAATACAGAGTTCCTATTTGGAATGTTGGAAATGTTTTGGTAATGGGTGGTGATGATGGTAGCACAATATTGTGAATGCAATTAACAGCACTGAACAATATATCTGAATATTAAAAGGGGAAATGTTATCCATGAACACGGAATGTCACTATGAACCAAATATATTGTGTAATATATTGTTTGATTCACACACAAAAAAAAACAAACAAAAAACAAAACAACAAAAAAATTTACATGTATCCATTACATTTAATTGAGAAATGTATATATTTATTCATCTGTGTTTACTTTTTAGTTTTTTATTGCTTATGTTTTCAATTATTAAATGTACAAAATAAAGTTAAAAAAAGGGGGGGGGGAATGTTAAATTGTATATATGGTATACAGATTTTTTTTTTTAATCCATGGAACTACACTATACAAACAGTGAACCTTAAGTTAAACCATGGACTTTAATTAATAGTGCAATTCTATTAGTTTAGCTTAGCCAAGTTGATACTGCAAAACACTATCACATCAAAATTTTACTTAGAATTTATGTATCAATATTCCTAAGTAAGATTGAACTATAATTTTTGTGCAATCTTCATGAGGTTTAAGTATGAATTAAGTATGAATTGCTTCATAAATTAACTTAAAATCTTCCTTTCTTTCCTAGGCCCTTTACAGTTTAAGTAGCATGAAAATTATCTAATCTTTGAAAGTATTATAGACTTCTGCTTGGAACTTACTAAGGTCTCATCTGTGAGTTAATAATAGATCAGTGTTCACAAATGTTCCATGGGCACTTGGGCAGAAGGTGTATTCTCTATTATTGTGGTGTAAAGTTTAGTTTGCAGCCATGAAATATACCTTGCTGTTTACATTATTTACCATACTAAGTTATATAGTTATAACTAACTATAACCTTAATTATTTTTTATCCACTTGACCAGATCTGGATTGAGAGTGGTTTGCTGGAGTATTCTACTATTAGTGTTTCTATTTATTTGTCCTTACATTTCCAGTAATGTCTATCTTAAGAAGGTAGCCTTCTGTGTTGTTTAGTACATAGGTATTCATAACTATTATATCTTCTTTGTGAAATATGTACTTTAACATTATAAAGTGTCCTTCTTGGTCTAATTTTATGTTTTAGTTTACCATACAAATATCAAGATGGCAACACTTGATGTATTGTTGTTTACATTTGCCTGGTAAATCTTTATCTTTCCCTTATTTATAGTATTTCTGAATCACTTGAAGTATGTCTTATACGTACAACATAGAGTAGGAATTGCACTGTGAGCCAATCTGAAAATAATTCCCATTTAATAGGTGATATAAGCCCATATACATCTATTGATATAAATAATATTTTGTTCTCAACTTTTTCATTTGTGTTATAATTACTGTGGTCTTTATTCCACTGCATGATATGTTTTCTCAGCTCTTTTTTATTTTTAATTTATTTTGTTATTTATAACAGATGGTATTTTTGTTCTTTGTGTCATTTTTACACTATAGCATTTGCATAGTGTCCATAACCTCCTTTTTCCATTCTTAGTCTTCTACTGTCCTTTGACTCTCAACTATTTTCTCTACAGCAAACAATAAATTTATTCTACATTACACTTTCCCTCTTCTTTCTCCTTTAACTTACATAGTTGTTTCATTTTCACTGTATCATAGTCCATAACATTTACATATTATTTCCCCACATATAGCCCTACCTTTGTTTTACTCTTAAATCTACTATTAAATATATCCAACGCTCCATGGCCAATTTTCCCCAGTCATCTCTTAGTTAGATGAAGCCTATCCTCAAAAGGTCATGCAAGTACTATAGTCCTTAAATTTGATTTACATGTTTGTATGCTTCCTATTGTTTTATTGCAGTCTTGAAACAACAAGAATAACTTGACCAGAATTAAAATCCTTGGCTCACATTTGAATTTCTTGAAAATTGGATCCTCTCTTGTCCTGCTTTCTACATAGCAAACAAGAAGTTTGAGTAAACCTAATTTTTCATTCCCCTGGTAGAGATTTGGAAATTTTTCTCAGAAGACCAGAGGATATTTTCTTATTATTTAAAGCATGATGTGTTCACTAGTCTATGTCTCAAAGTTGACATTACATGTGAATTTTCACAGGTACTTGGGGATCTTCATAACAGGTAGATCCAGGTCTTTTTTGATTTCTGGAAAGTTTTCTTGAATATAGATTTGTATATTAGGTTCTTTTTGTGCCCTGAAGGACTCCAATTTTTGGTACTTTTTATTTAATAATCTTCTATATCCAACACTCTATCTATAGTCATTTCTACCTTTTTATTTTGCTTTTTTTCTTAGCTAATGTTATTCTCTCAACAATGACACATTGTATTTAAAGCCAAATATATTCTTCCTTTGTCACCTTGTAATTTTGTTATTCATTTCTGAAATGATTTTATCTTTACTATTTTTTTCTCCCATTGTATTTACTCATGCTTTTTTTAATTTTTCTTTTATATGTTCAAATGTCTGCAATTCCATGTTTTAAGGATATTTAACTCATATTGGAATTGTGTATTCCAGGTTTCATCTGTGATCTTGTTGGCTTTGTCAAAAGTATTTCTATCACCCTAAGTACATTTTCACTAAAATCATATAAAATACTTTTATATTTCTGTTTATAGTTGAGAAATAATTATAATTCACCTAAAAATAGTTCCTTTTCCTTCCTTATTTATATTATTAAAAATTAAAAATAACTAGAAGTAGAAAAAATTATACCTATTTTTCTCTTTTTTTATTATTTTATTTTAAAAGAAGCTTTAGACTGCATAAATGTTACATCAAAAATATAGGGGATTCCCTTATATCCCACCCGCTCCCCTTCCCACATTTTCCCACATTAATAACATCTTTCATGAGTGTGGTACATTTGTTACAATTGATGAACACATATTGAAACATTGCTACTAACCATGAACTATAGTTTACATTATAGTTTACACTTTGCCCCACACCATTTTATAGGTATTGACAAAATGTATAATGGCCTGTATCTGTCATTGCAATGTCATGCAGGACAATTCCAATGACCCAAAAATGTCCCCATGTTATATTTATTCTTCCCTCTCCCTCTATTCAGAATCTCTGGTGGTCACTGCCTTTATATCAATGATACAAGTCCTTCCATTGCTAGAATAATGCTAATTCTACTTTAGTCCATAGTTGCATCTGAGATTTATTTGTAAATGTGAAATAGGAATGATTCTGTTCTACTTCTCATTAAACTATATTCCATATATTTCTTTAAATTTTTATAATTTTATTATTATGCATAATTTTAAAATAATGGTAAGCCTTAGCTAACTCACATTTTCCTCTGCATCATTGATTTTGTATTTTTATTTCAGAGTTTTTTTATCTTAATACCAGTCTGATATGGCTATTTGTTTAAGTTGGTAATAGCTTATTCCTTTGGACGTCTATACCCTTTAATTAAAATTAAATAGCTTTCATTTCCAATGTGAGTTTTTATTTCATTCTAAAGAATTGCCTAGAAGTCATTATGCTTGGAATATAATTACTCTTTAATGAATAAGATTTCAACAGTCAACTATGATTGTGAGCCTTGGCATAACCATGCTAATAAAATTGGCATCATTTTTCCAAAAGCATAAATAGCTCTAAGAGATTAGTTTTCAATTTTTCTCTTTTAATTATTTCCATTTATGATTAAGGGGCTGAGAGGATACAAAAGAAATATTTTTAAAAGGGAATCAAAATAAAACACTTTCTCTTCTCATTAAACTAAACTCAGAATCAAAATAAACCATTACCTGATACTGCAAAAAGAAGAAATGGAGGGAAATCATAAAATTTAGAGGTAGGAAGGTTTCTGAGGCATTGATTCATGAAAATTCTTTCAACAGAGTAAGATAAAAGCTCATTTATGAGTGTTGCTGACTTATACATCATCCACAGATAAAATGAGAGATATTCAGATATTTAAATATATATTAAATGGACAACCTTAAATCCACCATTTAAAATTTTTATTTGATAATTATTTTCTATTATCTATATTTTTACTTCATTTATTTGAATGTCTTATTTTTAAATTTTTTTAAAGAAGCTTCAGATTACATAAATGTTACATAAAAAATATAAGCGATTCCCATATTTCCAATTCCTACCTTTCTCACACTTCCCCACATTAACAACATCTTTCTCAGTGTGGTACATTTGTTACAATTGATGAACATATATTGAAGGATTGCTACTAACCATGGACTATAGTTTACATTACAGTTTACACTCTGTCCCTCACAATTTTGTAGGTTAGGACAAAATATATGATGTGCTGTATCTGTCATTACAACATCATGCAGGACACTTCCAATGTCCCAAAAATGCCCCCATATTACACCTATTCTTCCTTTTCCCTCCCCTCAGAACCTCTGGTGGTTACTGCCTTTATAACAATAATAAAAGTTCTTCCATTGCTAGAATAATAATGTCTATAATAGAATCATAATAAGACTACTTTAGTCCATTGTTCATTCCCCAATCTTGAGGATTTGGGAATGGTGATGCCCACTCAGCTTCTAATTGAGAGGAAGCTTAGATCCCATGGGCCAGATGGATGGAACTGTCTTGCTTGAGTTGCAGACACTCTTTTCCTTGGAATGGGCATTGTCCATCATCATCTTCTTGTTAAAGTTGTTTAATCATTGATTCATCCTAGTAGTACACTTTATTCTTTGTGTGTTGATAGAAATTGTAGTTTTGGATAAAACTCCATAAGCCAAGCCAGTTCACTACTCTCTAACAGAAAAAAAAAGAAACAGAAAAGGAAACATACACACACACATAGAAAAACTCTACTACTTTGAAGTCTATGATATTCAGCTCCAATGATTCACATCTTCCCCTCCATCCTTACTCCAGTCATCATGCCACCACTTTTGGTGATTTTGGTGATAACTGTATCCATGATAATAATGCATCCTATATTGTGGCCTCTTGGTTTCATGCCTTTTCTATATCTTCCAACATTTCCTCCACTCCAATATAGCTACCCATTCTCATGACTATATTCTAGACCATATTATCTCTAAGAGCTTTATCAACTCTAAAATCTTTTTTGAACAGTCTACTCTCAAATCACCTTTCCTATCTTTCCAGCTCGTGGCTGCATTTTCCTTCTGAGTTCAAACTTCAGCCTCTTGAGATTTCCAATACAGTAGCTCTACCACATTAGTCACTATTTTCTGTTACCATCCTGTCTTTACTTTCCCCTGTTCAGCATAGATTCCTTGGGCTAACACTGTCATTAAAAATCCTTGAAAATGTCCTCCTGTCCCTTACCCTCTTTTTTCTACTATTTTATCTCTCTGAAAAATTTCAAGTCTGGTTGCACTAAATTATCTATATTCCTATTATCACCCAAGCAACTAAAAATTAATGGGAAAACAAATCATACCAACACAATGGTACAAATTCATGATCACAGACTATAAGTGAGCAATCATACTACTCTGCAATCCTACCACATTTCTTTAGTAAATTCAGTTTTTCATTCTCCAAAATGTCTATTTCATACAGTTTCCACTCAACTTTTACTGTCCACATCTACTCATTCATTCTCAAACTCAATTGACAACATCATTTCCTTTAGAAAACAAAAATCATTACACAGAAACTCAGTTACCTCCATATACCAAATCTATAGTCTACCTATATCTTTATTCACCTTTTGTATTGTCATATAAAAAGCAAATCTGGACTTAAGTAAAGAGAGTCTTTCTTTGAAAGAATTATTGTGATAAGAAGAGGGATACAATTTCAAAGGGGGGAGGAGATTATTGCAATGCAAAGAATGCTCCAACCAAAAATTCTGTAAGCTCTTCATAGGTTAGGAAGAAAGGAATTTTCTTTTATAGAGAGAGGCAGACAAGCTTAGGAAGAACCTGAAGTGGGGAAGTTTGTGGTGTAATCAAACAGTTGATGAGGTAATGTCTTTTCTTGCAGTCAGTCAATACTCCAGAGGGGACATTAAAGAGAACTTGTATGCTGACTCAGACTGAGGAAATGTCAAAGTTTGCATGAAGTCATAAGAAAAATTTCAAAGAGGATAAGCACCAAAGCGAAAAATTTCTGACAGCATGATCCTTTTAAGCAGAAAATTAATAATTTGTATCTGTAGCTTAGAATCATATCTATACTGTTCATAAACTTGGGTTCAACAACATCTAGAATTCACACATTTGAAGAAATATCTATGATTCCTTTGTATTTGGCAGTGTTGATATTAACATTATTTGCCTTATTTCTTTTTTTTTTTTTTTTTTTTTTTTACCGGGAGGTCCCAAGGATCGAACCCGGGTCCCTCCATATGGGAGACGGACGCCCAACCAGTTGAGCCACATCCGACCCCTATTTGCCTTATTTCTGACTTTTGTTTCCCTCTTGCTGAACTTTCACCTTTCTTTTAGTAGATGAATCTAAATTAGTCTAGCCCTCCCACTTCCCACGCCGACTTTGTGTAAATTCCTCCTCTTCTGGGTTTTACTTTAAAGCATATAACCTTTATCCTATTTTTACACACTTATGAAGAGTTGCTGAGAATTGATAAGGTTAAATAATACTGTTCACTTTGAAGTCTAGCATTTAATTAGAGCAATTTTAAGTCCATTTAGCATCCCTGAGGCTTGCTAAAGACAGTGGCTTGTAGGCTACCAGTTTATTGATTAAGCTACTAGTCCCATTCATTATCTGCTCTCCTTTCTTTTAAAAATTAATTCCTAGAAAATATGACTGGAAAACTCAGGCACAGTAAATACAAGTTATTGGTCTCATTACCGGGACCCACAGAAAATGTGAAAATTCCAAACACGTTTTCAGTCCCATATTTTCACTGCATGAGAGAGTCTGACCTCACCATCTGTATTAGTCAGCCAAAGGGGTGCAGATGCAAAATACCAGAAATCTGCTGGCTTTTATAAAGAGTATTTATTTGGGGTAGAAGCTTACAGTTACCAGGCCATAAAGCATAAGCTACTTCCCTCACCAAAGTCTGTTGCCACATGTTGGAGCAAGATGGCTGTTGATGTCTGCCAAGAGTTCGGGCTTCCTGGGTTCCTCTCTGCCCAGGGCTTGTTTCTCTCTGGGCTCAGCTGCCCTGCTGTCTCCACAGGCCAGCTATAGACTATCAGGTGACTGTCTCTGTCTCTCTCTCTCTGGGGTTCCATTCTCCCCGGGCCCAGCGGCTTTGCTCCTCTGTGTACTTACTTCTGGGGTTCCAGGTCAAAAACTCCGTGTCAAAACTCCAAACACCCTTCTCTGCAGTGCAGTTTCTCAGTGAGTCCCAACCCACCAAGGGGGTGGGGATGCAACGCCCTACTGTCTTGGCCCAATCAAAGCCTTAATCATTATTTAATCAAGTAAACTTTTGAATCCAACATAATCTAAAATGCTTAGAGGAAAAGACCAGTTCACAAACATAATCCAAAATCTATTTTTGAAATTCATAAATAATGCCAAACTGCTTCACCATCCTTACACATTTTTATTCCATAGTTGTTATTTATATAGTTTACCATTTCTCAGATTATAATTCAAACAATAAAGCCTAGTTCAGAAGTTCTCTATTTCCCAGTCTTGTCCTCCACTATATATTTTTTTAGGAGGTACTGGGGATTGAACCCAGGACCTCAGACATAGGAAGCAGGTGCTCAACCACTTGAGCTACATCCACTCCCCAACTATTTTCTTATGTCAACCTTTGCTCTATATAAGCTGTTGTAACCTCCCTCTCTCCTTCGTAATTAGCACCTGCTGTTCATAGGTGCTCAATATCTCTCGAAACCTGTTGATAGTGACTTATTGCTCCATGTCATACTTTTCATTGCTGTCTCTGGAACACAATTTAGCTACACTGTTTCCTCATAACATCAGAATAATCATATTCTGATTGGTAAACATAAGAAAACAGGAGTATTTCTTCTCCTTCAATTTCTGATTGAATTTCTCCTTCAATGGTATTATATATAGACCATACACAGTGAATTTTTTAAATTAATGTCTCACAATAAAGAGGTCTTTATTTTCCTTCCATAGTGCTTGTATAACTATACTACCTTTGAAGCAAGTAACTATATCTCCAACAATAGCAAAATAGTTGACATGTATAAGAACTCCATAAATGTTTGTTGAAAGAATAAATGAATGAATGAATGCTGTGACTTACGGTTACAAGAAGCTAATAGAAAAACTAAGATTAACTAGAGGGATGCCAAGAAATCTACAGAATCCAAGGGAAAGGATGAATCAAGGCATTAGGATAGAACTGAACCTGGTACTACTCTGGAAGTCTTCACTATACTTAATCTCTATTTTCTTTCAGTCTGGTTCATTTTTCAGTGCCCTGTACACTTTCACTTTCTTCTTCCTCTGTCTCATCTTGTTCCTCTAATCCAGGTTCTTCTGCCTGTCCCTTTCACAAAACAAGGTTAATATTAAACTTTTCCTTTTTATCCAAAGTCACCACAGTCAATTTCAGTAAATATAAAAATATTTGCTTAAGACATTATAATATATCTCTCCAATTGATTTCTCAGAATTCACTTTTGCAAATAAAAACACTGATTTGCCCCTCTCAGGTCAAGTTTCCATTCCAAGTATTGCTAAAGTTTAGATGGACATGGTATAAATATATTTGCAGCCATGTAAATGGAGGAAGAAAAGAGGTAAGTTTTAGAAATGGAGGCCATGCACACCAATGAAGTTGATGTCCATAGGAGTCTACTTCACAATAAATGACATAAATGAGCTAGTAGAGTAAATCATTGAATAAATTTTTTTTATTTAAGTCTCAACATTTGGATTCCTAGAGAACTTATCGGGCAGTGCCAAGAAATTAAAGACTTTCCAACTTTTGAGTATGCTCATTCTAAGAGTACTGCCAAATATTATCTTTTCACCCACTTAATCCTCTAAATCTGTTCTTTCAGTTCCAAGGATCCGTAAAATCCATGATAACATCAGTTTCACTGATACCTCATTTTCAGGGTCAGAATTAAAGTCTATTTGTACCCCAACTACTCAAGGTAAAGTTTGGGTTTTGCCTCCCATGGTTCCAAGTTTACAATATAATGACTTGGGAACACCATTGCCGTACCAACACTCCTGTCCCTACCCTGCAATCCCTAATGATGTATTCTTTTATTTCCCAGCTTTGAGAATGAACTTAATTTTATGTAGAATAGAAATTTGTATTGATTTTAAGTATTAACTGTTTTTTCTTTTTTTACTCTTTTTTTAAAAATTACGGCAGTTGTAGGCTTACGGATAAAAATCATGCAGAAAGTACAGGAAGTATACTCCCTCTACACAGTTTTGCATATTATCAACATTTCACATTAGTTTGGCATTTTTGTTAAAATTGTTGAAACAATATCATTGTAATTGTACTATTACATGCATTTATAATTTACATTAGGGTTCTCTGTTTGCTTTGTACAGTTCTATGGGTTTATTAAAATTCGTATTCTACAATTTTCATTTCAACAACTTTCAAATATGCAATTCAGTGGTATAATTTACATTCACTATCCATTACTGAAACATTTCCATCACACCAAACAGAAACTTTGCACCAATTAAGCATTAACACCTATTCCTCACCCCCACCTTCACCCCTGGGAACATGTTTCTTGTCTCTGGCTCTATGAATTTGTACATTCTAATTATTCCATAAAAGTGAGATCACACAATATTTGTCCTTTTGCATCTGGTTTATTTCACTCTACATGATTGCTTTGAGGTCCATCCATGTTGCAGCATTTAAGAGAACTTCATTATTTTGACAGCCAAATAATATTCCATTGTATGTATATACAACATTTTGTTGCTTACCTCTTTTGGCAGTTGTGAGTAATGCTGCTAAGAACATTGGTAATCTAATATCTGTATAAGTCCCTGCTTTCAATTCTTTTGTATATATACCTAGAAGTTAGGTTGCCAGGTCATATGAGAATTCTATACTGAATTTTCTGAGGAGCTTCCAGACTGTTATCAACAATAGCTTGACCAGTTTTCCATTCCCACTAACAATGTACAAAAGGTACTATTTCTCCATATCTTTCCAATACTTATTTTCTGTTTCTTAATAGTAATCATTCTAGGGTTATGAAATAGAATTTCAGTGTGGTTTTGATTTTCATTTCCTTAATAGTTAATGATGTTGAACATCTTTTCATGTACTTTTTAGCCATTTGTATATCCTCTTTGGAGAAATGTCTAAGTAAGTCTTTTGCTCATTTCTTAATTGGATTGCTTATCTTTTTTATCTTTAGTTGTAGGAGTTCTTTATATATTTCAGGTAAATCCTTAAATTTAATTGTTTCCAAATATTCTTTCTTATTCTGTTGGATGTTTTTTTGTTTGTTTGTTTGTTTGTTTTTGATAAAGGCTTTTAATGCACAAATGTTTTTTCTGTTTTTTTTTTTTTATTTTGATGAAGTCTAATTTACTTATTTTTCTATTTTTCATTTGCCTATTCTGCTTCTCATGTATTGGTGTAAAGTCTAAAAAACCATTGCCTAGCACAAGTTCCTTCCCTGTTTTGCTCTCGGAATTTTAAGGTTCTTGCTCTTACATATAGGTATTTGATCCAATTTGAGATAGTTTTTGAATACGGTGTGAGGTAGGTGTCCATCTTTTTTTTTTTTTATTTTTTTTTTTATGGCTTTCTAGTTTTCACAGTTTCATTTGTTGAAGAGACTCATCTTTCCCCACTGAATTGACTTAGCTCTTTTGTCAAAAAGCAATAGGACATAGATGTAAGGGTTATTTCTGAACTCTAATTTCAAATCTATTGGTCTAATATGTCTGTACTTGAGCCAATAACATGCTATTTTGATTACTGTGGCTTTGTAATAAGTTTTAAGATTGGGAAGTGTGAACACTTCAACTGTGTTTTTTTTTTCAACTTTCTTCTGGCTATTCAGGGCCCCTTACCTTTCCACATGGATTTGATGATAGGCTTTTCTATTTCTACAAAGAAGCCTGCTGAAATTTTTATTGATATTGCATTGAATCTGCAAATCGCTTTGGGGAGAACTGACATCTTAATATTACTTAGTCTTCCAGTCCATGGATATGGACTGCCTTCTATATATTTTGATCTTCTTTAATTTCCTTCACCAATGCTTTGTAACTTTCCATATACATGTCCTTTTCATCCTTGGTTAAATTTATTCTTAGATTTGATTCTTTTAGTTGCTATTGTAAAAGGAATTATTTTCTTGATTTCTTCTTCAGATTGTTCATTATTTGTATAGGAACACCACTGATTTTTCTGTGTTAACCTTGTATACTGATCCTTTGATGAATTAGTTTATTAGCTGTAATAGCTTTGTTGTGGCCTCTCCAGGGTTTTCCGTATATAGGATCATACCATCTGCAAATAGGGAAAATATTACTTCTTCATTTCCAATTTGGATGCATTTATTTCTTTTTCTTGTCTAACTGCTCCGGGAAGAACTTCCAGTACAATGTTGAATAACAGTAGTGGCAGTGGGCATCCTTTTCTTGTACCTGATCTTAGAGGGAAAGCTTTCAGTCTTTCACCACTGAGTATGATCTTAGCTGTGCATTTTTCACATATGCCCTTCATTGTGTTTAAAAAGTTTCTTTCAATTCCTAGTTTTCTAAGTGTTTTTTTCAAAAAGGGGTGCTGTATTTTGTCAAATGTTTTTTCTGCCTCAATTAAAATATTGGGCTTTTTTCCCTTCCCTCCATTACTGTGGTTTTTTTTTTTACATTAATGATTTTCTTATGTTAAACCACCTTGTTTACCTGGGATAAATCCCACTTGATTGTGTGTCTAATTCTTTAAATATACTATTGGATTCAATTTGCTAGTATTTTTTTAGTATATATTTTTTATTTTTTAAAGATACTTAGATTACATAAATGTTACATAAAAATATAGAGATTCCCATATGCCCCATTCCCATACCTCCCACATTTTCCCACATACACAACATCCTTCATTAGTGTGGTACATTCATTGCAATTGATAAACACATTTTGGGGCATTGCCAGTGAGCATGGATTATAGTTTACGTTGTAGTTTACATTCTCTCCCACACAATTCTGTAGGTTATGGGAAGATATAAAATGGCCTATATCTGTCATTGCAGTGTCATTCAGGACAATTCCCAAGTCCCAAAAATGCCCCTGTATTATACCTATTATTCCCTCTCCTTGTCCTCAGAGCCTCCAGTGGCCACTGCCTCCACATCAATGTGGTAATTTCTTCCATTGCTATAATCAAAATAAGTCTATAGTTGAATACCAGTAAGTCCACTCTAGTCCATAGTCCATTCCTCAGTCCTGAGGATTCTGGGATGGTGATGTCCACTCCACCTCTAATTGAGAGGGGGCTTCAGTCCCATATGGACAATGTATGGGACTCTCTTGGTTGAAGTTGTAGGCTCTCTCATTTCCTTGGTATAATGGTTGTCCATCCTCACCTCCTTGTTAGTTGTCCTGGGTAAGTCTAATGAACTGGGGAGTATGGGTTGCAACTCTGCCGAGGCTCAGGGCCCAGCTGGCACATGGATTTAAGTCTCTTGGACACCTACCGACTCCAGCACCAACTATAGGTTCAAATAGAAGGGACAGATGAGCCATGTGTAGGGAAGCCATAACTGAGACCAACTCTGTCACTCTTAGGATCAAAAACTCCAAAGTAGGGACCACTGGCAATACACCAAACTCCAGAGCTATCTGCCCTGCCCATAGGACCTGGGTGTTTCCAGAGCCCTTGGGAGCCCCACTATTGGGGGTAGTATCTTCTTTGGCAGTCTATGAGATCCTGCTGAGATGTGCATAAGTGTTACCACCACTGGGATGACCTCCCAACTCACTTGGAAGTCTCTTAGCCATTTGTCTTTAACTTTTCCCCCTTTTATTTGAGGTCTTTTTCCAGCTGCATTGCTAGTAAGGGCTTGGTAGTAATCCCTCGGTGCCAGGCTCATCCCCAGGAGTCATGTCCCACACTGAGGGGAAGGTAATGCATTTATATGCTGAGTTTGGCTTAGAGAGAGGCCACATTTGAGCAACAAGGAGGCTCTCAGAAGGCAATTCTAGGCACCTTATAACACTAGGTTAATTTTCAATTTCAAGAGCAAAAGTTCATAAGCATAGTCATCAATATCAAGGTCCCATCAGTGGACCATCTTCCTTCACCACTCATTGCCCCTGTACTTGGGAGATTGTCGCTGTTCCATTAGAGAATGTGGCAGAGCTCCCCAGAATGGAAATTCAATATTCTTTAGGTTATTGTGTGAATCTTCATCCACTGTGACAATGCCCTATGAACATTTGAACATATTTATATACCTTATATGTATGTCCAGGTGAACCTCCGCCTATGTATCCCCCATCACTGACACCCCACACCAATGATCCTCCCCTGCCCCAGTTGTAACCCTTCTGTAATCCAAAACTTCTTCAAAAATGAAGCCAATAAAATAGCCAAATACAATTAATAGGAAAATGAAATAATAATGATAGGATTAAATATAAATAAAATAATAAAAAAATTTTAAACTAAGAATAAAATTTAAAAATTAGGATATTAAAAAATAATGAAAAATATTTTAAAATTTTTTGACATTTTGTCTTTCATCACTGTAATATCTGTTGTCCTGTATGTACAGTGACATTTTCTTCCATTTATTCCCCAGTGTCTTACTTTTTTTCATTTTGTTTTCTAAGTAGTTTTAGAGCACAGTAAAGTCACATACAGAATATAGGACTCCAATATACCCAACATCCTCCCCCTTTTCCCCCTCCCCATATTATTTTTGCTAGTATTTTGTTGAGGATTTTTGCATCTATAGTCAGAAGAGGTATTGGTTTGTAGTTTTCTTTTCTTGAGGTATCTTTACCTGGCATTGATATGAGGGTGATTTTGGCCTTGTAGAATGAATTAGACAGTGTTCCCTCTTCTTCATATTTTGGAAGGGTTTGAATAGGAATAGTATTGATTCTTCTTAGAATGTTCGGTAAAATCCTCATGTGAAGCCATCTAGTCCTGGGTTTTTCTTTGTTGGGAAGTTTTGATTACTGACTCTTTACTTGTTATTGGTCTTTTGAGATCTTCTATTTCTTCTTCAGTCAGTGTAGGTAACTTTGTGTGTTTCTAAGAATTTGTCCATTTCATCTAGGTTATTTAATTTTTTTAGCATACAATTGTTCATAGTATCATTTTATTTCTCTGGGGTCAGAAGTAATGTCTCCTCTTTCATTTCTGATTTTAACTTTTGCATTTTCTCTCTCTTTTTCTTTGTCAGTCTAACTAAATGTTTGCCAAATTTTTAATCTTTTCAAATAACCGACATTGGTTTTGTTGATTCCTTCTATTGTTATTTTTATTCCCTATTTCATTTACCCCCTTTCAACTCTTTGTTCTTTCCTTATTTCTGCTTGTTTTGAGATTAGTTTGCTATTCTTTTCTAGATCCTTCAGTTGTGAGTTTAGGTCTCTGATTTAAGATTTTCTTCTTTTTTCGTGAAATCATTAAGAGCTATAAATTTCCCATTTTAGCATTAACTTGTCTGCATCCCATAAATTTTGGTATGTGCTGTTTACATTTTCTTTTGCCCCAAGAAAAGAGAGTCGGGAGGTCATCCCAGAGGTAACTCTTACGCACACCTCAGTAGGAGCTCATAGAACATCTAAGTGCCTAGTTGGTTTTTTAAGAGTATATTGTTTAATTTCCACATATTTGTGTTTTCCAGTTTTTCCTCTGTTATTGATTTCTCACTTCATTCCATTGTGGTAAGAGGAGATACATTACATGATATCAATATATTTAAATTTATTGATTCTGGTTTTTGACCTGTACCAACTACTTTTGATTGTCTTGGAAATACCTCTCCTTACAACTCATAGGTCATTTTTATTGTTCCAATCCATCCAAACTATTTGTATTTAGTCCAATATAGTTGTATTGCATTAACAGAAGGATTTTCATCCCTTACCAATTTTTCATCCCTCCTTGTGTTTCTTCTTTAAACATCTATGAACCATTCTTTCCTTCAGCTTTAGCAGTTGCTTATGACCTGGCAAATTTTATGTAATATAATAGCTTTTTTTCCTGCTGTTTCTCTTGATCTTTATAAATTAATCTGCTAAAACATAAAAATAAAACAGGCAGAAAATTTAAATAGTCAATTTATTTTATTTTATTGCTTTTATTTTTGGTAAATGTGACCAGAATTTTGTGAAAATATACTTTACAATACTAACAATAGCTAAAATTGCCTGGTTACCTACTATGCACTTATTACTTTTCCATGAACTTTATGGGCATCATTCCTAAATTCCCCATGTCATCATATAGTTAGAAATCTCCCCGATTCATGAAGTGAATCCAGGAACTCAAATAATGTCTCTAAAGCTCAAGTAATGTCACATGACCAGTTTGAAGATTGTCTTCAAACATCAGTCTGTGTCAATTGAAAGCCTGTACATTTTCCAGTACACAAATTTATTTTCTATAGACCATAACCACATACAGTCACAAAATTAGCCATGTTTTTATCAGTAATGGGTGCTGCTGACACAAATTACCACAAATGAAGTGTCTTAAAAGAACAAAAAATTATTATCTTTCAGTTCTGGAGTTCAGAAATCTAAACTGGTTTCACTGAGATAAATTAATCAAGATGTCAGCAGAGCTGCATTCCCTTTGGAGGCTCTAGGAATTAATCTGTTTTCCTTGCCTTTTCAAGCTTCTAGGGGCTGCCTATATGCCTTGGCTCAAGTCCTAGCATCACTCCCACTTCTACTTCCATATGACATCTCCTTATATGACTCCAACTCTCATGTTTTCCTCTTTCACAGAGAAGGACTCTTATGATTGAGTCCACATGGATAATCCAGGATAATGTCTCCATCTCAAAATCCTTCATTTAATCACATCCTTAAAGTCCCTTTTTCCAAGAAAGGTAAAATTCTCACAAGGTCTAGGGATTAGAGCACATTTGGGGGTCATTGTTCAGACTATCAAAATAGGTATGAGAGCTTTCCTTAATTAAAGCAACAATTAATTAAAGGAATTAAAGACCTATTCCTTAAGAATGCTACTGAAAATTCATGATGATTAAGTTGTAGTTATTGTGGCTTAATATTGGGAAGGGAGTAGAAAAATATGTTTAAGCAAAATGTTATAATTCTATCTGCTTTTACAATGAAGAAAAACTCTTGTTCCTTTTTTTTTTCTTCCTTGTTCATCTTTTTTCAAATATTTTTTTCTAATCAGTTTTACTTAACATAAGTTGAATGTGTTACTTAATCTTGCCTTTTTCCCAATATAAATAGAAATCAAAACATCAGTTTAGCCACAGTGAAATAGAATAGGACTAGACTGGTCTAGCCAAAGTCTACTTACTAATCCCAGGATCACCTTGTCCAAAGATTCGTAGGTAGAACAGTTGGATAAATGGAAACCTCCTCCAACAAGAGCAGGACTTGCTCCAATAGACTCAACACAAGAGCAGAAGTAGGGAAGAGCATATGTAACTTCAGGAAGACTGTTCCATAGAGAAAACCAGTGAGGCTTGACATCAAATGGAACAAGGACCTGTTTGATCAATTAAAAATAGAATATAAAGAAGAGAACAAGAGCAGAAGTTACTTCCGCAATACTCTTAAGAGGATGAGAATTCCAATTTTAGGGACCATCAGAGACTTGAAGAGAAAAAAAAAACTTCCTCTATAAATCTCCACTTAGGTCCTCCTACCCATTTGTGCTTCCATTATGAAACTGTGATAAAGGCCCAAAGTCAAAACTTGAAAGAAAATAAGAGACCTATAACTCTGTTCAATACCAAAGATTTTGTTCAACACTAATGATTAAGCACCATTTTCTAGGCACTGTGGAAAAATTCAAAAATATTTTTAAAGGATGAGTTGCATGTCATTAAAAGGACAAGTATTCACGTGGGACTATGATGTCACCAACAGCACCTAGGACATTCAACACTACCTGTTCCTGAAAAAACACAGGGAAATGTTAAATAGAATGGGATGGAGATTATGGGAAGAAGCACAAATGATCTTGCCTCAGGGTTCAGAGAATCTGAGGCAGGGTGTGTGAGTTTAAAAAGAAAAGAAGTTAAATAAATGAATAAATGAATGCATGTAAATTGTACCAATAAAGCAATGATATATTCTTATTGATATGATGTGGTATGATATTAAAAATGTTCTTTAAACATATTTAATATAGCTGATTTACAGTCTTTGTCTGGTATGTCTACTATCTAGACTTCCTTGAAGATAGTTTCTATTGGTTGCCTTTTTTCCTATTTATGGGCTATGGACTATACTTTCTTATTTCTTGCATTTTCTATAGGTTTTGTTGAAAACTGGACATTTGAAATAATAAAATATAGCAAATGGAAATCCAATCCAGCCTCCCCACGCAGGGTGGTGTTGTTCCTGTTTGTTGTTGGTGTATTGTGGTAGATTGAGTTACGTCTCTTAGAAACAGCATATCCTTAATTTTAATCCACATTCCTATGGGTGTGAGCTCTTGAATATATTATTTTTAGGTAAAGTATGGCCAAACAGAAAGAGAGTGGGTGTTAATCTGGATTACTGGGGCCTTAATAAGAGAATCCTGACATCACAAAGCTAGAAAGGAGAGGATATTGCCATATGACAGGAGGCAAAGTTAAAAACCTAAGGAAATTCAAGAATTACTGGCAGCCAGTACCAGAACACTACAGATTTCAGGGAAAAAGAATGCCCTTGATTTTAGATTCCTTCTAGCCTCAAAACAGTGAGCCAATAAATTTCTGTTTTTTAAGCCAACCTATTGTGTGGTATTTGTGACATTTTTGACAGAAGCTCAGATAAACTGAGGCATTGTATGTTTAGTGATTTTTCTGAACTAATTTTATAAAGTCTGTATTCTTTGTCATGTGTGATCACTGAAGTCTCTGCACAGTTAGCTTAGTGGTCAGTAAGTGACTGGAAAGAGATTTTCTTAAATGTCTCTAACCAATAAATCTTCTAGTCTTTGCTAATGGTTTTTCTTCTGTGTGATGGTTTGAAGCTGGATAGACCGCAGAAAATCATGTCCTTAGAGCTAATCCAGTACTGTTGGTGTGAACCTACTGTAGGTGACAACATTTGGTAAAGTTATTTCAGTAAAACGTGACCCGGGATGGGTCTTAATCTTATTACTGGAGTCCTTTATAAATGGGATGAATGTGGAGAGAGAGAATCCCACAGAAGCAAAGAGAGAAAGACACAGGAGCAGAGAGAAAGCCAGGGGAAGTCAGAAGCTGAAAGTGATGAAACCTGGAAAAGAAGGGAGAGACCAGCAGGTGCCACTATGTTCCTTGCCATATGAGAGAGTATTCCAGGAACACCAGTAACTGGTCTTCAGGGAGAAAGCATTGCCTGATGATGCCTTGATTTGGACATTTTTTTAAGCCTCAAAACTATAAGCTTACAAACTAATAAATCTCCATTGTAAAAGCCAACCCATTTCTGATATAGTGCATTTTGACAGACTAACAGACTAAAACATCATGTGTCAAACACTCTAAGTTCCTCTTCTGCCACATCTTCACTCTGTCTTCTTTCACTGACTTATAAGAGGCCATGCAATTATATTGGGCACATTTGGATAATCCTGGAAAATCTCCCTATTTTAAGGTCAGCTTATTAGCAACATTATTCACAACTGTACTGTCCCTTTTGCCATGTAAAGTAACATAACCTCGAGAGTAAAACCAAGAGGTGGTAGGCATAGAGGCCAAAGTTCTGCCTACCACACCTTCTAATTTTAAACTCAAAACCTGATAAATTATTATTCTAAATATATTTCAAAGATTTCTACTTCCATTTATTTCTTCTATAAGCACCCTAGTCTAAGCTGCCTTCATGTTCCTTCTTCTTCTTCTTTTTTTTTTTTTTTTTTTTGCCACTGTTGCTCCCCTACATGCTCCTAACCTTCTTGATTTGGTGTAAGCTGTTTTTTACACCAAATCAATAGCTCAAAGATGGAGAAGGACGTGTGGAAGGTTTGGAAAAGAAATTAATTCTGCCAACAATTGTGAGCTTGGAAGAGAACCCAAACCCCAGATAAGAAACACATTCTCAGCTGATACCTTGATTTTAGCCCAGTATGACTCTAAATAGAGAATCCAGGCATGCAAGCCTGGACTTCTGACCTACAGTACTCTGAGACAAAATGATGTTGCTTTAAGCCACTGCATGTGAGGTAATGTGTTATGGCAGCAATAGAAAGCATTAAAGAGGGTGAGGGAGAGAAAGCAAGGTTGCTACCTTGTTTTATATCATATACAACTGAATGGAAATGGGTGCAATTTTTTAAAATATAAGAACACAGGGAAAGGACCAGGTTGGGGAGTAGCAAGTAGGAAGCTTAAGTTCAATTTTGGACAGATTCAGTTTTGGGTGCATATGGAAGTTTAAGTTTAAAAAAAATGTAATTGCCTATTGCCTATATAGATCTGGAACTTGGGAAAATGAGGGCTAAAAATATGAATTAATTAGCATTTAGTTGTTAATTGAAGCATAGTACATAGATAAAATGAGATTATAAAATATTAAGAGAAGAGCTTATCTGAAACTTTGTTGTCTCAGGTTGCTAGGTACAGGCTAAAGAAAACTCCCTTAATTAAAGCTATTATTTGCTTTGTGCTCCCAAATCTACTCTCATATCACTAGTCAGTATTTGGAGCCAAGTTTATCTTTCTCAAAGCACTTCAGGGGATAACAGTAGCAACACATTTCAATATTCTAATTTTTCCTAACATGTCCTTGAAGATCTCCAAACAGTTTAAATAGCAGCTCCACTAGCAAATATCAAAGATTGTTAATTTACCAAACTGTAATGATGGAGTTCCCCACCCTCCTTTAGTTCAACCAATTCTATATTTTAGGATCCAGCATTAAAATATCCCACTTATAAGTAGTCAAAGTCTATATTTTTCAGAACTCCATCATTTGAAAGATAGAGAAACTTAACTTCAACTAACTTAGGAAAATGAAAATTTTTCTTGAACTGATCACTCACTAAAAATGTTCATTATTTTTAATAATTTTATATCATATCAGATATTCACAGATAAACAATAAAGCTCTGGTACCTTGCACTTCAAGCTAAGAATCTAGTGAGACATGGAGACTTATGTAGTAGAAGGAAAAATTAAATAACAAAGCTGGAGCAGGGACAGAGATGCAATTGAACTGTGGGAACATCTGGGATAACTGTATCAAATCCCCCCAGAATTAACAACTACTGACTGCTTGTAGTATATTAAAGCCTTGTATCTTTGTTACATTCTTGCAGCAAATGTATAATTTAGTGTTATCTTCATTTTCAAGATGAGGAAACTAAGGTTCAGAAAAAAATTGTCTAAAGCAATCTAGTTAATAAAATTAAGTTTCTAACTCAAGTCTTTACACTTCATTATCCGTGCTCTTGTCACAATACTGTATTTTTCTGCTCCCAAAAATCCGGAAAAATGAGGGAATGACATTAGCGTCCAGTTTTATTAAGGAAAAAAGATGTAACTTGTGACAACTGTCTCATTCATTTACGCCAATAGCCATATGATTTTTACAGCCTCCACTTTTCTTTTTTTATCATTTCTGTCCACAACTGACACTATAGCCTTAAATACATCCTACAATGATATCATTAGTCCTATAGTTTATAAATAATGTGTGTCCAATCTTACTAGACATATTTAAAATCAGTGGGAAGATTGTAGGAAGATGGCAAAGTAGAAAGCTCCTGGAATCATTCCCTTCACCAAGCAGTTATTGACCTTGCAAGAACTGTCTGAATCAACTATTTGGAAACTTTAGAGTCTAGTGGAACACTGCACAATATGAAAAGAAGATCTGTAGGAAGAGGTAAATTGTGATAAATACAGTTGAATTTCATCACCTCAGTGGCTACTATCAGCCCCACCCCCCAATATAAGCAAAATATATGAAAAATATATCCAAATAGAAATGAGAAGGTACACAATATGGTCTATTTTAGTTTCCTAGGCTACTTAAGCAAATACTATGAAATGGTTTAGCTTAAACAATGATAATTTCATGTCCATGGTTTCAAGACTGAGAAGATTTCCAAATCAAGGCATCATCAAGGTGATGATTTCTTCCCAAAAAATGTAAGACTGGCTGCCAGAAATCTTTGGTATATCTGTCACATGGCAAAACACATGGTGGCATCTGCTGGTCTCTCACTTCTCTTCCAGGTTTCATTGATTTCAGCTTCTTGCTTCCATGTTTTTCTTTCTGTGTGTATGAATTTCATTCTCTTACAAAGGGCTCCAGTAATAAGATTAAGGACCAGCCTTATTGAGGTAGGACATACCTTAACTGGGTCCTATGTACAATAGGTTTACACCTACAAGAGTGGATTAGATTTAAGAACATGTTTTTCTGGGGTACATACAGCTTTAAACCACCACATGGTACAATGCAAAAAAAAAAAAAAGGAAATATAAATGTAGGCGTTAAAGGAAAAATTGAGGGACAAAATAGTATAAGACTTACAAAGACTAAACAGCAAAATAGCTGAGTAAATTCTGTAATATCAGTACTGACTTTAAATAAAGTATTAAACTCTAGTCAAAAGACAGAATGGATAAAAATAGCCTATCACAACTACATGTTGTCTACAAGAGACTCACCTTAATTCAAAGACATAACTTGGTTGAAAGTGAAAGGATGGAAAAAATATAGCATGCAAGCAGTAACCAAAAGAGAGCTGGGGCAGCTATACTAATAAAATAAATAGACTTTAAGTCAAAAAACAGTTATGAGGGACAAAGATAGTCATTATATCCTGATAAAGTGCTCAATTCAACAAGAATATGTAAAAAGTATAAATATATATGCACCTAATGATAGACCCCCAAATTATATGGGTAAATAATGACAGATTTGAAGGGAGAAATTGATGGTTCTACATTAATAATAGGAGACTATAATAATAATAATTTAATAATAGATAGCTTGCATGCTATTGACTTACTGGGATTCTAGCAATGAAAGAAATTATATCACTGATGTGGAGACAGTGGCCACTGGAGGTGCTGAAGGCAGGGAGAGGGAAAAAGAGGTGTAATATGGGGACATTTTGGGGACTTGGAATTGTCCTGAATGATTTTGCAACAACAGATACAGACCATTTATACCTGCCATAATCTACAGAACTGAGTGAGAGAGTGTGTAAACTACAGCGCAAACTATAATCCATGCTTAGTGGCAATGCTCCAAAATGTGTTCATCAATTGCAATGAATGTACCACACTAATGTACCACACTAATGCAAGAAGTTGTTAATGTGAGGAAAGGTGAGAGGTGTGGGGAGTGGCGCATATGGGAATCCCTTATATTTCTTTATGTAACATTTTAAGTAATCTAAGTATCTTTTAAAAAATAAATAAAAAGTATATTTAAAAAAATAGATAGGACATCTAGATAGAAGATCAATAAGGAAATACAAGAATTGAACAATATTTTAACCAACTAGTCCTTCCAGACATATATAGAACACTTTACCCAACAAGAACAGAACATACATTCTTTTAGAGTGCGCTTGGATCATTCTCCAGGATAGATCATATCTTAGCTCTCAAAAACAAGTCTCATAATATTTAAAAATACTGAAATCATACAATGAGTCTTCTCCAACCACATAAGAATGAATATAGAAATCCATAACAAAGGGAGAAATGGAAACTTCACAAATATATGGAAATTAAACAATGCACTTTTTAAATAATCAATGGGTTAAAAAGGAAATCACAGGGAAATTAGGAAATATCTTGAGGCAAACGAAAATGAAAACACAGCATACAAAAACTTATAGGATGCAACAAAGGCAGTGCTGAGCAGGAAATGTATAGCTCTAATTGATTATGTTAAAAAAGAAGAAAGATGTCAAACCAGAGACCTAACCTCACAACTGGAGGATCTAGAAAAAGAAGAGTAAACCACACTCAAAGCCAGCAGAAGGAAGGAAATAACAAACACATTAGAGCAGAGATAAATGAAATAGAGGATTAAAAAAAAACAAGAGAGAATCAACAAAATCAAAAGTTGGTTCTCTGAAAAGATCAGTAAAATAGACACGTCTTTAGCTAGAGTAATAAATTTAAAAAGAGAGAGGACTCAAATAACTAAAATCAGAAATGAAAGGGGTACCTACTAAAATATAAAGGACTGTAAAATGATATTATAAACTACTATAAACCAAAAAATTAAATAACCTAGATGAAATAGACAAATTCCTAGAAAGACACAAATGACCTACACTGAATCAAGAAGAAACAGAAGATCACAACAGACCAATAACAAGTAAAGACAGTGACTAAGTAATAAAAAAATTCCTGAAACAATGAAAAGCCCAGGGCCAGATGGCTTCACAGAGGAATTTGACCAAAAATTCCAAGAACTACTTACATCAATTCTGCTCAAGTGCTTCAAAAAAATTTGAAAAGGAGGGAACACTCCCTAAATCATTCTATGAGGCCTATGTCACCCTGATATCAAAGCCAGAAAATGATATCATGAGATAAGAAAATGATAGACCAATATCCCTTATGAATAAGGATGCAAAAATCCTCAAAAAATTTTGGCTACAGAATCCATCAGCACACTAAAAGAATTATACACCACGATCAAGTGAGATTTATCCCAGGTACACAAACATGGTTCAACATAAAAAAATCAATTAATGTAATATACCATATTAACAGAATAAAGGGGAAAAAACACATGATCATCTCAATTGACCAGAAAATTCATTTGACAAAATCCAGTACCCCTTCTTGATAAAAACATCCAGGAAACTAGGAATAGAAGGAAACTTCCTCAATGTGGTAAAGCGCATATATGAAAAACCCACTACTAACATCATAATCAATGGTGAGAGATTGAAACTTTCCCTCTAAAATCAGGAACAAAGAAGCTCACCATCAACATTGTACTGCAAGTTCTAGCCAGAGCAATTATGTGAAAGAAAGAAAAAATTAGAAAGGAAGAAGTGAAAGTTCTTTTATATGCAGATGATGTGATCCTATATAGTAAATAATCCACAATGAAGCTACTTGAACTAATAAACAAATTCAGCAAACTGGTGGTACAAGATAAATACCCAAAAATCAGTTGTGTTTATATTTATTAGTAATGAACAACTGGAAGAAGAAATCAAGAAAAGAAAGCCATTTACAATAGCAACTAAAAGAATCAAATATCTAACTTAGAGCTAACCAAGGATGGAAAGGACTTGTACACAAAAAAACTGAAAGAAAAAAAAAATTGCTAAAAGAAATCAGAGAAGAATCAAATAAATAGAAGGCTATTCTGTATTTATGGATTGGAAGACTAAATATTAAGATGTCTCTTCTGCTCAAAGTGATTTACGATTTCAACATAATTCCAATAAAATTTCCAATAGCTTTCTTAGCAGAAATGGAAAAGCCAATCAGCAAATTTATATGGAAGGGTAAGGACCCCTGAATAGAGAAAAACATCTTGAAAAAGAAGAACAAAGTTGGAGGACTGGCACTTCCAAACCATAAAACTTATTACAAAGCCATAGTAATCAAAACAGCATGATACCAGAAAAAGTACAGACATATAGAACAATGAAATTGAACTAAGAGTTCATGAATCAATTCTCAAAGTTATGGTCAAATGATGTTTGACAAGAGTGCAAAGACCACTAAGTTTGGAAAGAATAGTCTCTTCAACAAATGGTGCTGGGAAAACTGGATCTCCATATGCAAAAGAATGAAGGTGGATTCCTACCTCACACCATATCCAAAGCTCAATTCAAAAATGGGTCAAAGATCTAAATATAAGAACCAGAAATATAAAACTAGAAGAAACCATAGACAAGCATCTTCAGGACATTGTGTTAGGCGATGGTTTCTTAGACTTTACACCAAAAGCACAAGCAACAAAAGAAAAAGAAATAGATAAATGGGACCTCTTCAAAATTTTTAAATGTTGTTCATTAATGGACTTTATCATTAAAGTAAAATGGCAACCTATAAAATTGGAGAAAATATAGGAAACCACATATCTGATAAGGGATTAATATCTAGAATATATAAAGAAATCCTATAACTCAACAACTAAAAGGCAACAACCCAATTAAAAATGAGCAAAAGACTTGAATAGATATTTCTCCAAAAAAGATATACAAATGGCCAAAAAAGCACATGAAAAGATGCTCAACATCATTAACTTTCAGAGAAATGCAAATCAAATCCACAATGAGATATCATTTCATACCCATTAGAATGGCTCCTATTAACAAAAATGGAAAATTACAAGTGTTGGAAAGGATGTGCTAAAATAGGAACATTAATTCATTGTTAGTGGGTATGTAATATGGTGCAGCCACTGTGGAAGACAATTTGGCAGTGCCTTAGCAAGTTAAGTATAAAGTTACCTGATAACCCAGCAATTCCACCTGTAAGTATGTACGCAAAGAATTGAAAGCAGGCACTTGAATAGATATATGCACACAAATGTTCTCAGTGGCATTATTCATAATTGCTAAAAAATGGAAGCAATCCAAGCATCCATCAACCAATGAATGGATAAGCAAAACATAGCATATATTATACAATGGAATACTATTCAGCCATTAAAAGGAAAGAAGTCCTGGTACATGCAACAATATGGATGAACCTTGAAGACATTATGTTGAGTGAAATAAGCCAGACAAAAAAGGAGAAATAGTGTAAGATCTCACTAATATTAAACAATTAGAATAAGCAAATTCATAGTCAGAAACTAGAATATAGGTTACTAGGGGATGGGGTAGGATTAGGGAAACTCTGTACAAATTAGGATGATGGAAAAGTTTTGGTAATGGATGGATGGTGAACATAATTAACAGCACTGAATTATATATTTGAATGTGGCTTATAGTCAAAAATTTAGGTTTTAGGTATATGTTACTAGAATAAAATTTTAAAAATAATACTATATAACATAAACAGTGAAGCCTCAATTAAACCATAGACTATAGTTAATAATACAATCATAATAATATTCTTTCATCAATTGTCACATATGCATCACACTATTGTGATATGAATATAGGGGAAATCTGTGTTTTCTGCATGATTTTTCTGTAATCCTACAACTTCTCTAATTAAAAAAAAAGTGAAAAAAATAAAAGGAAGTAGTCAATGTTGCTTGGCCAATGCAAGTTAAGTGAAGCTAGCACATATTTAGGTCTGAAAACAACAAAAATATAAATGAGATGCTAATATATAAAAAGGAAAAGTAAAATTGGAGTATTATATCCAGAGTTAGCATACAATAATGCTGACAATATTTAAGGAATTTTTATTAGGCAAGAATATATTAAACTAAACCAAACTTTGCAAGATTTTTATTGTTTATAGAGCTCCTCACTTACATACTGTATTAGTTAGCCAAAGGGGTGTTGATGCAAAATACCAGAAATCTGTTTGTTTTTATAAAGGGTATTTATTTGGGGTAGAAGCTTACAGTTACCAGGGCATAAAGCATAAGTTACTCCACTCACCAAAGTCTGTTGCCACGTGTTGGAGCAAGATGGCTGCCGACATTCAGTCTTCCTCTTCCTCTTAAAGCTCTCTAGGCTTTGTCTTTCTCCCGGGGGGAGGGGGGGCAATTCTCTCCGGGCTCAACTGCTTTGTTCTCTCCAGAATGCCAGCTGTGAACTGTCAGGCGAATGGCTCCTCTCTCTTTTCGGGGCCTTCTCTCCTTCCTCATGACCAAGCTGTTCTGTGTGCTCACTTCCCAGGGCTCCAGTTCAAAAACTCCAACTAACTTATCTGCCATGTCATTTTCTCTTTGAGTCCCCACCCACCAAGAGGTTGGGGACTCAACGTCCTGCAGATATGGCCCAATCAAAGCCCTAATCATAATTTAATCACTCCCAGAGGAAAAGACCAATTTACAAACATAATCCAATATTTCTTTTTGGAATTCATCAATAATATCAAACTGCTACACACAGCATTTCTGAAAACAGAGCTACCTAAGATGAAAAGATGGCACAGCAGTATGCAGTGTAAACCAGGATCTGTGGAAGCTGTTATAAAAAACACAATGTGAATAGTGTCTTCAAAGAAAATTGCTTTTGAGGAAGGCTCAGTTCTGTAATGATTTTTTTTTTAATTGAAAAGGGATCAACTTTATACATAAAAGTTAGTGCCCATTTTGATGCATGTCTTTCGTTTTCTTCTGACAGCAGTGCCAAGAACTTAAATCCCAGAGTCCATCATGAATAATTCATAAGCAACACAGAGGTTCATTTATAGATCTTAAAAATCCCTGGTTTCAGGTTGGCATTTCATCTATTAGGTAGGGGAGAAGGGAAACTTCATTTTCTAGTTCATGGGTATTTTAACTTCCCCCTTGCTAAAGTACACATACCCTCACCTGTACATACATGTACATCCACCAACATATACATAGAAACAAAAAAAACTATGATTTTAAAGCTATAAAACTCAAATGCCAGTTTGTGAGTAAATAGCAATAATGTTTAATGAGTCCCTGGATATAATACTTATGTAACTTCAGGGAGAGCCAAATCAGTACCCAAAGTGTGGTAGTTTGAAGTTGTATGTACCCCAGAAAAATTAACCCATTCCTGTGTATGTGGACCAATTGTAAGTAGGGTCTTTTAATGAGGCTACTTTAGTTAGGGTATGACCTACCTCATTCAGGATGGGACTTAATTCTCTTACTGGAGTCTTTATAAACAAAACAAATACAGAGAGAGTGACAGAAAACCATGGAAGCAAGAAGCTGAAAGCAATGAAACCTGGAAGAGAAGGAAGAGACCAGCAGATGCCACCGTGTGCCTTGCTATGTGGCAGGGAAGCCAAGGATCGCTGGCAGCTAGTCTTTAGGAAGAAAGCATCATCTTGATGATGCCTTGATTTGGATATTTTCATGAACACTAACTGTAAGTGAATAAATTCTCATTGTTCAAGCTGAATCGTTCCATGGTAATTGGCTTTAAACAGCCTAAGAAACTAAAACACGAAATAAAGATTTTGTTTAGATAATATTGCATTTGCTTAAGCTTATTTTCCTGATAATGACTTCCATTGTATTTGCCTGTCTAGATTAACACATAACTCTAAATCAAAATGATTATGATGATATCTTTTCTATTCTAGATCATATGCAGAGAGATATTGAACTTGTTAAAAGTCCTAGTAAACTTAATTCATTTTATAAGTAGTTAATGAATGTGCCTATAACATAAAGGAATGGCTCTCTTAAGTACTGCCTTTATTTTTTATTTTTTTGCCATTATGTTTGTTCTATTGCCTACACTGTCTTTGTGAGTTTATGTCTAGGACAGTGCCTCTCCATACCTCTCCTAGCTGTCCTAAGCATAACCACTGCTATGGGAATTGGGGATGGCAGTTTGTACCCAAACCCAGAAGGTCTACCACAACCTCTCCCTAGAGATAACAAACAGCATAAAAGACCTAAAGGAAGAATGCTGTTTCCCATCAACTTTGGGAGGATGCAGCCTTTGAAGACACCTGGCCTTTCTCACTCTCATGGTCCAGTATGTCATGTCTGGCCCCCTTTTTTGGGCCGCTTACCACCATCTTCTTTATCCCTTGAGTGGGACCATGTACCTTCAAATTTCTAATTACGTTTATTTCTTACAGAATCAACACCTTATTAGTCATGCAGGGATTTCACCCAGTTCCAGCCACAGTGTTGGATCTGTCTTTCCTCAACCTCAGTAGAATAGCCAGAGAGGTTTACACCCTGTCAGGCAGGAACTACTGCCCTAACCAGCAGGAAGTAACTACAGAAGAATGACCATTGCCCCTCAGCACCCCCTTAAGAATAAGGATGTGAACTCTCTGAGGGGGATCTTGAGGCAAGTTAATACAGGGAAACGAAGAAAAGACAAGCCACAACATGGTTGACAGACAACATGGCCATGAGACCCCACTAAAACCTTGACTCTGACCTTGAGGTCCCAGTTAACTCTTTTCAGGACCTTCCCTTGGTCCTGGATATTCCAAACAGTCTTCACCATTTCCCCCCACCATTGATGGGGTAGCCAATAACAGCAAGGACCCCTCTCTTTAGCATTAGCAAGGGGAGGAATAATTAATACTTTAAAAGGTAACCACACAAGCCAGGGCTCACTCTCTCTGCCTATAGGAGCCCACACCAAATCTTAGTGTGTATTTCCATCTTTCTTTCTCTCCCATATCTCAACAAACTCTGTTCTTTTTCCCCCTTTCCCAATAAATCCTTCTTACTGGCATAACTAAAAAAAAAAAAAAGACCACCCATCTGAGACCTGAACACCAGAAGCTGAGAGATTCTATACACTATAAGCATTAGAGGGAAAGTGGAACTTGAACCAAGTGTTCCCCAGGTTTTCTCAAGTCCCCAGCCTCCTGGTTTCCTTTTTCCTTTTAAAATAAAGTACTTCCACATCCCTCATACTCTGGAAAGTTTATCACATCCCAATTAGTTCTGAAGTTCTTAGAAGAGGGGTGCTTACACACTGTTTGTCACCTTTATAGCTACTTTTACAATTCCAGTTTTTACTAACCAGTTGATCCTACTTACCACCCCACCCCCTACAAGATTAATTCTTCTCTTCCTATCCCATTATTCTCTCTGTAGTTGGATCCCATTCCTTGTTCCTTCTTCCAAGCCCTTACTAGAATTCTCTATTTTGTCACCACTTTTACTCAAGGTTGTTGCATAATGTAGAGAAGCTCTGCCACAGTACATAGAGGAAAAAATTAATTTTCACTAGATAGCGTTATTGATGGCATTTGGCCGTCATACTACAGAGAAGAACTTCTCACTAGCTGCACTTCTAGTATCTTTTAAAAAGATATTTGTTTTCATTTTCCCTAACCAGAAATTTCCTCACCCTCACCTCTTTGTCCGATTGTGGGCCCATATTTCCTCCTCTTCCCATCATCCAGCAAAGAGCTCAAAGCTCAAAATCTCTGTTATTCCATTAAGCGATTAAGCAGAAGAAGTTAGTTCTGTCAGTTCCCTTGTCTTTCATATCAAAATGGGTTACTAAAATGTCTGTCTAAATAAAACCCTGAAAATGGACAGATAATTGAAATTAAATCTTTCTTTAACTTAAGATGAAGTCCATGGACAGGAAATCCTGAAGACAGGAAGTCTCTGAAACCATAAAGGAAGTTTTGGGAAATTGATTCTTCTTATGTGCAGAGAACACCTGAATTGGGGTTGTTTGTTCATTTCCTACCTTTTTATACAAAATTAAGGATAAACATACCTTTTGACTCCAGAGGAAGGTTCTAGTAGAAGCCCAATTACAAAAATACTTTGGAGTGGAGTTACAACAAAAGAACAAGGAAGACATTGAGTTCGTTTAGAGAGACGACTTCTGCCTGCCTCTCCCAGGCCTCTCTCAAATATTTACTTTTCATCCACACTTTTCCTACTTAAAGACTGTCTTTAGAGATGCCAATGAAGTGATTTGCTAAATCAGTAAGGGATTGGTGTTGTATAGTCCATTTAACCCATATTAGCAACTACAGAGACAGTCAACCCTTTCTGATTGATTCTTAGGTTCATCCAAATATAACCTTTTTTTTTTTTTTTTTTTTTTAAAGAAACTGCCTTTCCTTTAGCAGTAAAAGAAAAAAAATTCCTATTTATTCATTCTGCAAAATATTTACCAGTGCTAGGGCCAATGGGGCAAATGGAAACAACGAGTCTCTTTCTGTCCTCTCTTTCACTCCTTTTTAGAGCACACATTGTGAGGCTGACACTTCAATATGTTTTAGGCAGCAGCATTCAAAGCTGGGACCAAAAATAAAAATTGGTATTAGATTCTACTTTCAAACCCTAGGTTATATGAAACTACACTCTAAGAAAGGGTACTGCACAGGGTTTGCAGAGCAGATAATGCTCTTTCTTTTCCTGAGTGGAAGTGCACAGACACCAAGTACACATGGCTCCTCCTGACTATCCTCTTAACAATTGCTTTGGCCTTTGAAATATTTTTGATTGGCCTTCCTGCTTAGCTCTTTTGATTATTTTCTTAATTTGCATATTTTCATTATTGCTCTTTCTGCTAATTTACATTTTCTTTTCATTATTCCCATGCACTTCCCAATATAGAAAACAAAATATGTGGGACTTAATTCATAGCAACTTTAAAGATTTAAAGGTTATTTTAGTTATTATTATATTTAAAAAATTGAATTTTTGATTTGAAAAGAACTTTACAGATTAGGTTCTAGTCAAATCCTTCATTTTATAGAACAGAAAATTGGGGCCTAGAAAGACAAAGTTACTCAGAGTTACTCAATTAGATTTTGGTAAAGCAGGAACCTAGGTCTCTAGCCTCCCAGGCCAGGGCTTTTTACAATATGCCATGATACCCTCCATCCCTATGCTCTGTGGTACAGATAGGTGTTTGTCACATTAAGTAACAATTTTCTGTTATGTTACTATTATTTCATGTTTATTATTATTTTCTAAATAGCTTGATTATAGATTTCTTGAAGGTTGTTTTAGTTTCCTAGGGTACAAATACCATGAAATGGGTCAATTTAAGAAATGGGAAGGTATTCACTCACAGTAAGAGATTGGGAAAAAATCCAAAACAAGGCGTTGTAAAAGCCACGCTTTCTTTCTAAAGACTGTGCCATTCTACATTGGCTTCCAGTGATTCTTGGTCCTTAGCTTGTCACATGGCAAGGAATATGGCGGTGTCTCCTGGTCTCTCCCTTTCCTTCCAAGTTCCACTGATGTTCAGATTCTCGCTTTCTGTGGCTTTCTTTCTCTGTCTGTCTGACTTTTACTCCACTGAAAACGGACCCCAGTAATAGGATTAAGACCCTTCTTGATTGGTCTGGGCTACACCATATCTGAAGTAACTTCATCAAAGTTCCTACTTACAATGGGTTAACATCCACAGGAATGGACTGGATTTAAGAACATGTTTTTCTGGGGTACATAACTCCAAACCACCACCAAAGGTAAAGGTTATGTCTGATCCTACTCTACCCCTGACACTAGTATAGTACAGTGCTAGGCACTTAGCTAACACTTGCTGGGTAATTTATTACTATATCCACCTTTTCCAAAGATCTTTATAAGTCTTGTTTCTCTTTGAAATGAGAATGAATAATGTTAAAACCAATATCAAATTAATTTCAGGTAGCTTTTTTCTCTCTCTCCACTGATTTTGATAGACTTTAATTATGCCAAATAATGGTAATGTGACAAAATGTTGCTAAATCAAATGAAAATTTTAGGGAGGAATTCTAATCCTCCCTCTACTGATGTTTCCATTGGAGGAAACTCAGAGTGACATTCTGGCCTTTTTTTTTTTTACAATTTTTTTTTAGTAGGTACCCAGAATTGAACCTAGGACCTTGTACCTGGGAAACAGGCACTCAACCATTGAGCTACATCTGCTCCCCATTCTGGACTCTTTTCCCTGCCACTCTCCACCTCAAAACACAGCCTTCCACAGGGGAAGAAAAGAGAACGTTTGAATTAGGCCCAGACTGCTGTTTTCACAATTACATGGGGCACTATTCATATTGTAGTTTATTTAGTGACCCTACCGTGAAACTAGCCTCTGTCTCCTAGAGATCAAATTGTCTGATAGAAGTTGTTTTCCATTTGCTCTCAGCCATGTGGTAAGCTCAGCAGGCAGATAGTCTTATAGTTTGGGGGATAAAATCAATTGTAGGGAATAACATTAGCAAGACCACTTGCTTGAAATCTATGCTCATTCTCCAAACCCCTTTCTCAGGAATAAATATTTTTTACTCATCTGTCATTTGGTTACAAATTCAGGTGTTAGGATGAAGAGTTATCATTTATGTAGTGCTCCTCTTAAGCACCAACAACCTTTGCCGCTTTATGTTGATTATTTCAATAGCCATAAGAGGACAGCAGAGTTTTCTTAACTATAGACTCTCTGAATATCCCAGAAGGTAAATGTGGGTGCCCAATGATTATGGAAAAAGAAATGGAAATTTAATTGCTTTCTATCTCATTTTCCAGTGTAGCTAAAGGCAGTAAACTTAACTTTGTATTTCTATAATTACAAGGACTATTTTACAAAACAATATAGTAGTTCATTTTATCCAGTTCGTATTCTGACAGTCCTGGAAGCTATAGTTTTTCACACTCAAGCTCTTTAAGAAGAAAGTCAGAAAAACATTTTATCTACCTGGGACATTGCTGAATTAATGTGAAACAGTGTGTCGAACTTCACTGAGTTTGTCACCTTCTATTATAATATATTGGGAACTCATTATATTGATTAATTATTGGGCACTAATTGATTAGTAATACTCAATAATGAATCAGTTAATTTACTTTTAGAGACAATAGAATGGATATCAGCTATCTCCCAAGAGAAAATAGAAAATTAACTGTAGCATAAAAACAAAAAAGTTAAAGGCAAAATAATATTACTGGTATATTAGGCAACTTCTCAGTTGCCTTCTCAGTAAGGCCTTTCCTAACCACCCTTTCTAAAACTTCAACTTGATACTCTGGCACTTTTTAATATTTCCCTTCTCTGCTTTCATCCCCATGGTACTTGTCACTGATTAATATACTATGTATTTTGTTTATCTTTTTCCATTATCTAATCCTCCAATCCTCTGCACTATATGAGGACAGATATTTCTTGTTCACTGCTGTATCTTCAGCTCCTAGAACAATGCCTGATCCATAATGGACTCTCAATAAATATTTGTTCAATGAATGAATAAATACATGAAAGACAAACTTCTGATGAATTCCTTTAATTTTTCCTTCCTTGCAGTGAAGAAAGTTGTCCTTATCTGATGGGAGGAAAATTGCCTTTTCCTGAACTAGCCTTGTCCCAGCAGCATTCCTTAACTCCTCTCCATCATGTTTCTCTACATCTTTTCCAATAAAAACAGTACAGATACTTGGAGAGATATGATACTTAGCACCTAAAGACATAGATTTGTAGTCTACCTCTTAATTATGAGCAGTTTGATCTGAGCTTGTGATCTCATTTGTGAAGTGGGAATACAAATAATGTTATTCACAAAGATATAGAGATTTAATGAGCTTTAGAAACTGTTTTATAAACCTCACAAACCTATATAAACGTCACAATAATTACAGGTTACTGTCATCACTAGAATAGCTTTTCTTTTCTTTCTGCCAAGTAATATCTATTCTTCTTATCCTGATTGTTTTTATAATTGTGAATAAAACTACTCTGTGAATTCTTTCTCCTGGAATGAACATGCTTGCAGTCCAGTTGCTTCTATACTGCTGGCCACAGAAGAAGAAACCACTTCACTTTCCATCACTTATGTGACTGCAGCCATTTACAGTCCTCCGACAACCAGACATGAGCCCAATGAGCCACCACAAAGATAATATCCCATCTAAGGAATCCAGCAGCCAGAGAAAGAAATGTCAGACAAAGCAAACAAAACATATGCGTGGGAAATCAGATCAGAAATTGAGTAGCTAATATAATTAGGTCACTAGAAAGATCCTTTCTAATTTGCTATAGACTCTGGAATTACAAAATGAGACAGTGACTTCTTTGTGCTACATTTCTCTTCCAAATTATTCTATTAGAGAACAAATGCTACCAGAGAGAAAAACATAAAAACCAGCATCAGTGTTTAATACCTTAGAAAGTAGATTTTAGCCACCTAGTCCTCTCACTGGAAAGCAGAGAACAAAAATCCTATGGAATGGGGCCCATATTAAGTGAGTCATAATGCTAGGGAAATGAAAGGCCCAGAATAATTAAGAAGAGCATATCAACCTAGAGCAAAGATCACAGATACTAAATATTTTAGGCTTTGCAGGTTCTACCACCTCTATCACAACCACTCATCTCTGCTGCTGTAGCATAAAAACAACCATAGACAATACTAAGCAAATGGGTGTGACTGTGTTCCGATAAAATTTTCTTTACAAAATAGGCTGAGCCAAATTCGGCCCTTGGGCCATAGCTTGAAACCCAAGACCTTAATGTCCAAAATGGTGGGTTCCTCTCACCAATGTTCCAGAATGATGAAAGATTGTTCCAGAATGATGAAGCATGTGGAATCCCAGGAAAATGGGAGAATTCAGAATATAAACTATTGCCAAGGTTTCTAAATTTTGCCAAGGGCTAATTCTGCCATCAAACTTAATGTGGAATTTTAAATCGAACTTCATCTTTATTTTTTTATTCAATCAGAACTCAGTGTAGCAAAAAGGATATTTCACTTTACAGAATATGATTACAATCAATTATTCCCTTTTTTCCTGGCAGGACATACTCCTTGAGAGGAGAATAGAGAGTAGTAGCTAAGACTGTGGGTTCTAAAGCCAGATCTCCAACACTTGAATCCTGCTCTGTGTTTTAACACATATGACTTTGGGCCAGTAACTTAACCTCCATTTTCTGATCTGCAAAACTGGGATAATTGATGGAGCCTACTTCACAGGTTGTTACAAAGGTTACATAAGATGTGTAAAGCCCTTGGAATAATTTTTGAAATATGTTCATAGCTCTGGAAGTTTTAGGTATTGTTATTTTTCCTTTTGGGAAAAAAGAGGAATGTTTTCCTTCTCCTCTTCCAATTCCTGAGTTGAAAAAAATTTCATAGTTGAAGCCACATGCTCACTATACCACTTCAGATTATGATTGATTGTGAAGAAGGGAATCCCAGGAACACAGTGACATGAAAATAGTTCCTTTTATCTCCACTCTCAACTGCAACCCACCTGCTGCTTCTGAGCTGGTTGCTGGTGACCTCTGGCAGCTAGGTGTGAATGCAGGTTTGGATTTGGTGGGAAATCTGACAGAAAGAAGTGGTGTGGAGCTTTTACACCTATGGTCTGGGCTACCTCCTCAGATCAGGAACAGTATTCTCTGAATAAGGACTACAAACAGATGGATCCTGGGAAAAGAATCCAAGTGTCCCTTAGGATTAAGTGTCACTGACGTTTTCATTCCCAAAAGGAAAAAAAGAAGCCAAATAGACTGGTTGAGTCTCCTCTACCTTTGAGCTGAGGAGACTGTGATGTAAGCAGTCTCCTTCCCGATGTCTCTCTTCTACATTGTTACCTACTTCTACACCACCAGGCCAAGGGAAAGAGATCACACCACTTTCCATCATTTGCGTGACTGCTGTCACTTAGGGGCTCCCAACAACCAGCTTCAAATTCCAGTGAGAAAACAGAAAAATATAATAGCCCATCTAAGGGGGCCTAATAGCCACAGAGAGAAATATCAAACATCAAAAAAATAAAATAAAATAAAATGCATGTTCAGGAAACTAGAAGTACTAGAAAGATGATAGTAATTTGAATGAAAATAATAAGAGCACTCAAGCAGATTCCATTTCAACACAAAAGAGACATTTTAGAAATTTTTATAAGTGCATAATTTTCCAACTAAACAATTTAGTAGATAATTGAAGAGTATAGTCACTGTTAAGTTCTGAATATGTGATTCAGAAGATTAAATTCAAGTCTTTCTTCAAGGCATTGTACAGCAATATAAAGAGATGAAAATCTCTATGGAAAGGGTAAGAGGTAAGGACATTAGATTCAGGAAGCAGAGCATGTGAAGAGTAGGGATTCCAGGAGTTTAAAAAAGAATGGAGGAGAAAGAAAATGATTGAACAGTAATTTTACTGAGAAAACAGATTGAAAGTTCTCACTAATTCCAGCCGGAGTTAGGGGCAAGGAAGAGGACACATACTTCTGCATAGATAAGAAAACTACCTGAACACTAAGCTATAAACAAAATTGTCAAGTTCTATAGTGAAAATTAAAAATAAAGGTTACCTACAAAGTATAAAAAATCAAATTATTTAAGTTTTTCTCATCTCCAATATTGGAAGCTAGAAGACAATGAAATACCATCTTCCAGCTTCTCAGGGAAGAGCATAGTAGACCTCACTTATTACACAAGGAAAGATATTTAAGGACGTACAATATTTCAGGTAGAAAAAATGTGTTAAAGTATAAATGAATAAAAATAATTTGGGAATGTGAAAGAAAGTGCTAAATAAGTGTTCCTAAAATGGAAAAGAATGTTTTAAGAGGAGTTCCAATGATCAAAGGCCATGAGTGGTCAAGGGGAGTAAAGTAGCTTGAAGGAGGCCAAGTGGTACATCTTGATGAATGGAAAAATACATATCTTGTTGTCAAATAATAATAATTAAACCTATTTAAGTTTTTGGTGATAGAAAAAGAAATTGTAACCACTTGTAGAATTGCAAATTACAACTACATTTCCAATTTAACAAGGAAAGGAAAGGAAATAAATATCAACTTGACCACATTTGCAAAAACAAAGAAAAGGGGGAAAAGAAAACAACATATGAAATTAAAACTAAGCACTAATTTGGAAGGAAATCAAGTACATCAATCATTTCAATAATCACAATGAGATCAAACAACAGAAACACTAAAGGGAACATTAAAAATAAAACCCACCAACATCCTGTTTTCAAGAAACTTGAAAAACCAAGTGTTAGAGAAAGGTTGTAAATAAAGCAACTGTTCAGAATAATAGAGCAAATGAAAACACAAAAAGAAGTAAAGGTGTCAATATTAATATCAGAGAAGATATGATTTAAATTTTTAAAATGCTGAAAACAGGGAACAAAGAGTCTTTTGTGAACACAAAAGGCATAATTTATCAAGATTCGATTGTCATAAACCTGCATGCACTAAAACTTGACAGCTAAATACATAATGCAAAATGATTAAAATTACAAAAAGATCCTGATGAAAACAATTTAGGAAGTCTTGTTCAGACTTAACATAAAATACAAAGGACATAGACAAGTTAAATGATTCAATCAATTAACTTGATATAATACATATATAAAGATAATACTTTTTGTTCATTCACTTATTCAATATGTACACAATCCTAGTATATACCTAACAACAAAGAACCCTTCAAAAATTTTAAAAATAATGATGTAATGATATTCTCTGATAAGACCCAGATAGATTAGAGATAAATAATTTAAAAATTACCAATTTGACTACTTGAAACTTAATAAATATCATCCTAAGGTGATCCTTAAAACAGAAATAGAAAGGTAATTTGAAAACTATATAGAGATATAGTTTTCTGAGTAACAGAAAAAGCCATACCTCATAAGTGGTAGCCTGCAATGCCTTTAATATTGAAGACAGGAGAGAAAAAAAAAAAATCATTTAACTTACTATCCTTTTTATTATCTTATCTAATTAAATCAAGAAAATAAAATCAAGATTAATCAAATCAGAGGTAAATAGGCATTTTGAATATTTAAGCTGAAATTACTAACACATAAAAATAAAGGCACCAATAATATAGCTACACTCCTCACTAATTATGGAAAGATGAGAATGAATAAAATAATTCAAATTAGGAATGCAAATCTATGTCAAAAAATTTGAAAACCTAAAGATAATGGTTCATTTCTTACCTGACTATAAATGACAAGAACTAACCCAACAAAAGGATTGGAAAACTTGAATTACTCTGTTTATAATAAAAGATCTATCGAAATGGTCACAAGAACCAGGTGGGTTAACAGTCAAGATTTACTAACTTTTAAAGAAGAGATGATTCCAGTGTTTTTAAAACAATTCAGAGATAGAAAAAATGGAAATACCCCAATTCATTTTAGAAAGCCATCATTACATTAACACCAAAATCTAATAAATTAATAAATGAAATAAGTGAAAATGACAGTTTCAATTACGAATGTAGTTTCAAACTTCTTGATAAAATATTAGAAACAGGACTTAGTAATACATCGAGAGACTAAAATACTATGCTAATTTCAATTTAACCAAAGATTCTGGAGGTGATTTGTATCAGGAAATCTTTCAATACAAATCATGATTATATCAATAGATGTTGCAAAGGCACATGGGAAGAAGAGGAAATTATGTATATATAATTAAATACTTTTTTAGATAAAACATAATAGCAAATATTAACCTTAATGGCAAAATACATATATGTACCAAAAACATTTCTTTCCTAATGAAACCAGAAATTAGATCACCATAACTATTTAGCATTGTCTTGGAAGTTCTAAAGAATGTGATAAGTAAAGAAAATCAAGAAATATTTAAAAACAACAAATTATCCCTTATGTTGATGGTATGCTTATGTATTTTTAAATCTCCAAGGAGTATAGTCTTTAAATATTCTTGATTTTTTAAAGTGACTGAATAGAGGACATTTACAAAACTAGTAGCCTAGGCTTTATTCTGGCCTAGGAATAACCACCAGCAAGGGAAAACAGGAGAAATTATTCCATTCAGAATAGTGACAATAGCTAAAATATATTTTGAAATAAATTTAACATGAAATGCGTATGTCACAAAAGGCATAAGAACTTTTCAAGGCAAAAAATATTGCTGATGCATTTAATAATGCACTAGTATAGATTATACAATTAAGTCAGTGGTACAGAATAGAGAATCAAGATGTAAAATCCATATGAGTTTGATATTTCACAAAGTTGTCAATTTAATTCAATGAGAAATAAACAAATTACATATTAAATGATACCAACCCAAAAGGCTATCCATCTGGAAAAAACAAATTGACCATCAATATTACACTCTTTACAAATGAATTACAGCATTAAATATAAAAAGAAAACCAAACAAGTATTTCAAGGAAATCAAGGAATTTCTGTGTACATTCTAGGAATGGAGAAACCTTTCACAAAGGGGTACAAAGAAAATATTAAAAATAGACACATTTGACTATGTAAAATTCTTAAAAACTAAATGATAATACTAAGATAAATATAGATGAGATATGTAATAGCCAAGTAAAATGAAAGCAAAGAATATAACAGAAAAGTTAACATGTTTATTACAATAACTGGCCTTCTTAAATATTGGCAAAAAAAGACAGAAAATAGAAAAATGGGGTGTTTTAGTCAGGATTCTCTAGGGAAACAGAACCAATAGGAGGTATCTGTAAATACTATGTTCTGATCCTCACTCAAAACTAGCAGCTTTTCTGGTAACTTGGCAAATGAGCCAGAATAGCACACCCAAATGAAGAATATGTTGTCTCCAAAACCCAGAGACCAACTAGGCATTGTGCTCCTTTTTTGATCGTAGGAGGGGCCAGTTGCAATAGCTTATCCTTCACTTTGGAAAAGATAGCTCAACATGCCACTGGACACCGAGAAATTTCATAGAGGAAGGACCCTGTATTTTTGTTGGATTTATCTCCCCCCTCCACCCCAACATGCAAAAGCCATACCTATAAGTCTAGAGCAGTTGCTATTTCTTATTCTCTAGGTCCTATCAACATGATACCATCAATATAATGGACCAGTGTGATGTCTTGTGGGAGGGAGAGACGATCAAGGTCCCTGTGGACAATATTAAGACATAGGGCTGGAGAGTTGATACACCCCTGTGGTAGGACAGTGAAGGCATATTGCTGGCCTTGCCAGCTGAAAGCAAACTGTTTCTAGTGGTCCTTACTAATGGCAATTGAGAAAAAAGCATTTGCCAGATTGATAGCTGCATATCAGTTACCAGTGCATGTGTTGATTTGCTCAAGCAATGATACCACATCTGGAACAGAGCTGCAATTAGTCACTACCTGGTTAAGTTTACAAAAATCCACTGTCATCCTCCAAGATCTATCTGTTTTCTGCACAAGCCAAATAAGAGAGTTGAATAGGGATGTGATAGGAATCACCACCCTGCATCCTTCAAGTCCTTAATGGCAGCACTGATCTCTGCAATCCCTCCAGGAATCCAGTATTGCTTTTGATTTACTATTTTGCTAGGTAGGGGCAGTTCTAGTGGCTTCCACTTGACCTTTCCTACCATAATAGCTGTGGCAGTTTGAGATTATTTATGAATTCCAAAAAGAGAGATTTATGTTTGTAAACTGGCCTGTTCCTCTGGGTGTGATCCCCTTTGATTGTATTAGATTCAGCAGAGATGTCTTTGATTAAATTATATTCTGATTAGGGCTTTTATTCAACCAGTAGGGTGTAACTTAGTTTAAGTCCACACAACCTTGGTTGGCTATATAAATGGGCACTCACTCAAGAAGACACACAGAAGAAGGCACAGGAAGAAAGAGAGCTCCAAAGGAATGGCAGAGGAAAGAACTTTAATCCTGCAGCCCCAGGAAGAGAGATGAGCCATTTGCCTGATAGTCTGCAGCTGAAGAGAACAGAGCAGCTGAACTGAGGAATCCCAGAAAGAAACACACCCTATGCCAGCCTACAGCTGAGATCAGAAGAAGCTCAGCCCACAGACCCTTAAGAAAAAGAAGGAAGGAGAGACCAGACCCGCCATCTTAATTCAACACACGGTAACAGACTTTGGTGAGAAACCAACCATGAATTGGACTCTTTAGGGCCTTGTAACTGTAAGCTTTTACCCCCAAATAAATACTTTTATAAAAACCAACAGATTTCTGGTACTTTGCATCAGCACCCCTTCGGCTGACTAATACAATAGCCCTCATGCCAAAAGTCTGGGAACCACTGGATTCTGCCAGTTGCTGAGTATATCTATTCCAAATACATATTCCAGAACTAGGGAAATAACTACAGAATGGGTCCAGGACCCACTGGACCCAGTGTGAGATGAATCTGAGCTAAAACTCTATTGATCACCTGAACTCCATAAGCCCCTACTGTGACTGAGGGACCACAGTGAAGTTTTGGGTCTCCTGGAATTAATGTCACTTCTGAGCCAGTGTCTAATAATCTTCAAAATGTCTGATCATTTCTTTTTCCCCAATGCAGTTACCCTGGTCAAAGGCCATAGGTCTATTTGGGGAAGACTGGCAGGAAGATTAACAGTATAAATTTTTGGCAGTCTAACGGGGTCCTTCCCCAAGAGGACCCAGCCTTCCCCTCATTTAAGGAGCTCTGGGTCTGTCTGTAAACTCTCTCAAGTCTGGGAATTGATTAAGGAGACATGACTCTCTGTTTCTGTAATTCAAGTTAGGGTTTTGTTCACTCAACCTAGAACTCTTCGGCTTATACAGATCAAGCAGGAATATAGTAGACTGTCCATCTATTTCACTTCTAGGTGCTCCATGATCTATTAGCTAACACCACAGGTCTCTGCAGCTCAGGCTATTTTGATTACTACTTTAAGTCTGCTGTTCATTGTGGTAGCCACACCCAAAATGTCTTTGGCCATTAAGTGCTGCCAACTGGCTTCTCTCAACCCAGCATCCAATCACCCCCATGATGTTTAAGGATCCCAGTTTTGTGACAGAGGTTCCCAAGGTATATCTGACCTACAGAGAAGAGCAACCACTAAGCTCTTCAGGGAAGATGGAGTTAGTCTCACAAATATATTCCTCACAGTCCTGATGAAAGATGAATCTTCTGAACATTCCTGGGTTGGGATGAGCAGTCCTTACATGATACATCCACTCTAGTATTCCAGTCTCTCCAAGCCTTTGGAGACCCTCATCTACAGTATTTCAGGGCAGTTCTGGCATTTCAACCTCAGGTAAATATCACACATCTTTTGGTCCATGTTTCAGCCAGCTACCTGAACAAATTGTTAGAGCCCTTTCTAACCCTTTAAGCTACAACAATGAATCCAGAATCTACTTAGCAGGCCCATATTAATAAAGTCACCCTAATCCAGCTTTATATTCCTTCCACCTTTACCTCACACCCTTAATATCCATTCCCACACAAATTCCCCTGATTTCTGCCTATATAAATTGGGAAACTCATTCTGTTCTTTTGGAGTATAGTGTACTTCCTTATGGGTCAGAATTTGTACCTCACCACTTGGGGCATGTTGGAACTTTAGTCTAGTTATAGGTCTGGAAGAAAAGAGGGGTGTTGGGGGTGGGTAACAAGAAGGATTAGAAGTTTCTTGCAAGCCAGTTATCTCAGGGCATTCCTTTGCAATTTCATCTGGTGAAACAGGATTAATCACTTCAGGTAGAGGTTGAATAGCAGACTGCTTAAAGCAGACTGGAAGTCAGGAAATTGTTTCCTCAGGGCAGACTCCAGGTTAGATGGCTATCTCCTCATGACAATCCATTACAGGTTTATCTGGCAAAGAACTTAGGGTTTCAATGTCTCCATTGCCATCATTATCAACCCATATGTCTCCATTCCAATTTCAGGATCCTATTCCTTTCCAACCAATGCCCTCACTTTAATGGCAGATACCCTGCAAGGCTGAGGTTTTAGTTTTTATTGCAACTCTGCACAATGAGACTTAGGGTCTGTTTTTCATAGATCTCAAGTCAGCTGCTACATGAAACAAGATTTTCTTTCAGGGCACACAGAGAAACTTTCACATCCTTCATGCAGTGCTTAAGTTGCAAATTTGAAGCCTTCAGCCTATCCCTTTCTTTTATAACTGTATCCAGCATTTTTACAAACAACCAGCCAACATCATTATACCTTTCAATTCCACAAACCCTGTTAAGGTGTCAAAACACTCTCACCCAGAGCCTTTCCTTTTAGAAGCATGTGAGTATCCATACCTAGTCGTGATATTTTGTGTATCTCTATTGCCAGGTCATGCCATGGACTACCATTGGCATCTGGATCTTTAGAAATAAAGACATCAGTGCCTTTGAATCTAGTCAAAGTAGAAAGCCAATTGCAAAAACCCCAGAACCAATTCAGAAATACCATTTTTAAGATTCTTTTTCTCAAGAACTACTCCTGGTACCAAGCAGTATTAGTCAGGATTCTCTAGGGAAACAGAAACGACAAGAGATATCTGTAAATATTATGAGATTTTATAATATTTTATATAAATATTATGCGATAGTCTTAAGTGACTGTGGGGGTACACAAGTCCAAATTCCATAGGGCAGGCTGCAAGCCAGGAACTCCAAAAAAGGTCCTCAATGAATTCCCTAGGAGGACCTGGCTGGCTGAAGTAGAGATGAACATTCTCTCTTCTGACTGCTGAAATCATCACTTCTCCTTTTAAGGCCTTCAATTGATTGGATGAGACATCTCTCAATGCTGAAGGCAATCTCCTCATTTGATTGTAGATGTAATCAGCCATAAATGCAATCAACTTAGTAATGATTTGAGTTCACAAAATGTCCTCACAGTAACAATTAGGCCAGTGCTTGCTTGACCAAACAACCGAGCGCTTTGCCTGGCGAAGTTGACACGTAAGCCAAACCATCACATGGGGAAATTATAGGAAGAGTCAGCTTATCAAAAAGCTTACAAAGTCAAACAAATATAAGGATAATCCATTATTAGTCATAGAAATTCAATATAAAGAAACAAGGCACTCACTTCGCATAAATCTAACTGGCAAAAATTAAAAGCTCTCTAACACTTTCTGCTTATTTGAAATGCTGAAGAGAAGTTATTCTCTTGCATTGGAAACATGAACTGTCACTGACTTTTTTGGAATGCAGCCTGGTATCATCTTTCATTTTCCTTTTCCCTTATTAGAGAAATTGTGGGTTTCCAGAACAATCATGCATGAAGTACAGGCCTCCCATATACCACACTATTATTAACAATTTGCATTGGTATGGAACATTTTTTACAATTGATGAGAGCATATTTTTATAATTTTACAATTAAATATAGTCCATGTTTTAACTTAGGGCTCACTACTTGTGTTGTATAGTAACGTGGCTGGTATTATCTTTTAAAATCAAATATACCTGTATCACTCAACTCAAAATTTCCATTCCTAGACTCTAACCCCAAAATATAAAACTACAAAAACTCACAAATATTTTAAGGATATTTGTGTGTCTGTGTGTCTGTGCATGTGTGTGTGAGTCAGTAGATGATCACAATAGTATGGAAAAATATTGAAGAATACATACTGAATGATTAACAGGGGCTAACTCCCTGTAATGGGTGGGAGAGGTAACTGATGAAGGTGAAGGGGTCAAGGAGAAAGGGAAGAGCAAATGAAAAGGAAAAAAAAAAAGACTTCACACATGAAAAAAAAAAAAAAAAAACATTGTATATGATAATTTCACATGTATGTAAATTTGTAGTGCAAAAGTGTTTAATTTTGAGGAGGTCCCTTGAATAGACAATTCTCCGAAGAAGAAATACAAAAGTCAAAAAACCACATGAAGAAATGCTCAAATCACTCATGATTAGGGAAATGCAAATCAAAACTACAATGAGATATCATTTCACACTTATCAGAATGGCCACTATTAAAAAGACAGAGAACTACAAATGTTGGAGAAGATGTGGAGAGATAGAAACACTTCTTCACTGTTGGTGGGAATGCAGGATGGTACAACCACTATGGAGGACTGTTTGGCAGTTCCTAAAGAAGTTGAATATAGACTTGCCATGTGACCCTGCAATACCACTACTGGGTATATACCCAGAAGAAATGAGAGCAGTGACACGAACAAACATTTGCACACCAATGTTCATAGCCACATTATTCACCATTGCCAAAAGTTGGAAACAACCCAGGTGTCCATCAACAGATGAATGGATAAACAAACTGTGATCTATTCACACGATGGAATATTATGCAGCTGTAAGAAGAAATGAAGTCATAAAGCATATGGCAACATGGATGAAACTGGAGGACATTATGTTGAGTGAAGCAAGCCAGACACAAAAGGACAAATACTGTATGAATGTATTACTATGAACCAAATATATTGTGTAATATATTGTTTGATTCAAAAATAAAAAAAGAAATTAACATGTATCCATTACATTTAATTGAAAAATGTATATATTTATTCATCTGTGTTTACTTTTTAGTTTTTAATTGTTTATGTTTTCAATTATTAAATGTACAAAATAAAGTTTTAAAAAAATTGTAGTGTACATAAGAATAAATATATTTTAATATTTTAAATAATATATTTTAATAGAAAAAGTATGAGATTATGATTAATAGCCTGTAGTCTAAATGACCTAGAAAATTCCAGGAAAATATGTTTCCCAGTACCTTTTTGCTAATCTCCTTATGATATTTACTTTGAATAAAAAAAAATGGCCTTCAATTTGGAGAGGGATTGTAATAGAAAACATGTTTCAGAATCAGGCACACAAAATAATTCTTTCTTATATTACATTCACTTTCTGTTTGTAGATTAAATATGTAAAAATAGTCTTTACCAAAAATCTTGTCTCAACTCTTTTTCAGGAATATATTTAAACACATACACACACACATTTCTGTATTATAAGAAAAATTGTGTAAAACCAATTGCAAATACCCACAACTAACATCCTACTTAAAGGTGAAAGAATGAAAGCATTCCCTCTAAGATCATGAACATGGCAAGGATGCCCACTGTCCCCACTGTCATTCAACATTGTACTGGAAGTTCTTGTCAGAGAATTTAGGCACAAAAATAAAAAAGAAATAAAAGGCACCTGAAATGGAAAGGGTAAGCTAAAACTTTCCTTATTTGCAGATGACATGATCCAATATACAGAAAATCCTGAAAAATCAACAACAAAGTTCCTAGAGCTAATAAATGAATTCAGCAAAGTGGCAGGGTTCAAGATCAACACACAAAAATCAGTAGTGTTTATATATATAAGCAATGACCAATCAGAAGAAGAAATAAGAAAGAAATTCCATTCGTAATAGAAACTAAAAGAATCAAATATCTAGGAATAAATCTAACCAAGGATGTAAATAATTGTACACAGAAAACACAAAACATTGCTAAAATATATCAAAAAATATATAAATAAATGGAAAGGCATTACATGTTATAAATTGAAAGACTAAATATCATTAAGATGTCAATTCTACCCAAATTAATTTATATATTCAATGCAATTTCAATCAAAATTCTAACAAACTTCTTTGCAGAAATGGAAAAGTCTATCATCAAATTTATTTATAAGGAAGAGCAAGGGCCCCCCAAGAGTTAAAACCACCTTGAAAAAAAAAAAGAATCAAGTTGGAGGGCAGACACTTTCCAATCTTAAAACTTCTTGCAAAACCACAGGAATCAAAATAGCATGATACTGGCACAAGGGCAGACATATAGACCAATGAAATCAAATCAAGAACTCAGAAATCAACCCTCACATTGATGGCAACTGATTTTTGACAAAGGCTCACTCAATTGGGAAAGAATATTCTCTTCAACTAACGATGCTGGGAAAACTGGACTTCCATTTGAAAAAGAAGAAAAGAGAAGAAAGGAAAAGGAAAGAAAAGAAAAGAAAAGGTTTTGGGGCCAAGATGGCATCAGTGTAGGAGGGCACACACTGCAAGCTCCCAGAGCAAGGTGGATTGTGGACGGGATCCCGCCCGGGGGTCTGTGCTGTGCACGCGTGGAATGAGAAGCTTGGGACATCTATCTGTGCAGATCAACAGCGTGGGCGGAACAAAACATAGAAAGAAGCAAAGAAATAAAACAAGAAGAAAAAGTGCCAAAGAGAAAACTTAACTCACACGCAGAACCACCAGCTAAATAAAACTCTAGAGCATAGAGAAAAGCTAATCAACTGAACAAACCCATCAAGATAATATGATGACCAGAGGGCAACAAAAAAATACAAATGACTCTGAGAAACAGGAAAACATGGACCATTCCAGTGAACAAAATAAAAACCAGGAAACGATGCAGAACATCAAACAACTAATCAAAGCTGTCCAAACAAATATCATGGACAAACTTAAAGAAGTGAAGGAAGAGATTAAGGATATAAAGAAGACACTGGGAGAACATACTGAAGAAATTGCAAACATGTCTAAAAAGGTAATGGATATGATGGTGAACAATGGCACAATCCAAGAAATGAAAAAGACGCTGGATTCACATAACAGCAGATTTGAACAGACAGAGGAAAGAATAAGTGATATGGAAGACAATACAGCTGAAATCAAAGAGATAGTAGAACAGATAGACAAAAAGATAGAAAAAATCCAGCATGGACTCAGGGAATTAACCGAAAATACAAAACACACAAACATACACATTATGAGCATCCCAGAAGGAGAAGAGAAGCAAAATGGAACAGAAGGAGTGTTGAAGGAAATAATGGCTGAAAACTTCCCAACCCTATTGAAAGAGATGGATGTGCAGATCCAGGAAGCACAAAGCACCCCAAATAGTATAAATCCCAACAGGCCAGCTCCAAGACATATACTTGTCAAAATGTCCAAAGCTCAAGACAAAGAGAAAATACTCAAGGCAGCAAGAGAAAAGAGAACCATCACATACAAGAGAAGCACAATAAGATTAAGTGCTGATTTCTCAGCTGAAACCATGGAGGCAAGAAGACAATGGTATGACATAGTCAAAATACTAAAAGAAAAAACTTCCAGCAACGAATTCTCTATCCAGCAAAATTGGCATTCAAAAATGATGGAGAGTTCAAAATATTCACAGATAAACAGAAATTAAGAGAGTATGTCAAGAAGAAACCAGCTCTTCAAGAAATACTAAAGGAATCTCTACAAGTTGAAAGGAAAAAACAAGGGAGAGAGAGTTGGAGGAGAGTTTAAAAACAACTGAAAAGACAAAAAGAGAAACAAAACAACATATGACATACATTAACCCAAAGAAAAAAATGGCTGAAGAAAGAAATTCGTTACGAGTAATAACACTGAATGTTAATGGATTAAATTCACCAATCAAAAGACACAGATTGGCAGAATGGATAAGAAAATATGATCCATCTATATGCTGTCTACAAGAAACCCACCTTCGACCCAGGGATTCAAGGAGGCTGAAAGTGAATGGCTGGAAAACCATTTTACAAGCTAACAAGAGCCAAAAAAGGGCAAGAGTAGCTATTCTAATATCAGACAAAATAGACTTTAAATGCAAATCTATTGTAAGAGATAAAGATGGACACTACATATTAGTAAAATGAGTAATCTCTCAGGAAGAGAGAACAATCATCAACATTTACGCACCTAATCGGGGTGCCTCAAAATACTTGCAGCAAACCCTGGAAAAACTAAGAAGAGAAATAAATGCCTCTACAATTATAGCAGGGGACTTCAACACACCACTATCATCATTAGACAGAACATCTAGACAGAGAATCAATAAAGAAACTAAGGCACTCAACAATACAGTAGAAGACCTGGACTTAATAGACATATACAGAACACTACACCCAAATACAGTAGGATTTACATTCTTCTCGAGTGCGCATGGAACATACTCCAAAATAGACCACATGCTAGGCCACAGAACAACTCTCAATGAATTCAGAAAGATTGAGATTATACAAAGTAATTTCTCTGACCACAACGGAATGAAATTGGAAATCACTTAGGGCCAGAGAAACAGGTTAGGCACAAGGATATGGAAGTTAAACAAGACGCTCTTAGATAAACAGTGGGTCAAAGAGGAAATCTCAAAAGAAATCAGTAACTACCTTGAAACTAATAAAAACGACAACACAACATATCAAAACCTATGGGATGCAGTGAAAGCAGTCCTGAGAGGGAAGTTCATAGCTATAAATTCATATATTAAAAAAGAAGAAAGAGATAAAATTGAACACCTAACTGCACACTTGGAGGAATTGGAAAAACAACAACAAACTAAAGCTAAAGGAAGTAGAAAGAAGGAAATGACAAAGATTAAAGCAGAACTAAATGAAATAGAGAATAAGAAAGCACTGGAAACAATAAAAAAAACCAAAAGCTGGTTCTTCGAGAATATCAATAAAATTGAACCTTAGAAAGACTAACAAAGAAAAAAAGGGAACAGATGCAAATACATAAAATAAGGAATGAGCAAGGGGATATCACTACTGACCCCACAGAAATAAAGAGTATCATAGGAGGATACTTTGAAAAATTATATGCCAACAAGAATGATAATTTAGAGGAAATGGACAAGTTTCTAGAAACCCACAAATAGCCTTCATTGATGAAAGAAGAAATAGATGAACTCAACAGTCCAATTACAAGTAAAGAGATAAACTCAGTCATCAAAAACCTCCCAACTAAGAAGAGCCCAGGACCAGATGGCTTCACAGCTGAATTCTACCAAACATTCCGGAGAGAGCTAACACCAATTCTACTTAAGCTCTTCCAAAAAATAGAAGTAGAAGGAATATTGCCTAACTCATTCTATGATGCCAACATTACCCTAATACCAAAACCAAATAAAGATACCACAAGAAAGGAAAATTACAGACCAATTTCTCTAATGAACCTAAATGCTAAAATCCTCAACAAAATACTTGCTAATCGCATTCAACAGCATATCAAAAGGATTATACACTATGACCAAGTGGGTTTCATCCCAGGTATGCAAGGATGGTTCAATATAAGAAAATCAATCAATGTAATACACCACATAAACAAACTGAAAGAAAAAAATCACATGATCATCTCTATAGATGCAGAAAAAGCATTCGAAAAAATACAGCACTCTTTCCTCATAAACACACTACAAAAGATAGGAATAGACGGAAACTTTCTGAAAATGATAAAGGGTATATATGAAAAACCCAAAGCTAACATCATTTTCAACGGTGAAATCCTAAAAGCCTTCCCTCTGAGATCGGGAACAAGACAAGGATGCCCACTATCACCACTCCTATTTAACATTGTCTTAGAAGTACTTGCATGAGCACTGAGACAAGAAAAGGACATAAAAGGCATCCAGATTGGAAAAGAAGAAGTAAAAATTTCATTATTTGCAGATGACATGATCCTATACATAGAAAGCCCTGAGAAAACGACAACAAGGCTTCTAGAACTTATAAAGGAGTTCAGTAATGTTGCAGGCTATAAGATCAATGCTCAAAAATCAGTAGCATTTCTATACACCAATAAACAGCAAACTGAGGAGGAAATCAGGAAAAAAATACCATTTACAATAGTAAACAAAAGAATCAAATACCTAGGAATAAATTTAACTAAAGATGTAAAGGACTTATATACAGAAAACTACACAACACTGTTAAAGGAAATCAAAGAAGACTTAAATAAATGGAAAAATATTCCCTGTTCATGGATAGGAATACTAAACATCATCAAGATGTCTATCCTACCCAAACTAATCTACAGATTTAATGCAATCCCAATAAAAGTCAACACTGTATTTTTTAAGGATCTGGAAAAACTAACCACAAAATATATTTGGAGAGGCAAGAGGCCCCGAATTGTCAAAGACATATTGAAAAAGAAAAATGAAGTTGGAGTTTTCACATTGCCTGACTTTAAAACATACTACAAAGCTACAGTGATCAAAACTGCATGGTATTGGCACAAGGATAGACCAACTGACCAATGGAACGGAATTGAGAGTTCTGATATAGATCCTCGCATATACAGTTATCTGATATTTGATAAGGCCATGAAGCCCACTCAGTTGGGAGAGAACGGCCTCTTTAACAAATTGTGCTTGGAGAACTGGATATCCATATCCAAAAGAATGAGAGAAGAATACCATCTCACACCTTACACAAAAATCAACTCAAGATGGATCAAAGATCTAAATATAAGAGCCAAAACCATAAAAACCTTGGAAGATAATGTAGGGAAGCATCTACAGGACCTTGTAATAGGAAATGGTTTCATGAACTTCACAGCCAAAGCATGAGCAGCAAGAGAAAAAATAGATAAATGGTGTCTCATCAAAATTAAAAACTTCTGCACCTCAAAGGATGTTATTAAGAAAATAAAAAGGCAGCCTACCCAATGGGAGAAAATATTTGGCAACCATTTATCTGATAGGAGCCTAATATCCCGCATATATAAAGAAATCCTACACCTTGAAAATAAAAGGACAAACAACTCATTTAAAAAATGGGCAAGTGACCTGAAAAGACACTTCTTTAAGGAAGAAATACAAATGGCTACAAAGCACATGAAAAAATGCTCAGCATCACTTGCTATCAGGGAAATGCAAATCAAAACTACAATGAGATACCTTCTTACACCCATCAGAATGGCAGCTATTAAAAAAACAGGAGACACTAAATGTTGGAGAAGATGTGGAGGAATAGGAACCCTCATCCACTGCTGGTGGGACTGTGGTAATGTCCAGCCACTGTGGAGGACAGTTTGGCGGTTCTGCTGGGTATATATCCAGAAGAACTGAAAGCAAAGACACAAACAGATATATGCACACCAATGTTCATAGTGGCATTGTTCACCATTGCCAAAAGTTGGAATCAGCCCCGGTGCCCATCAACAGACGAATGGATAAGCAAAATATGGTACATACATACAATGGAATATTACTCAGCTGTAAGAAGGAATAAAGTGCTAACACATGGAACAACGTGGATGAATCTTAAAGACCTTATGTTGAGTGAAGCAAGCCAGGCACTGAAGGATGAACAGTATATGGCCTCATTGATTTGAACTGAGGAAAGTGAGCAGTTTCTGAGAACCATTGTCTGAAAGATAGGTTAACAAGGGAGAGTAAGAGAAGAGCAGACTTTGAGCCATCACCCATATGGACATAATCTATGGTAAAGGGATAGAGCATAGTTGCATGTTGAAGGATAGGACAGATGGGTAGTGATATTACTGGGGTTGGTGGTGCAGCATTGACAGGTGGGTAGATTAGGAAGGGCAGGTTCAAATACCCAGGGCATGTAACTATGAATCTTGGCATTCCATGAGTCAAGACAGGGTAGTGTCATATGCCCCAGGGGGGTGGGGAGGATGGAACAGTTTAATATCTAATGGGGTATTTAGTGGTCATGGGAAAGGTTTTTCATTACCTTACAGTAATGGACACAGGACATGGTAAATATCATCAAAACTTATTAAACTGTATTGTCTAAATTGTAAACTATACTATAAATCATTGTCAATGTTTAGTTGCTATATTTTGCTATCTGTATAACAGTTATAACAATGCTAACATCCAAAAAAGGGGGGGGGGCATAATATGGGGTGGGGAAGGGGTTGGTTTGATATCTGGGAGTCTCTGGTACTCAGTGTGTGACTTTGCTGTGACCTAAAACTTCTTTGAATAAATGAAAATTGGGGAGACAATGGGGATTGAGAGGGAGAAGGTGTCACAGCACACAGGACATCCGATAACACAATGGTAAAAGGCAAAAAAAAAAGAATATATATATATATTTTAAAGGCATTTCTTTTGCTTTTTTTCTCCATTTTTTTGAATGTCCAATCTGCTAATTATATTTTGTTTTGTTTTGTTTTTTGTTTGATTGTTTGTTTGTTTGTTTTTCCTGAGTTTCCTTATGTTTGTCTCTTGCATGTAAGCTTATCATTGTTGTTTCTTTTTCCTATTAAATGTATTTGATTATTTTATGGACTACATGTTCATGGAAGATTTGGATCACAGAAGGGTTACATTGGGTACGGCAGGGGATTATTGGTGGGGGGTGTCTTGGAGGGGGGATTCATGGGAGTTAGTTCATCCGAATATACATGAAAGATATACAAAATTGTTCAAAAGATCAAAGGATGGAGCATGGTCACGGTGGGTGGACAATCACACAATAAATGAGGGAATCTGAATTCCTAGCCTGGAGACTTCTGCCACATTCCCCAAGGGAGTGGCAACAGTCCTCTGAGTGCAGGGACAGTGTCTGTCAAAAGAGGATGGCCCACTGATGAGTTCTTGTTATTGATGACTACCCTTATGTGTCTTTGCTCTGGTAACTGAAACTTAGCTTACTGTTATGGGGTACCTAAGGGTTGCCACCTGAGAGCCTCCTTGTTGCTCAAATGTGGCTTCTCTCTAAGCCAAACTCAACATATGAATGCATTACCTTCCCCCCAACGTGGGACATGACTCCCGGGGATGAGCCTCCCTGGCAATGAGGGATTAATACCAAGTGCCAACTGGCAACACAACTGGAAAAAGACCTTGAATAAAAGGGGGAAAAGGTAAAGACAAATGAGTTCAAGTAGCTAAGAGACTTCAAAAAGAGTCGGGAGGTCATCCCAGAGGTAACGCTTACACACACCTCAGTAGGAGCTCATAGAACATCAAAGTGCATATCACCCCACACAGAGGCTCCTGAGAGCTCTGGAGATACCCAGGTCCTATATAAGGGGGGACAGTAAAATGACAACCTACACAATGGGAGAAAATACTTGGAAACCACATATCTGATAAAGGTTAATATCCAGAATAGATAAAGAATCCTTCAACTTAACAAAAAGACAATCAAATTTAAAAATGGGCAAAAGCCGATATCAGTCGGCTCTATTTTGGAATCTGTGCTCCTGAAAGTGACAGAATTGGTCTCAAATAAGTCCTCCCTGCACATGGTTCATCAGTCCCTTCTATTCAAACCCATATGTGATGCTGGAGTTTTTAGGTATACTTCCAGAGACTGGAGCCTCTGACCTACCTATGTGCCAGGTGTGCGTGGAATCTCGGTGGAGCTGCAACTCCTACCCTACAGCTCAATGGACTCATCCAAGTCACCTGGCAAGGAGACAACGATGGGCAATGGCCAGACCAGGGACTGGAGAGGGCCTGCATCTGCAGGCAGGATCATCCCAACCACCATATCCATGGGATATAAGCCCTCTCTCACTTGGAGGTGGAGTGGACATCACCATCCCAGTCCCCCCAGGATTGGGGGAAGAACTATGGACTAGAGTGGACTTGATGGTATTCTGTTGTACACATATGGTGATTCTAGCAATGGAAGAAATTATAACAGTGAGGTGGAGCCAGTGGCCACTGGACACTTTCGGGACAGGGAAGGGATGTGCAGTTGAAATACAGGGGCTTTTTGGGAATTGGAGGTTGTCCTGAGTGTCGTTGTGGCAATGGATGTTGGCCATTTTAAATCAGCACACACCATTCAGAACTGTGTGGGAAAGAGTGTGGTCTATGATGTGAACTGTGGTCTATGGTTGATGGCAAGGCCCCAGGATGTGTAACTCCATTGGGGGTGAGGGGCCACACTTTTGGGAGATGTTTTTGTGGGATGTGGTGGGAGGTGTGGGAGGTGGGGATCATGGGAATCCCGGTAGGTTCCGTGTAATATTTTAGGTAATCTAAGCACCTCTTAAAATATATATATATGTAACATTTTTGTAAGCAAATACACATATATGCATATATATTTATATATCATTTTACAAATATTGGTATGTATTGTGAAAATTTTGATTTTTTACCCACAATAAAAAATAAATTAATTAAAAAAAAAAAGAAAGAAAAGAAAAGGAGGGCCTCTACCTCACACCTTATAGAAAAATCAATTCAAAATGGATGAAAGACCTAAATATAAGAGCCAGAACATTTAAACTCCTAGAAGGAATCTTACGGAAGCATCTACAGAACCTTTTGTTAGACAATGATTTTTCAGATTACATGCAAAGCACAAGCAATAAAAGAAAAAAATAGATAAATGGGACCTCATCAAAATTAAAAACATTTGTACCTCAATGTACTTTATTATGACAGTAAAATGACAACCTACACAATGGGAGAAAATACTTGGAAACCACATATCTGATAAAGGTTAATATCCAGAATAGATAAAGAATCCTTCAACTTAACAAAAAGACAATCAAATTTAAAAATGGGCAAAAGACTTGAATAGACATCTCTCCAAAGACACACAAATGGTCATAAAGCTCATGAAAAGATGCTGAACATCATTAGCCATCATGGAAATGCAAATCAAAATCATATGAGATGCCATTTCACACCCATTAGAATGGCTGCTACTTAAAAAATGGAAAATAACAAGTGTTAGGATGCAGAGAAATAGGAACACTCATTCATTACTGGTGGCAATGTCAAATGTTGCAACTACTGTGGAAGACAGTTTGGCAGTTCCTCAGAAACCTAAGTATAGAATTACCATATAACCCAGCAATCTCACTACTAGGTATATACCCTAAAGAACTGAAAATGGGGACTCGAACAGATATAATTTGCACACCTATGTTCCTAGACACATTATTCACAATTGCCAAAAGCACCCCAAATGTCCATCAACTGATGAATGGATAAATAAAATGTGGTATATACATACAATGGAATATTTTTCAGCATGAAAAGGAATGAAGTCCGGATATATGCAACAATATGGATGAACCTTGAAGACATCTTGTTGAGTGAAATAAGCCAGACACAAAAGGACAAATAGTTTATGATGTCACTGATTTGAAATGATTAGACTAAGCAAACTCATAGAATCAGAATATAGAATATAGATTACCAAGGGACAGGGTGGGGATAGGGAATGGTAAGTTAAGGCAGAAGAAGTACAGGGTTCCTATATGGAATGATGGAAATGTTTTGGTAATGGATAGTGGTGATGGTAGCACAACATTGTGAATAGAATTAACAACGCTGAAATATATATCTGAATATAATTAAAAGTAAAAGACAAAATGTTGGATTGTATATATGACAACAAAATAATTTTTTTTTTAAATCTCCAGAACTACAGTAGGCAGTGAACTCCAGGTTAAACCATAGGCTATGTTCAATAGTATATATAAAAATTTGCTATCATCAATTGTAACAAATGTTCCACATCAATGTAACATGTTAATAATAGGGTGGTCTATGGTCATCTTGTATTTTACACTGATTGTTCTGTAAACCCACAATCTTTCCAACAAAGAAAAAACAACATTGCAAATAGCAAATTATATTTAGCTACACAATAGGATGGTGAACTGTAGTAAGTAAGAAAATGCAATCACCATTCAAAGGTTATAGCACATATTCAACTCTAGGAATTGTCCCACAGGAATTTTAGCATGTTGTCTTCAGACCTAATTTTTCAAGAGAGGATTTCAAAAGAAATCCAGATCTTTTATGTACAATATTCCAATTGAAAATACGGAGGAGACCAATCAGAATCCACTGTGGGCATCTTATCCATAGCCAAGCATTTCCATCTTTGATTTGGGCATTAGACTAGTACTATATAGCTTGGAAATAGGGAGAGGTTCTCCAAGGTACACTATATTTAATGAATTACTTCTTTGGAATCTCCAAGTGTGTTGACATTGCACATACATAAATGAGTAGTAGATGACATTTAAGTTAAAGTTCCTATTTTACCACACATAGAGTTTTGTTCTAATTGGGATCTTTGGTTTAAAACAAAGACTTTCATTATCTATACCAGGAAAAGAGTCTATCAAAATATATGTATAAAAGGACATAAGTTGGCAGAGTAGGAAATGGCAGGCTGCACCTCTCCAGAAACTGCAGGGAGGGTCTTATCTCAGTGGTAGAGAAGAAATATCAAAGTCCCATTCTAGGGAGTCCTCAAATAGAGGAGCAAGAATCTCTTCAGTACATAGGAAGTGGCTAATAAAAGAAAATAGACCAGTATGTTAAGCCCTCAATATAAATGCATGTAACTATGAACCTTATTCTTGAAAAATTGAAATTTGTGGTTACCATAGATTCCAAGGGGATAGGGAAGAAGAATGGTGGAAAATAGTACATTTGGGGGGCATTGGAATTTTTCTGGATGATTTTGCAATGGCAGATGTGGACCATTGTACATTTGTTAAGACCTATAGAAGTGTGTGGTGCAAAGTGTAAACCATACTGTAGGCTGTTGACCATGGTTGGTAGCAATGCTTCAATGTATGTTCATCAGTTGCAGCATATGTACCATACTCATGTGAGATGTTATTCCTGGGGGAAAGTGTAAGAGGGGGATTGGGTGGGGTGTGTGGGAATCCCCTATATTTTTTAGATGACTTTTCTGTAACCTAAAGCTTCTTTGAAAATAAAGTGAAAAAAGTAAGACACCGGGGGAACATACAGAAGAAATTTTCAATATATGTAAAAGATAACAGATCTTACAGTGATGAAAGGCACAATGTAAAAAAAAAATTTTTGTTTTTGTTTTTGGGAGGTCTTGGATTTACAGAAAAGTTTCAACTATGATAGGGGAGGATCACTGGTGCAGGATGTCAGGGTAGGGGGATGTGTGAGGAAGGATGCACCTGGAGCACACCTCTATGGAATATGAATGTGTTCAGGTGGTCAAGGGTTTTTATATCAGTGGGTGGAGACCTACACAATAAACAACAAAATATTAAATTCTTATCCTGGGGAGTCCTGCTATATTCTCTAATAGAGTGCCAAGAATCCCTAGAGTACATAAGCAGTGGCTGGTGAAAGAGGACAGAACAATACACCAGGCTGTTGATATTAAAGCTTATACTTAAGAACCTTATTCTTGTAAAATTAAAACTTAGCCTAGTAATATATATATTGCCTAAGAATTACCTCCTGAAAACCTCCTTGTTATTCAAATGTGGCCTCTCTCTAATCCAGGGGTTCTTAATAAGACGTCTGTGAGCTTGAATTGAAATTCAAAAGACATTATTCTTGTGGGGACAAGTTGGTGTGGGTGTTACATATTTATTAAATAAGACACAGTATAGTGTGGACTTAGTAAGGGGTACATGGTTTTCACCTGACTGACAAAGGGGTCCATGGAACAAAAAAAGTTAAGAGCCCCTGTTCCAACCCAAACTCAGCATATAAACTCAATACCTTCCACACACACACAGTCCCTGGAGTGGGACATGACTTCTGGGGATGAACCTCCCTGGCACTGAGGGATTATCACCAAGCACCAACTACCAATGCATTTGGAAAAAGACCTTGGCCAAAAGGGGGAAATATTAAATATAAAAGAGTTTTTATGGCCAAGAGATTTCAAAGTGAGTCAGAAAGTCGATCCAGAGGTTACAGTTATGCATGTCTCAGGAGGATCTCACTGACTGCCCCAGTAAACAATGCCTCAACCAGGGGTGCGCCTGAGGGCTCTAGGGACATCTGGACACTATAGGCAGGGCAGACAACCCCAGGAAATCAGCACCCTGTTGGTGGGGCTTACCTTGGAGTATATGATAACTTATCACACCAATATAACAGACCCATTTACAATTTTCCTACACATGATTCTTCTGCCCCTTTTATTTTAACCTATAATTAGCACTATACCCATTAAATATATGTCCCAAAGACTTAAAACTTCTGGATGTTCATATGCTGGTTGAGCCCTGACTCTCAGCAGAGTAGCAGTCAACACCTACTCTGCAGTTCATCAGACTCACACAGGACAACTAACAAAAGGATAATGATGGACAACACCCATCACAAAAAACAGAGTATCTACAACTGCAAGCAAGACAGTTCCATCCATCTGCCTAATGAGATCTAAGACTCCTTTCAATTGGAAGCAGAGTGAGCATCACCATTGCAAAATCATCAAGATTGAGGAATGAACAAACATAAGGGGAGAATGCAACTATGGACTAAAGTAGATGTATTATTATTATAGTAATGGAGGAACTTGTAACATTGATATAAAGACAGTGGTCACCAGAGGTTCTTAGGGGAGGGAGAGGGAAGAATGTGTATAACATGGAGCATTTTGGCGACATTGGAATTGTTCTGCATGCTATTGCAATGACAGATACAAGCCATTATACATTTAGTCAAAATCTATAAAATTGTGCAGTGCAAAGTGTAAACCATAATGTAAACTCTAAATCATGGTTAGTAGCAATGCTTTAATATTTGTTCATCAGTTGAAACAAATGTACCACACTAATGAAAGATGTTAATAGGGGAAAGTGTGAGAGGGGGAGGGGGTGGGGTATTTGGAAATCCCCTATATTTTCTATGTAACATTTATGTAATCTAAAACTTCTTTAAATATAAAGAAAAAAATAGGGTAGATTGATGGATTGTTGAATGATGGATAGATGTTTGCTTAGATATGTGAAAAGGTAAATATAGCAAGTAGGAGAATACAGGTGATGGGAATATAGATGCTTATTGTAAAAGTCTGAATTTTCTCTCTATGCTCGAAAACGTTCTTAATAAAATTTTTGGAAAATTAAAAAAAAAAACAAAAAGAGTGTGAATAACTTGAAATATATATATATATATGTGTGTGTATAGACTAGAACTAGAATCATAAAGACTCCAGAAATGGAGGCATTTTAGGGTCTGCTCACTCTCTCCCTCTCATTCTCTCACTCTTCCATCCTCCCCTCTCCACATTCATGCTATTACTCCTCTGGAGACTTTGCTTCAACCAGCATGCTGTTCCATTTCTTTCTCTACTCCATATTCCTCTATTTACTCAGTGTGCTTTCTCATAACTTGGTCTGTACCTGGCTCAGATTTTACTTTATAGATTATGGTCAGTTTCTGTCCCTCTTCCTAAATGATCCACTTTCTTGGAATTCTTTAATTCAAATTACCTCAAGAGGTAATTTGATATATTCAGATAATGTTTCCATATATCATTATCTAATGTAGTCCATAGACTATGTGCCTGTTGTCATTAGATCATACGAACACTCTTCATCCAAACATCTGGCAGGTAGGGAAAGGGCACATATAAACAGGTGCCAGATAGTGTATAAATTGTAGGAGGGGCAGATTTTTTTCAAAAGCTATTTTTGGACTCACATGTCAATACCAAATAACTACACATTTGTAGAGTCACTTATTTTAGAAATTTTAAATGTTTGATAGACTCTTGGTGGATGATCTGGGAAAAGGCAATTGTTTCATAGCTGCTAGAATTTAATATACTGATATATATTTGATCATGAATTATTAAAGGAATCATTTTTTGTAAGACCACTTTAAAGGGCCATTCTTCTTTCAAGGGAATGTAATATGATATATTCCTTAGGTGAGAGCCAGGGAATTCTGCCACTGCAATCTCTTTGAAGGATGACTTAAGTAGAGTACATGATGACAAGAGGATTCTGGCTAATGAAGAGCTTAGCAACATCCAAGAAACTTCTGTTTCCAGACTGTACTTGGAATATGAGATCTCTAAGCATGTGCTAATCTTTGAAACACACTTTATACAAAGCACTCTCAAGTAAGGTAAGCAATAAACTGTAACAATTTCCATTGGTTGTGTTGGATTTTGAAGATGCTAATTACCACATTCCTTCCCATAAAGCAATGATCTGTGACGTTGGTTAATTATTAGATTCACCTGAGAGCTTTTAAAAATCCCAGATCTCAACACTGCACCCCAGAAGAATTAAACCAGAATCTCTGGAGGTGGGATTAGGAATCAATATATATTTTAGGCTCACCAGTGATAACCAATGTGTTTGAGAACCACTGCAATATACACAGGAGAAGTAAGGATAAGAAAATAATTTGTTTCATCCATGGTATCAAAATAATCTTCCTCCTGCTTTGCACCTGAATTGCAATTAACTACCCAGTCATAGGCAGAGCAGCCAGAAAGGGCTTGGCTAGTGGGCTTCTGGCATTTATCTGCCAGCAGTCAGGTTTTGTGAACAAGACAAAAAAACAAAAACAAAAAGTCTACGTTAGCATACACAAAGAATTTTCACAATTTCATCAATCAGATCAATCTCCCATGATAAGTAGCAGCAAATGAGAGGTGGAAAAGAGAATGGAAAGTTCTTTTACTTCCAATAATCATTGTTGTTCATTTTGTTTTTCTTCTCTAAGAGAAATAAATATGATTTCTAGTTTTATAAAAGCACAATGAATTGGTTGCTTTCTCTCCCCACAAAATCTTGCTAACCTAAAATTGAGTTTCTCCTAAATTTACAAATGCAATTCCTAATGGCTTCCCCTTTCCCTATACAATGGAATACTTCTCTGAAAAAACTTCTTACAAAACATGGAGCATGCTATTTACTTCCTATAACATTATAAACATGACTACCTATCCCTGGCAAATATGTATTGAATGATTCCTTTATTCATTCATACATGCAGCAGATATTTTTCAAGTATTGTATTCTGAGCCAAGAGGCTTCTTTCCAGCCTTGAGGTTATAGCAGCGAACAAGAGAGTCAAAGTCCCTTGAACTTTAGATTCTTTTAGGAAAAGACAGATAATAAATAAATAAATAAATAAATAGTAAGATAGATAGATAGAAAGATAGATAGATAGATAGATAGATATTTTACACAGTGATAAATGCATTGGAGAAAAAATAAAGCAGAGTAAAGAAAAGGGTGTGACAGGGAAGGGAGCATGTGCTAAATATTTTCTCTATGCACTCTGCATCCATTCTCACCCCAGCTATGTTCTTTAGGTATTATGAGGACTGAGAGAGTCCCTTGGAGCTAGCTCACCAGGTGTGCTTTAGGTTCTACCAGTGAGATGCGCTAGCATTAGTTGTAGAAGATTCAGGAAGATAGAGGCCATTTTCCTGAACTGGTGGCAGCTGACTGGCAGGCTTCAGCAGATGTGAACATGTGCACTGCTGGGCAAAACTGTGGGCAACAACTATGGTAGCAGCAATGGCAGAAGCAATTATAAGAACTCAACAGTGGGATGACCCTGAAGTCAGGTGTCCAGTGGTGATCCTTAGAATTCCCCTCTTTCCAGTGACTTTATAAACTCCTAATTTTTAAATTAAATTTCTTTCTGCTTGAAATACCTACAGTTATTTATGTTTCCTCCATTGAATCAAAGCAGATGCTTTAAAAAGGGTGGTTAGGAACATCACCCTGATTATTTGACCTTTGCGCAAAGAAAGACCTGAGAGAAGTCAGGACACTGATCAAGAAAAGATCAGGAGGAGAGAGCTACAAAGGTGGGAATGACTTCAGGATATTCATGAGACAGAAAGAAGTCTAATATGCCTAGGGAAAAACTGAAGAGAAAGAGGAAGAAAGCACATGACTACGGAAAGACAAACGGAGGCTGTATCACTTTTGACCTTATAGGGCTTGGCAAGAAGTTCAGATTTATTCTGAGAGGGTAGTAATTGGAATGTTGTAGTAAAGAAGTGGCATAAGCCACCTCCTAGATAGAGAAGAGACTATGATGGAGCAACTTTAGAATAAGTAAGACAAGCTAGAAGGTGGTTGCCATGTCTAAGTGAGACAGAATTATAGTATAGACAATGATGGTGTATTGGAAATGGGGAAAAGTGAGTGGATACTGAATATATTTTGAGAGTAATGTCAATAGAACTTTTTAATGCATTATATATATGGAATATGAATTAGATGAACATATAATTTATTACTCAAACCTGAACACCTTAAAAAAAGAGAATTCTATTAATATTTATGCTGGGAAAATAAACATAAACTGGGACTGTCTCAGACAAAGTAGGATTCATGAACCACATAACATGAGGAAAAGAAAAATTCAAAAATGACACAAAAGTTTTTAGCATGAATGAGTGGATAAAGTGGTCATCTTGAGAGGTAAGGGATTGAAAGTAAAGCAGGTAAAGGTGAGTTAAAAAATAAAAGAATACCAACAAGGCTGTCTTCATGGGTATGTAATGTGCACCTGTACATGGCTCTATGTTCATAAGGATATCTACAAATTTTCTTGGAGGGCCACTCACCTAAGGCCAAGCAACAGGCTCTTAAGGAAGAGAGTCAGAGCTGGGGACAAGATGTAGAGAATAGGACAAAATCACAATTGCAGTTATTGAGTAATCATAGTATGACTAGTCTCAGAAAGTTGAGCAAGAGATTCTTCTCTTGTCTGTACTCAGAATTGTGTTAGATATTGGGAGGAAGCTAAGCATATAGGTGATAGTCAGATGTCTTCATTAGAGGGACAGGCAAGAAGGATAACATGAGAAATGGTAAGAGCTTAACACAGGTATAAAAATGTATATTGATTGATGCGTTCTCTTCCATTACACACACACACATATATAACTGCACATACATATGCACAGATGGACACACATGCACACGTTCTCTGCAGAGAAAAAGCAAAGGAGATGGATTGAGAATCCAAAATATACACTAGTTGCTACAGATAAATTATTTCATAATTAATTTCACATGGGTATATAGAGGATAAGTTTCAAGACTATTGTCAAGAGCTGAGCTTAGCTGAGAACTGAATTGAACTGCCAGGTGTTGAAAATAGCTGATTAACAGCACACACCACTCAGAACTGAGTGGGAGAGAGTGTGGTCTACAGTGTGAACTGTGGTCTATGGTTGGTGGCAAGGCTCCAGGATGTGTAGGTTCATTGGGGTTGGTGGGCCACGCTGTGGGAGATGTTTGTGTGGGATGTGGTGGGAGGTGTGGGGGGTGGGCAACATGGGAATCCCAGTGGGTTCCGTGTAATATTTTGGGTAATCTAAGCACCTCTTAAAATATATGTATATATATATATATATAAATAACATTTTTGTAAGCAAATACACATATATGCATATATATTTATATATCATTTTACAAATGTTTGTATGTATTGTGAGAATTTTGATTTTTACCCATAATAAAAAAATTTAAAAAAAATAAAAAAATAAAATAGCTGATTAAGACAATAAGCCCAAATGAAAATAACAGACAAGATTTTAATCTCTGAGATATTATAAGCAAGAGGCTTAACTGAAGAAAACAATGACTGCCCCCTCTGTTCCATTTGCTGCCACAGAACAGTACTGCCAGCTGAGCATCAGAAGGCTCAGTGCAGATGTGGGAGGCATCTCACTGCTGAGGGAATTCTGGATAAAGGGCACCTGCCATTTTATGGAGCCAGGGGCCTGGGGGAGAGACAGAGAGCTCAGAATAAAAAAGTACTGAATACTGAATCAGAGTGAAGAAAAATGTCTTCAAGGTATCTTCCTACTTTATTGATAAGAAGGTCTCAGCAGAGGCTCCTGATCAAGACCTCAGCCTAGGAATACAGATATAGACACAAGAGCATGACTGGCCAGAAGGGCCTGCATCCCTTCACATACTGCAATCTGTTGGCTGTGCACCAAGTCTGGTGTGGAGAGGGTAGTTTTCCCCTGTGAGGCCTACCAGGAAAGCCTTTGTAATCGCCTATGGTCAGGCCTGAAAAATCATACACAGGGTTTTGGCCAAGAGCTGGACTCCTCAAATATGATGTGAGGAACTATAATTTCCTGGTAAGATAAAATTTACCTAAATTTATCATAATATAATTAATATGTATTTCTTCATCTTTTTCTTTTTCATTTTTAATATTTCTTGTTTCCTTTGATTCTAATTCTTACTCTTTTCCAACTTGACAATGTCTTTCCTGTTTGTGAAAAAAAAAGTCATTAAGTTTCAATTAAGTTATTGAAAATTGAGACTCATCATTAATATTTTAAAAGATATGGAAATCATAATTTCTACTTCATTGATTTACTAATCATTTTATAGATAGTCTATTTGTAAGTGAAATGTCATAATTTGTATATGAATAATAAACAGGAGAAAATTGGTCATTATGTCAAAAATTCATTTTTTGTATAGATCTTAGTTTCTATAACTAAGTAATCAAGATTAATTTTAAAGAAAAAATATAACTAATCTGTTTAATCATCTCCCACATCATGGAAAATAACAGGGAAAGTCTTTAACTTTTCTGCCAGAATATTCCCTATCTATATATTTGTAGCATAAATTCTGTAATTTTATTATAATACATATTAGCTATGAGTATACAATCACCACAATGCTCAGAAACAAGAAATGTCATGTTTCTGTTATTTCTCCAAGTCAATTTTAATGAGCTCTGACTTCCTTTCCTGACAAATTGGTAAAAACGTGTGCTCAGTCTTCACTGTGTTCCTGCTGCTTCTCCAGTGTCTTACAAAGTGCAGATCATTCTGAATCATCAGTCTACATTGGTCAAACCCCACAGTTTCTTGACGGTGGAAAAGTCTGATGCTTCCAGAGCAAGTTTAAGTGCAAGTTGTGTGTGTATGTGTGTGTGTGTGCTGAGGCTCAGAGTGCAGACACCCGGGATTCTGCCTCCTCCCTGTGCTTTGTCAATTCTGTGGGGACATGAGAGGGGTACTTAAAGCGAGAAGGGCTCTGGATTTTGACACTTGTACTAACACACGTCCACATATATTCTGCCACTTATCTCATAAATAAACCAATTCCGGTTGACATAAAATTCAGCTTGAACAATATTGGAAACACTTTGTAAAATGCTACTCATGTCCAAATGTTCACAATTGAAAGAATATGGTGTTCTAAGCATTCAAAATCAATAAGCATTTGAATTTAAAATGAATGCATAAGAAGAGAACAATCTCCTAAAAGTCAAAGAGACACTCCGGCTTGACTTTATGAAGAGATGTAGTGCTTATTCTCAGGAGTCTGACTCATTCCATACACCACACCTACACAATAACATTACTGCATCTCCTGGGAAGAAGATGCCACAAGCTCTCTTAATGTCCTGGTGTGCTACTTCACCTTCTAAACAGCAAGTGTCCTGTTAACACTCTTCAAATGATTCATATTACAGCATCCCATTCACTTACAAAGCTAAAGCAAAATACAAGGAGAGAAGTATCATCTGGAAAAAAAAAAAAGTTTCTCAAGAAATGTGGCCGTATTTTCCTGTGTATCAAACAGACATGGACTTTACCTTTAGTGACTATTGATTTTAGCGTATTAGGACATTAGATTTTTTTAAATTAGTATTTAATAGCTTTTACTTCTGTTTTAAAAAAAAGAGAGAGAGGGATGATTTGAGGGTAGAACTGAATACATTTTTTAAGGTCCAACCAATTTTTTTGAAGTTGTCTTATAAATATTGCAATGTGCTGAAAAAGCTCATGTAGTTTTAGTGCCATAAAAAAAGCTATAGACATGTCATAAAATCATTAAATGCCATTAAGAAGGAAAAAAAGACAGATTGGGACAGTATTCAAAAATGTCTCTTCCTTTGGGAAGAATTTTCTGTTTATAATTGTGACTCCTACTTGTCTATGATGCTTTTTGTCCCTAAGAATGGAAACTTGTAATATCTTTTAAGCCTTGAGCTACCGTTTTCTTCAGCTTTCCTAATTTCGCCTAGACAGAAGCAGATTTGAGGAACAGAAGAAAAGGGGAAGAGAGCAAGCTGATTTTTTTTAATAATTTGCTAGAACATTAGCTTGAGTGAGTAGCTTTTATTCTATCTCGTTCACCACTCTGTCCTTGAACCTACCCCATGCTAGCAAATAGATATTGTAAATATTTGGGAATATGTAAATTAATTAATTAATTAACTGAAAGAGAACAGGGAAAGATATAAGAGTATGCACTTCAATTTTTTAATATTTGGAAGATTGATTTACTTCTCTATCTCCCTTAGTACAGTTTGCATCCTACAGCAGGTTAAGTAGGAATCCTTCTTCTAAGCGCCACTCCCAATTCCAAGGATTTGGCTCCATATGACAGCCAACTTTACTTCCTGCTTAAACAGACTGGCTCTCTCTGAAAACTAATTGAAGCCTACAGCACAATCTACTTGCAGTCCCTAGAGCTGAAGCTAATTCTCTCTGATTTAGCCCTAGAAAGGCTATTAGAGTGTTTGTGAAATTAGACATTTTACAACTGAAATGTTTTTTATTGATGGCACTTAAGCCCTATTTCGTTAATTAATGAATGTTTATGTCATTAGAGTAGATGAAACAAGATTGCATTCAGAGTCCTTTCTTCCTTTCTTCAATGTTCAGCTATAAAGTGAACACAAGGGTATAAACATGACAACAACTCAGCCCAAAAACCCTGAAACCAGTTTCCTCCTTTTCAGTTTCAGAAAACTGAACCTAATCTGGAAGCATTAGTTTCCCTTCCTCAGGCTCCTTGCTGACAGCTTGGCTCCCCACAGCAGCTGTACCTGCCTCCCCTCTTTCCCCTATGCAGCTTGCCGGTTGTGAGAGTTATTACCTAATAATGCACCTTAATTCCTACACACTAAGCACCATCCCAGGCTGTGTTTTTCTCCTGGCTAGGCTTGTTTTTTAAAGGGCTAAATATAATTTTTTGAAGCAATATAAAGCTTAAACTAACAAAGCGTATGTTCAGAACAAGTCAGTCTTTTACACATGAACATTTATCATGCTCTGTGACCAGAGTCAGGTAAAATCCAAAAGCTGACTTCTCTTTGAAGTTTCTTCCCCTCTAAAAAAGCTTCTCAGTCCAAGTTCCATCAATGTTAGGTCAGGACAGTTGGACTATATATTTTGTGGGTATCTTTTCTTTCCCTGTTAATTGCATCTAGTTTCAGATTTCATTTGGTGAGAATCAGTGTCAGAGTGCTCCTGCATACACTGCTTTGACTAGAGAATTTAAAGCAGAAAGGACAAAGAGTAGACTGGGCACAGGAAAAGACAAAGAGGGCTGGTTTTCTTTTCACTCAGATTTAACTTAGGATCTGTGGCAGTGGGAAGAAGGCACCAGATTAGCTTCACTGAGGAGCCACGAGCAACCCCCATGGCCCCAAATACACAGACTGTATGGTAGGAAAGGAGGGGACCTACATGCTACTTGCCCTGTGTTTTAGTTTGCTTAAAGCTGCCAATGCAATATACCAAAAATAGATTCATTTTTATAATAGGAATTTATGAGGGTAAAAGCTTATAGTTTAGAAGCCATGAAAAAAATGTCCAAATCAAGGCATCAGCAGAGATGCTGTCTCACCAAAGGTCGGCTGCTGGATCCTGGACTACTGCTATGTGGAAAGGCAAAATGGCAGCTCTGCTAGTCTTTCACTGCTTTCTCCTCCAGGCTCACTTTCTCCCTGAACTCAGTTGTGGAAGATCAGCACAAATGCTCATCCCTCCCCTCTCCTCTGGGCTTCCTCTCTTCAGCTTCCAGCTGCTCCATGATTCCAGCCTCTGGCCTCTCCCTTGGCCTCTCAGGGTGTCTCATCTTTCTGCAGCTGTAGGTGGTCTTATAGTTCTCTTTCTGGGTGGCAGGTGAAATGTCAGCTTTCTCTGTTTCTCCTGCATTTTCAAAGAACTCCTGAAAAAGGATTAAGACCCACCCGGGGTCCAGCAATCTAATCAAAGGCCCTTAACTGAGGCAATCTAAACAAAAGGTCCTTTAACTGAATGTAACCAAAAGGCCCCACATCCAGTAGGCTCCTTGCACTGGAATGGGTAGCTTAAGAACATAATTTTTCTGGAGTCCACAAAAAATTCAACCAGGATACCGTGTGTTTTCGTTGCAAACATCAGTGTTCCTAGAACAATTGCTTCCATTTCCTTACTTACTGGGCACAGTGAATTACTTATGGACTACCATAGTGCAGTGTTTCTCAAATTTCAGCATGCCTCAGAATGGCTTGGATGGATTTCTGGGCCACAACCCCAGAGTTTCTGATTCAGTAGGTCTAGTTAAGGTCCAGAATAAGTCCCCAAGTAATGCTGGACAGCAGGCTCCCAGGAACCACGCACTGTGAACCACACATTGAGAACCACGGCTCAGAGTATAACCTTAATATGATAACTCACAAATTCGTATCCCGCTTACTAATTTATCCTCCAACTCCAGCCACTGGAATGGAATATCAGTAGAACATTTTTCTAATAAAATATGAAGTCACTTTGCTAAATAAATATTTATTTAACAAACAGAACTGAGTATATCAAAATCTCCCAATATACAATTTTAGTCTGTTTTTACTTCCTGCATGTACCTCTTGTAAATGCTGATTTAATATTCTTGAGGATTCAATATTTCCTTGGGAATATTAACAGAAATACCACATTTAAACTCTTACTTAATTAACATACCAAACTTTAGTAAACCTTATTTTTTAATACTCTACTCTGGTGCTATCTTGCAAGTACCTCAAATTTTTTAATCTGTTCAAAACTGAACTCTCCAACTTTTAACTAGTTCCTGCTCTTGCTAATAAGCTTCTAGTCACAGAACTGACACTTTGCAGTTGTCTTTGCCTCTGTTATTCAGGCATCCCTTGTAATCAATTAATCATTTGCCACATCCTATTTTCCCCTCTCTTCTGGTTCCAGTCTGTTCCTTCCATTTCTACTGTCACTCCCATTGTTCAGACCCTCAACTCCTCATATAGGTCTTCTCAAAAGCTTCTAATCTTATCTCCTGATCTTTCTCCCTCAACCCATTCCTAAACCATCTATGCTCCTCCTGGTTCTATACTCCAGCTATATACCATCTATACTCTGACTAGTTCTCCTCAAATATGGCTTTGATCACTTAACTTCCTGCTGGAAAAGTTTTCATGGTGCTTTGACTTTAAAATCTACATCCCAGCACTCAGGATCCCCTATTCTAGTCTTTTCAAAATTATCTCACAATATTCCTCCTGATGCCGTATACTCCAAAACTTCCTGCTCTTTCTCTGGTACACCCTATGCTTTCTTCCTTCTTTCCAACTTTGCTTACATTATGTTTTCTGACAGGAATGACATCCATCTTTCTAAATTGCACCTTCCTTCAATACCCTCAAAGAAACTCCCAATCAGTCAAGATATACTATCAGTCCTCACAACACCCCTAACACTGCTTTCAATACACTCTCTTGAGTTAAATTTCTATAATTATATGGGTATTTGTGAAGCAAGTTATAACTGTAATTATTAGTGTATATCACCTCTATCACTAAATTTTAATTTCATTTAAGGTGTGTATTGAAATTTCTTTGTCTTAATAACCTCCAAACACCTAACAGTCTAATATAGTAGGTAGGGAAATGTTTTAGCAAGATTTTTGACCAAAATTCAAGGTGATACCTTCCTCCTTCTCTGGGCAAAACTGATGAATCAATTTGTTTTATAAGACAAAATCTAAAAGAATAGGAACTCTGAGGAAGACTTCAATAAGAAGAACTCTTTTTGCAATGTATTTTTACTTTCTACTCAAAGGTGATAATCAAATATCCTTTCTTTGGATTTTAGGGCTTTGATATGAGTTATCTTACTTACTGGTGAAGTGTTTGAAAGGCCTAAGTAGAGACTCAAAAACTGCTTCACAAGGGACAGGCTAAAAGATGTGTGTCCACCATCAAATACCATGAAAAAAGTCCTGTTATAACTATTCTCTTTTGAGCTGAACTTTCTCTTTCTTTTTATTTCATAAAATTTACAGTAATTACATAATCAAATCCTTTCCTTTCTTGTTTTTGGACATTGAGAGCATACTTCCTCTAGAAAAAAGATATTATAAGGTAGGAAGCATACAAAAATATCACATGACAAATGTGTGATATAAAAAAATAAGAGCAGCCTATGCTTTCTGCTAATCTATTATTATTTTTAAAAATTATTTTATAAGAATAAAATGACCATGTCTTTCTTGCTGTACCATGCTCTCCTGCTGACAATTCTTTCAATTTCTTATGTTCACAGATAGAGAAAGCATTGTCATATGGTAAGTATCCAAAAGTACACCTAGCTGGGTGTGGGTAGGTGCTGACATAAGCAACTTTGGAAATGAGTGGTCTGCAACACTAAAGGGGCAAATAACTGTACATTAGTACTGTATTCTAGTTGATAAAGTTGAATCTCACATGGGTACAGTTTCACAATTCTGATACTGCTATACATGTATACAGGAATTAAACCATTAAGTTAATAGATGATGGATAATGGAAATCAAGTTTGTCACTGTAGGAGCAGGAATTTACTGAGAAGCAAGGGGAGATGGCTAAATGATCCATGGGGAATGGATTAGAGTTGGAGATATCTGCATGAATTTATGTTTAATTTAACATAGATACCGATGCTTACATATAAATATATTTATAAATATGTGTATATAGATAGGTTAGCCTACACACCTGTATTTCCTTGCTCTGTTATCTAAACTAGACTAGAAGCAATGACAACCCAGTAGCAATGAACAAACCTAACCTCCAGATTTTATTTCTAATACTATTTTCCAAAAAAAATGTACCAGGGATCCTTGGAGAAATGACTGTTTATAGGACTGGCAAAGGAAATGTACAAGATAAGCCTGAAAAATTTTGTAGTGTCAGAATGTTAGGAAGCATTTAAAACAAACATCAAAGGATACAGGAGCCAACTGAAGGAATTCCCGGTGGTCAAAATCTGGACTAATTTGAGCAACAAAATACATAAAATAGTATTGGATTATAATTCAAAGTATAAAATAAATATCCAGAGTCAATACTGACATAAAATAAATGATTGTATAAATAAGTAAATGGTGGAAGATAGGCAAATATCTCATGCAGAAAAATTTCAAACAATTTATCGAGATGCTCAGCCCTCAAGGAAGTAGAGCATAACTCTTCACCAATTAAGTGTGGCTTGCTCATAGTGACATCCTTCCAAAAAGTAAAGTATGGAAAGGGGGAGAAAAGAGTAACTTTAAGTAGAGAAACCTGACAAGCAGTATCTCAATTAGGTAATCAAAGTCAACATCAACAATGATAAGTCAAGTTGACAGATGAAAATGACACTCTGCCTCTATGGTCTTCCTCCCAAATATCTACAACCCCAGTCTAATCATGAGAAAAACATAATACTAATCTCAGTTGAGGGGAATTCAACTAAATACCTGACCAGTTATCCTCAAAACTGTCAAGAGCATGAAAAACAAAGGTCTGAGACTCTGTCATAACCAAGAGGAGCCTAAGGACATATGACAGCTAAACCTAATGTGGTATCCTGGATAGTATCCTGGACAATTCTGAGGCTTAGAATACAAATGTAGTCCATATTTTCCTGAATGTATTTTATTTTTTAATGTTCCCATTTTCTTCCAAACCCTCTGTATTAGTCAGGGTTCTCTAGGGAAACAGAATCAACAGGAGATATCTGTAAATAGTATAAGAATTTTATAAAATTCTCTCACGTGACTGTGGGGATGCACAAGTCCAAATTCTGCAGGCAGGTTCCAAACCAGGGGCTCCGATGAAGGTCCTTGATGAGTTCCCAGGAGATGTTGGCTGTCTGAAGTCAAGCTGGAAAATTCTCTCTGAATGCTGAAATCACTTCCCCTTTTAAGGCATTGAACTGATTGGATGAAACGTCACTCATTGTTGACAGCAATCTCCTTGGTTGATTGTAGATGTAATCAGCCATCTATACAGTAAACTCACTGATGACTAAAGTCCATACATGCTTTTGTATTACAGTTAGCCCAGTCCTTGCTTGACCAAACAACTGGACAAAATTACCTGGCCAAGTTGACACATTAGCCTAGCCATCACACCACCTTTTCCAGGAAAGAACTTATGGTGCCAGACCTGAAACACCAGATATTCTATTTCATCCTAACTGTTCTGATGATTTGCCACTATTTAGCTAGATTAGAAGATGAGGAGACAATATCCTGAGTTTGTCAAACTCATCTGGTAATAGACTTAATATGGATTTGATTATTCAAAAATATTGTAGTCTTCCAGTCAGGCCTTCCTGAAACACACTACCATCAACATTAATTTTCTTTCAAGTTTAATAATGAGGCAAATAGCATGACTTGTATTGCCCCATTCTAACCTACTTCTAGGGGAATATATACCTATGCCTGAAAGTCTATGTAGATTTGGATAAAAGAAGCTGCAGTTCAACTTGAGAAAGGAAAAATTATCATTCTCTTCACCAACTCTAGTTAAAAAAAAAAAGATTTCTTGGTGTCTTTTCTGGGCCATCAAAAACTCCCTAGTGCTGCATTCCTACTACTTCTAGAGGCGATCCTATTAAATATTGATACTTATTGAATAAAAGCATCAGAGATTCAATGAGTCAATGTTTTTAAGCCAGAAAAGGAGGGACTGACAATTACATAAGCAATGAAGTATAAGGAAATCTTAAGAAGAATAAATCCTTTTATTTCATCAAAACCCTTTACTTATATTTCATTTTATTCTTTATTCCACTCACCTAAGATCTTTCCTTTTTTGTTCTTTCCTTCTCTTTATAGACTGTGAGGTTAGCGTTTGCATTTTGGCTCCTCAAAAAAAAATTTTTTTGTTTTTAAAATATAAAGTACTAAACTTCAGAAGGCTGCCTAATAATAAACACATACTAATAATAACAAATTCTTTAGGTGCCCTCTGGTGACCCAGAACTAATTTGGGAATCTTTTCATGTCTGACTTTGAAAAACTTGGCTACTTTAGTTTCCCAGAGAATTTGATAACTAAAATAGGGTGAGGAAAGAAATAAAGACTGATGCCACTGTTCTACTCTAAGAATGCACTTTTGAAACTCCCACAGAGTTATTTCTAATAGGCTAAGGTTTAACAAGAAACACATTTTTGAACAGTGTGAAATAGGAAATGAAACATAATATGAATTGTTGAGGCATAAGTTAGCAGTTTTAGTTGTTGGGGCTGTAAACACTGTCTCTCTCTTTTTTAAGTGAGTTAGCAATTGTAAAATCTAAATATCTGATTTATTAAATCTTAGTTTCTAAGAGAGGTCCAGCTTTGTTTTTTTGTTTTGTTTTGGAGGTACCAGGGATTGAACCCGGGACCTCGTGTATGGGAAGCAGGCACTCAACCACTAAGCTACAACCATTCCTCCAGTTTTGTTTTATTTTCACAGGAGAACCTCAAGCTGAGACTTACTTTAATTATAGGAATAAGCAAGGCAAAAGCATCAGAAGCAAAAACTGGTGAGGACATGTTAAATTTTTTAAAATTTGAAGGGACCTTATGGAGAAAAATGGCTTAGACATCTCCATCCTTAATTTCCACTCTAGCATATTTTAACAAAAAAGGGCTAGATACTAGTCAGCCAAGCACTTCTGGAATAGCAGATCGTCAAGCATGTGATTCCCACACTATTCCCCAAGGAGTTTGGTCTTTGTCATTGTTACACAAAAGAAAAAGAAAAAGCATACTATGTCCCTTTGCCTTCTGTTGTTTTAAAATATCCTTAATAGGAAGCAGAGGAATTAGCCCATGTGTTTCTTTTTAAAAGGAAGGGAAATTAATAATTAATATTGATCTTATCTATACCAGACATATATTTTTGCATAAGTTTGTAGTGCATGAGGTTTTTGTCACCTAGCCATTCACTTCCAATAGAATATACTTTCTTTTTCTTATTCATAATTGTTTAAAAAGTCATATTTGCCTTAATAAAAGTTACATTGCAGACATTCTATCCTAGAAGCCATTTTTATACCAGTTTACAGCTGGTAAAACTAAGCTAAAAAGAGGTTAAATGCCTTGTCCCAAAAGAATACAAATTAGTTACAGCATCAGAAATAGAAACTAAGTCTCATGATTACTAACCAGTATTCCAGTTCACACTGAAAGTCTGATTTATTAAAAATAGTTCTAGGGGAAAAGTGCTCAGATGGGGACCATACACTTGAAATAGGACAATTGCCATCATATTAATCAACGATTTTTTTAAAAACTTTATTTTCATTCATGTTATACTATAATTAAAAATTAAAGTTATACATTTCTTCTATAGAAGGGTTTTATGGATGTATTTTTAAATTACCTTCAGAAGGATACAATAAAGATATTTTTTTTTAAAATCAAGAAAGAAATCCCAGTCAAAGCAACAATGAGTAACATCTGCAATGATGATCTTATGTCACCCCAGTGTGTTAAAATGTACAGAATACATTATCTCCTAATGGGAGGTCACTGACGTTTTACAGATGAAGAAAATGAGACTCATAAAAAAAAATATTAAATGAATTCCCTAATGTCATGCTGCTAGAGAATGACATACTTGGGAATTGAACCTGTTCTGATTGTCTGGTGCTCTTATTGAGTAGAATTTTCATTTACTTGCTCTATTTTTGGCCTCATAAGATCAATAATGACACTTATGAATCATATATAGATCATTAAGGCATTTCATATATAAGAATAATATTTGGAATCTTCCAATATTAGGTTAGCCTATAACCTCAAGACAGACAAAAACGAACAAACAATAATGTAACACTTGAAATAAAATTATTGAAGCAATCATATTTCCAAAGAAATAATGAGTTAGGTGTGGAGTTACTACCCAGCCTCTAGAGTGACATTTATTTTAACCAACATTTATTGAGCCTTGCTCTGTTCCAGACCCTAGGAGATTTGTAGTTTCACACAGTCCTCCAGACCCATCTGCTCTGTCTTAGGTACTTGGGTAGACACAAGTCTCAAAGCCTCATAAGTTTTATTAACTCTGAGTAGGAAGTGGCCGGTAGGGGGTTACACCTAGGCATCATCACAATAGTACAAATTATCATTAGGGAAGCTGAAGCAAATGAGGCATCAAGTCCCAAAGAGGCAAATGATTACTGAGTCAAGAATCCAAGGTAAGTCTTGACAGGTTGGCAAAGGCAGATCTGGGCAACACCATAAAAGTCTTTTGCTGAATGAAATAGAAGCTTTTTACAATTTTAAGTAAATTTAAAATTTACTTAAAGCAGGTATTCACAGAGATTTTTTTTTCCTTAAAGCAGATACTCTCTCTCTATATATATATATATATGAAATATTTTATTTTATTTAACAACTATATGTTTACATCTACATGCTTTCTTTATGTTGTAGGGCAAAAACTTTTCTCTAAAGGAAACATCCATGATGGGCACAATGAGCCCCTCAAGCTGTCTTTCCTACATTAATCACACCTACAGGGTATTGTCTAAGTGGAGCAGCCATACAAAAGACCCTTGCAGGCAACCTGAATGCAGAATTCCTCTGGATTTTTAAATTGTTCCTGATTTTCCTTCCACCATTTTAGAGTAATTTAGCACATGCCTATTTGAAAGCCTTTGTTAAATTTCCCACAGTATTAAATTTATGTTTCATGGTTTCCACAACTTTTTTTTCCCATTCATATTTCACCAAGGTATGTGATATCTCAATTACACAATAACATTAACAATTCAACTGACATAACGAAGTAAAAATACTAACACAGTTGAATCTCAATAAGACTGGTAGGAACAGAAATGCACACGGGAGTACTCAGAAGTTGTACTAGTGGCAAGCACTCAATACATTATGGATTTCAGTCAGTACTATATGACGCAAAAGGAATACATCAATGAGTCCAGAGGAGGGACTTAACTCATGATGCTCAATGAAAGAGCACCCAAAGCAATTACTTCAGTAGGGAAATTCAGCAGTCTATAGTCTTCTATCTAAGTCAATTCAAATAAGCTTCCCTGGATTGAATTGGTAGAGTTGGTAAAAAGGAGCTCTGATTTCCCTGAAGGGGAAGTGGTCCTCATCATTTAGGTTGATATCTTCAGTCTATCACAATAACTTCCTAGGTGGCTCCAGAAATATGTTTGGGGAACATTAGCAGTATTTATCTTATATTTGCCTTTAAAATTGTTCATATTGAGCCCATATGAGATGACAATGTTGTTCCTATATTTAGAGATATTTAGTGTGCTTGGGAATTCTGAAATAGCAAAATAAATGCAAAATATTTGTAGAGATATTGCTCACAATATCTTTTGGGGACATAAAAGCCATTCTTATGTTTCCAGTTCAGTAGACTAAATACTAGTAATCTTTTCCACTATGCATCCTGAAAGCTTTTCTACATGACAGAAATTCCATACTACAGAAGCTTTTAGGTAACAAACTATTGAACAAAATGTTCAGTATTTTATCATCCAGGAAATTCCCTGAAGAAACTGGGAGTCATTCTAAAAATTTCCTAATGAAAATATGTTTTTTTCTATGATATGGTTTCTAAAAGGTGATTAATAAGTACATTTCTTATATAGTATTCCTGTTCTTCCTAAGGCAATTCTTAAGGATTTGAAAGATCTTATGTTTAAGTGTGTTTTAAAATTCAATCAATTAATATGTTACACATGTAATTTATAATTCTATCAATGAGATTTATTGCAATTTTTAAGTGTATTTTAAAATATTTGCCCAAGTAGGTGAAATCTACCAATTTAGAGTTGTTCTAGTCTGTTAAGCTTCTCAAACAGATACCATGAAATGTGTTGGCTTCTACAGTTTTGAAGCTGAGAAAAATGTCCTAATCAAGGCATCATCAGGGTGATATTTTTTTTTCCCAAAGACTGGCTGTTGGTGATCTTGCCATGGCAAGGCACGTGGCAAAATTGTTTGGATATAACAATTAGAAGACATTGCTAAAAGTCATTCTTTTTCAAAGGATTTCCAGTGGGCTTAGTACAGTCTGTACACTTAATTAATGCTTGTTTAGTTAGTGCTAGTTGAATGAATGTCTTTGTTAGACTGCATGTATACAAATGTTAAAAAATATATCAAGCAGAAAAAAATGGCATTTATTTGACATTTTGTAGAATTAAGCTTCTATATTATGTGAATCCAAACACTATTATATGAATCCAAACACTATTTTGTGCTTTATAAAAAATGTTGTCTTACTTTTGGTAGTATAAACAATGAGATATTAAAATGATATGGTAGAAATTAAACTCCATGATTTTAAAAAAATTAATTTTATTTACAAACACTCCATATACACTCTCTCCTCCCACCTCTTCCCTTCCCATGGTCACCTTTAATCTACTTTCTGTCTCTGCAAATTTGCTATTTCTAGGCATCTCTTGAAGTGACATCATTCAATATTTGTCTTTATGTGTCTGGCTCATTCAACTGAACATGATGTTTTCAAAGTTTTTTTTATAGCATGTCTCAGAACTCCGTGATTTTTAAGAAAATTTAATGCTTAAAGGTGAAAATACATCTGACTTTTCAGTTCAATTGGCTTTTGCGATGGTTTGAAGTTGTATGGACCCCAGAAAAGTGTGCTTTTAAAGTTCATCCATTCCTGTGGGCCAGCACCCATGGTGAGTAAGATCTTAAGATGTATGTGACCTACCTCATTCAGAGTGGGTCTTAATCCTCTTACCGGAGTCCTTTAATTCAGACAAAGAAAGAGAAAGCCAGAGGAAGCCAGATGTTAAAAGCAAAGAAACCCAGAAAAGAAGGGAAAGACAGCAGATGCTGCCATTGTGCCCTGCCATGTGATAGGAGTCTGGGATCGCCGGCAGCCCTGTCTTTGGAGAAATAGCATCGCCTGATGCCTTGATCTGGCCATTTTCCTCAGCCTTGGAAGTGTAAGCTTAAAAGTTAATAAATCCCCGTTGTAAAAACTAATCCATTTCTGGTGTATTGCCTCAGCAGCCTTTAGCAAATGGAAGCAGTCATCATGGCCACATGGAGGAGAGCAGAAACACTCATAGGAGATAAAAACATGAGGTGTCTCTTAAGGCTTCTGCTTGAAACAGACACACTAACACTCCTACCCACATGTGTTATAGAAAATCACATGGCGAAGCCCTAAACCAATGGGGCAGGGAAGTATAGTCCACCCACATTAAAGCAGGGCAAAGGAAAGAAAGAAATACAAAGTTATAAACGAATTAATCTTCCAAATAGAGGCACCTAAAGGCAGCTGGTTCAAAACGATAATTATCTATCCAAAATACCTTAGTATCATCTTGTGATATTTACATTACTACTATTACCATCTTCCCAGTGCACAAACTGAAAAACTAAAAGTAATTCTCTAGTCCTCCATTTACATAACAGTAAATCAGGCAAACCCCTTACCTCTATCTCTTGAACACCAATTGTAATAGCCCATTTCCTTTTATCCCCATAGCCAATGCCCTATTTCAGCAACTTGCCATCCTCTACTAAACTGTAGTGATAATCTCTGCTTCATTTGAAATAATCTGCTGCAACAGATTAACCTCAAAATCTCAGCTGCTTCATACAACAGAAGTTTATTTTTCACTCACAAAATGTCCAGACTATGCATTCTAATTTCATATAATTAATGACTTGGGGATAGAGGAAACTTGTATTTGTGTTTCTAATGTCTTATATCATTTCCTAAGGCAGCAAAGAAGGGGAAGGAATATGCAGAGTTTTTATATGCTAGGCCCAGAGCTGACACACATCACTTCTATCCATTTTCCATTGGCCAGAACTCAATCATATGGCTTTACTCATCTTTAAGAGAAGCTGGAAGATATAATCTACTTGTGTGTACAGAAGAAAAACAAATGGGTTGGTGAACAATAAACCAGTCTCTACTATAATTTTCTAGTTAATCTATTTGCCACAGGAATGGCCATCTCCAATCCATCTCCATGGAATTATCAGAATAATTTTTCTAAAGCATAAATCTATTCATGTTATTCCCTTGCTTAAAACATTTTCATAATTGTACAATGATTGAAAATAAAGACCAAACTTCATAGCAAGACAGGTAAGGCACTTCCGAACTTCATATGAAGACAACCTATTCTTCAGTCATACTGCATTACTTTCAGTTCTCTGATAATAACATTCTGAACCCTCTCTCTGCTCTGCTGTTGCCATATCCAATCCCTGCATTCTTGTCCTCTGATTGGATGCTTAATCATCTTTAAAGTTTAATTCAAGCAGCAGCTTCTTTATAAATTTCATCATTATTGCTTTAGCAGTCAAGTTAGAAAAGACAACACATGCTTTTATTTCATTTAGCCTACACATGCTTTTGCCATATCAACTATAACATTCTATACATTTACTATCTCTCCTTCCCTACCACTTCCCTATCACTAGGAAAAGATACTGGTACAAATATTTCTTTGCATTAATACTTAAGTTCATTATTTAACCAGCTTAGCAATAATTAATATAAATAGGCAGATGCAATAACACTGTAGCTAAACTTCTAGATGGAACCAAGTGACAGACAACTCCAAAATACCGCAAGTAATCCAAAAATTTACAATACCATTCAGAAAGATGTAGGCTACTTGACCTTTTAGATTCTTATTCCCTTCTAGCCATTCACATATATTGAGCAGTTTTTATATCACCAGTGAAAATTATTTTTAACATTTGCTATACTAATTACCAAGCTATTTCTGATTAATTACACCTAGTTAGAGGTAAGACCTTTGTAGTGAGGGCTTCAGATTAGTGTCTCAAAGGCTATCAATCCTAGATGGTCTGATTAGATCATTCAAATGTTGACTAATTTCCCTGAGGGTCAGGGGCAGTATATACAAGAATTTTCCCCCAGAATGCTAACCAAAAGTTTAGTCGCAAGAAGTTGTTTCAGTAAACATTTGTACTGCTAAAATAGCCAAGTGGTAATGAGGATTATTATAGAAGATTCAAAGGGGAATCCAAATTTTGCTTTACTAATCATGATGTGAACACATTCACCTATCTCGTTAAAAGCATGGGTGAAACCTAACATGCCTACCTTAGAATACATGGGAGCACTTTTGTACTATTTTAGTTCATAATGATTCTCTTATGTTTTGGAAAAGAGCAATAGGGTTGCAAATCATTTATGCAACTTGGTTTAAATAAAGAATGACAAGCTTATTTAAGCCTTAGTATTCTTTCACTGAAGATTAAATTCTGATATATTATTTCTTAGAAATAGATAGTAAACCACCCGCCTGATAAAGCTTCTTCTGCATAAATGAAAAAAATCCTTCTACTTCCAGTTAAGATGTAAAAAGACAACTATGAGAGAAACCGGAACAAAATTAAAATCCTGCTTTTCTATGGCACTAGTGAAAAGACAGTGGGCACAGGAAGCCCCTAAAGAATGGAATTTTAGGAAGAAGTAAGCATTTTATAGATGAGCAGAGAACCACAGCAAGTTCCACACCTCAGGTCAGCTGCCCCATTTAAGTGCAGAGAGAAGCTCAAGGCTGCCATAGGTGGAGACTTTAGGGAGGTAAGAAAGAAGTAGCACAGCCTCGGGTGATGGTGTGGGTTAGAGAAACAGACCAAAATCTGAAAGACCCCAAAATGGAAAACCAAATTGTCTGGGCAATCCAAAATGCCATCCCATGCCCCAAATTTTGCTACAAAAATGGTAGTGGAGGGAAGGGCTAGCAGTGTGGTGACGCACATTCTCATAATAATTGGATTCCACAGCCCTGTCAGAGTTGAATAAAAAATGAACCAAAAATATCTGACAGCACAGCCCCGCTGCCTCTCAGCTCAAATGCTGCCAAAGTCAAAAACACAGTGGCACAGAAAGCTGGAGCTTGGGTCAAACACTAGTGAACTCTCACCTGGTTAATGCTAAAGGCATGTTCTTCAGGAATAATGTCCCAAACTATGGATTTAGCCCTTTTCTCTTTCTGTTCTTGTCTTGGGTCACATTGTGAGTACAGTCTTTACATGAACTAACACTGAAACATGAATGACTTATGAATGACTTATGATTACCTAATGTGCAAAGTCTCTGAGGTACATTTGCCTTTAATACAAATATCACATTTTTTATTTTCACATTCCTCAAAAAATAAGCTCTAATCATGAAATTAAAGATACTACTGCAGGACGAGAAGAAAGATAAATTTTGAATGGTGTAAAAGGGGAGCCAAGAGTAGGAAAAGACACAATTCCTTGGAAAGCCTTCAAATCCCATTATATAATCTCTGAGAGAAGGCTGAACAATGAACAAAGATTGGGAAATGCAGGTAAATGGGTATAAGAACAAATTTTCTAACAACACCAAAGTCAAAAATCTTTATAAAACCTCACATGCAATGCATCCTTCTCCATGCCAGTCTCTTTCTGTACATTATCTTATTAAATCTTCTCAACCACCATTTATATTTGACACTATAATGACCCATTGTAGAGTAGAGGAAACTAGCATAGTGGAGTCAGGTAAATTGCCTCACATCACACCTGAAGTTCAATCCTAGGAGTCTGATGCTGCAGGCACAGTTTTAGTAACCATATCATACTGCCTGTATCTTGTAACAACTAGATTTAGTAAAAAGAAAAAGAAAAATGGGAACAGGTGCTCCATGAAGCTGTGCTTTTGAATTTTACTCAAATTAATAAAGCATTTCTGTACACTTGCCATGCACAAAGGACATAACACCTTCTAACTGATCATATTCATTGTCTTAAAAAGCAAACGAAGTTAGGGCATCCGTGAAGATTTTATTCTGTGATTATCTTTACTTATATAGTAAGTAGGCAGTATATTTTTTTTTTGGTGTGATTGTTCATATTAAGAGGATGTCATTTCTGATATCAAATGAGGGAAAGAAAGCTCTTTATTATCCTTTGAATAAAAAAGATACCATCGATATGGTATTATTCGATCCACTTTAATGATGGAAAGAGATTTTAAATATATTTTTGACAAATGGAACAATAGGTACTGAGAATTGCATAAACCAAAATTGTTTTCTTATAAAATTAAACTTATACATTGTTATATTTAGAATGATATTTTTAGCACTATGGAGTAGTCATGCTTTCTCAACAAATTGGAATAACCTGGAAGTCAGAATACATCATATAGTGGTCACTGTACTCTATCACATAATTGAAATGGATATCAGTATGTGCTTTCATGGGCCACCAATAAGCATGATATCAAGAAAAATCAATAAAGTCCTGGGAAAGAGCCCCTAGAAACTAGGCTATAGTGAAGTGTGCAACTCACCACCCATAATGGAAGTTACTCTTGAAGATTGTGAACAGCAACAAGGAAATCCTGAAGGAACAAAGAAGGTTTAGAACAAATATTAATAAAGTCCATTATGGGAAATGGGGAGATATGAGATTAGGCCATTTCTAACACCAAAAAAAATCTTAGTGCATGACTTTCCACATTATTTCCTAATTTTTAAAATATATTTACTCCTAAATTAATCTAAAATATGTTCTTTTGACATGATCTGGATTTTGCTGAGTTATACCAAGTAATTTCATTAAAAGTAGATACCCTAAATGGTTAAGAAATTTTAGAATTTTTTATCCATCTTCCCTAACACAAATGCACAATATATGTTATATTATTTAGATAACTCTTACCTCCTCTTTTCGTCCCAAAAAGTTACATAAGAAAATAAAAGCAGGATTTGTGGCAGTGTTATGTAATGACATGTGTAATATTTAGTGCATTAGCAGCACTTGCTGAATAAATCACATAATTCAGTTCTGAAAGCAATTTCCCTACCTTGCTTTCACGGGTGGTTGGCAGGGCTCAGCAATGTCAAGCTTCAGGAATAACCTCACAATACACATCCTTCAAGCAACCACAGAGCTTAACTTCCCAGGATACTGATGTTCTAATGAGCTACAGCTCATTAGAATACCTTGGATTAAATACAGAATGACACAAATTCATAGCCTTAGTGCTAAAGGATAACCAGGTTCCAAAACTTTGTGTTTGCATGTATAAAAGCTAAACAAAGCATCTTTTTCCAAGTGTAACCCTTTGTTATCTATGTTAGCTGAAAAATGTAAATTATACCCAATGTGGCAGTTTGAGATTATTTATGAATTCCAAAAAGGGATATTGGATTGTGTTTGTAAACTGGTCTGTTCCTCTGGGCATATTAGATTGTATTAAATTAAGACGTTTCACTTTTGCTTGATTAAATTTAAGATTAGGGCTTTGACTTGGCCACTTCAGTAGGAAGTTTAGTCCCCACCTCCTTGGTGGGCAGATACTCACACACAGAAGCAGATACACAGGAAGAAAGAGTGCTTCATAGACACAGCCTGGGAAGAGACATGAGCCTAATAGTCTACAGTTGACATTGTGAAGAGACCAAACGGCTGAGCCAGAAAGAAACTAGCCCCAGGGAAAAAGATAAGCCTTACGCCAGTCCAACAGCTGAGATCAAAAGAAGCTGGGACTGGAAGTGAATGTGGTTCAAGCAATTGGACTCCTGTCTACCATATAGGAGGTCCAGGTGAAAAACAAGCTGGCCCGCACTGTGAGCTGGCCCAGACAGAGTGCTGGCCGACGCAGGAGTGCTGGCCTGCACAGAAGTGCTGGCACAGTAAGATGACATAACAAAATGAGACACAGAAGAGAGACACTAAGAGACACAGCGGACCAGGGAGCTGAGGTGGCACAGAGGATTGAGCAGCCTCTCTTCACTCTGGAAGGTCCCAGAATTGGTTCCCAGTGCTGCCTGGAGAGAAAATAAGCAGACACAGAACAACACACAGAGAGCAGACACCTAGTGCAAAACAAAGAGGGGAAGGGTGGGAGAAATAAGTAAATAAATCTTTAAAAAGAAGAAGAAGCTGGGACCACGGAGCCTTAAGAGGAAGGAAGAAAGCTGAACTCTTGCAGACATGGCTCACCATCTTGCATCAACACATGGCTTTTATGGTACCTTGACTTGGACTCTTTAGGGCCTGATAACTGTAAGCTTCTACCTCAAATAAATACCCTTTATAAAAGCCAACAGAGTTCTGGTATTTTGCATCAGCACCCCTTTGGCTGACTAATACACTCCATGAGTTGAAAAATTATAGCATCCAATCGCACTATGAACATTATAAATCTTATATAAAATGCACAGTTTAGAAGACTGCAATAAAGTGATTAATAGTGCTTTTAATTTTAATTATTAATAATATAAAGCATTTTATTTACACTGAAATTCGTTATGTTAATGTTTAATGACAGAAAAGTGATTGAAAACACTTCCTTATCTTTTTAAATATTGATTTAATATTTTTATTACAGGAATATGCAAGTCAGGTACTACATTTAGTTTATTTATATGCTGTGTTTTAATGGCTCTCATTGCTAACAATGCATCTCTAAAGGGTACATAGATCCAAATGGAAGAAATGCATCATTACATGATAATTTCTAAAAATAATAAAACATTCAATCACATTTTCACTAAAAAATATTATTAATAAAGATTTTAACAAAGTATTTATGCTTATGAAGTAAAAAAAACATTTTTAAAAATTATCCTATCATAATTTAAAATTAAATGTGTATTTAATGTATATACTTTATTAATAAATTTCATATGTCCATAATTTATAAATGACAATAAATATATGCCTTTTGTGAGTTCATATTGAAATATTAAAATTAATTTAGGAATATACATGGCATTATATTCTTCATGTGCCTCAGTTTGTGGTCTGTGAAGGTCAAGTTCACTGATCTGTTTATTCATAAGATTAGAATTCAAAACTGTGCCCCTCTAAGATTACTTATTCTTTAGTCAACTCTGAAAATTGTTGATTTATGTATCTTTTATATAACTTTTATGTAACTTTGAAGGCTGAAATTTAAAAGATAACCCTCAAAGCATAATGATGAAACAAATGATTTCAAACATTGATTCTATAGCTTTAAGGAGAATAGATCTCACCTGCAGAACTTGATTTAAAAAACAAACACCTCCCTCAATGGACTTACCCACAATAAAAAAAAATAAAAATTAAAATTAAAATTAAAAAATAAATAAATAATAAATAAATAAATAAAATAAAAAATAGAAAAACAAACACCTCAATCCCACTCCCAAGACTGATTTATTATGTGTGGTGGATTGAATTGTGTACCACAGTTTGGACATATTATTTTTCCTGGTCTGCATTCTGGTGGATGTGAACCTATTGTACATAAGATCTCTTCAAGATGTTACTTAAGTTAAGGTGTGACCCAGCTGTATCAGGTTGGACTTTAATTGCATTACTAGAGTCTATATAAGCAGAGTGGAAGTCAGAAAGAGAGATGCCATGGTGAACAGCCAGAACTGAAAATCAACAGAACCTGGAAGAGAAAGAAGACACCACCATATACACTGTCATGTGATGGAAAAGCCAAGGAAGCTCAGCGACAGCGGGCCAGCCAGAAGATACTGACCCCAGGAAGAAGGAAGCCTTCTAGACTCTGAAACCTTGAGCCAACAAATTCCTGTGGTTAAGCCAACTCATTGTGTGGTATTTCCTTTTTAGCAGATAAGAAACCGAAAACTGCTTTTGGGCGCTGGAAAGAGGGATGCTGCTATAACAAATACCTAAAAATGGTGAAAGCAACTTTGGAAATGGGTAATAGATTGAGACTGAAATACTTATGAGGCATATGATAGAAAAAACTACATTGTTTTAAAGAAATTGTTGGTGGAAATATGGACATTATTTTTTTATAATTACTTTTTTATCTTTTTAAAGATACTTAGATTACATAAATGTTACATTAAAAATATGGGGGATTCCCATATGCCCCACTCCCTACCCTTAATACGTTTTCCCACATTAACAACATCCTTCATTAGTGTGGTGCATTTGTTGCAATTGATAAACACATTTTGAAGCATCACCACTAAGTGTGGATTATAGTTTACATTGTAGTTTACACACTCTCCTGCACAATTTTGTAAGTTATGACAGGATATATAATGGCCTGTATCTGTCATCGCAATGTCATTCAGGACAATTTCCAAGTCCCGAAAATGCCCCCATATTACACCTATTTTTCCCTCTCTCTCTGCTAAGAACCTCCAGTGGCCACTATCTCCACATCAATGATAACAGTTTTTCCATTGCTAGAATTACAATTAGTCTATAGTAGAACAGTAAGTCCTGAGGATTCTGGGATGGTGATGCCCACTCCACCTCTAATTGAGAGGGGGCTTCGATTCCATAAGACAGATGGATGGGACTCTCTTGCTTGCAGTTGTAGACTCTCTCTGTTCCTTGGGATGGTCATTGTCAACCATTATCTCCTTGTTAGTTGTCCTAGGTGAGTCCAATGAACTAGAGAGCAGGTGTTGCAATGTTGTTGAGATTCAGGGTCCAACTGGCTCATGGAAAGCCCAAAGATTTAAGTCTCTTAGACATATACCTATCAACTCTAGTACTAGCTATAGGTTTAAATAGAGGGGGCAGAAGAGCCATGTGTAGAGAAACCACAACTGAGTCCAACTCTGTCACACTGGGGAGCATAAATTGCAAAGTAGGGCCCACTGGCAGGGTGCTAAACTCCTGAGCTGTCTGCCCTGCCTAGAGTGTCTGGGTGTCTCCAGAGCCCTCAGAAGCCCTGCTATGTGAGGTAACATTTACTTTGGCAGTCAATGAGATCCTGCTGACACATTCATAAGCATAACTTCTGGAATGACCTCCCAACTCTCTTAGAAATCTCTTAGTCACATAAACTCATTTGTCTTTACACTTTCCCCCTTTTGGTCAAGGTCTTTTTCCAGTTGCATTGCTAGTTGGTGTATGGTAGTAATCCCTGGGTGCCAGGGAGGGTCATCCTCAGAACCCATGTCCCATGCTGGGGGGAAGGTAATGCATTTATATGCAGAGTTTGGCTTAGAGAGAGGCAATATTTGAGCAACAGGAGGCTCTCAGGAGGTAACTCGTAGGCAACCTATAATACTAAGCTAAGTCTCAACTTCAAAAGTAAAGGTTCATAAGTACAGTCATCAATATCAAGGACCCATCAGTCGTCCATCCGCCTTCACTAGTCACTGCCCCTGTACTCAGGGGAATCTTGCTGTGCCATTAGAGAATGTGACAGAACTCTGCAGGATGGGAATTTGATATTCTTTTGATTATTGTGTGAATCTCCACCCACTGTGACAATGTCCCATGAACACTTGAACATATTCATGGCCTTATAGGGATGCCTCCAATGTATCCCCCCATCTCTGACACCATGCACCAATGATCCTTCCCTGCCACACTTGTAACCCTTCTGTGCAACAAAACTTGTTCAAAATTGAAGCCAACATAATAACTGAATACAATTAATAAGAAAATGACATAATAATGATAGTTTTAAAAATAATGAGTAAAATACAATTTTTTAAATTTTAAATAATAAAAATAATAAAAAAATATAAAATTTAAAAAAATTTTTTGACCTTATATCTTTCATCACTGTAAGATTTGTTGTATATACTGTGACATTTTCTTCTGTTTATTTCCCCAGTGTCTTATCTTTCTCATTTTGTCTTCAAAGAAGCTTTATGTTACAGAAAAGTCACATACAGAATATAGGCCATTCCCATACGCCCAACATCCTCCCCATTTTCCCCTTTCCCCTATTAATAACATTTTACATGTGGATGGAATATTTGTTACAATTGATGTAGAAATTTTGAAACATTGCTACTAACAATGGTCAATGATTTACATTATCATTTACATTTTGGACCATACAATTTTATAAATTTGATTAAACTTAACATGGTCTGTATCCATCATTGCAAGATCATGAAGAATAATTCCATTGCCCCCAAAATGCCCCATGTTCCATCTATTCTATTCCTCCCTCTTCCTGGGGACCAATGTAACCACCAAGATTAACTCATTGAAGGACAAGTTTCATAGTTACTTGCAACAAAATTGAGGGCTTGACATACTGGCTTGTCCTCCCCTATTAGGAGCTGCCTATGCTCTCGAGAGAGTCCCGCCCCTCTATTAGAGATCGTAGCCAGACACCCCAGGATGGGAGTCCAACATCTTCCCGCTTGTGTGGATATCCACCCACTGATACAACAAACTATGACAAGATAAACACTGCACACTCCCTAGAAGCCTGCCCCAGGTGCACCCTGTCCTGCATGTCCCCCACATCTAACACTTTAAACCAGTAACCCTTCCTGCCATATTTGCCAAAATAACATTCCCAACATTGTAGTTTCAACCACATACCCACAAATCCCCATCGTTCAACTGGTCCTTACCTCAACCCTCCCCCCAGTTCCATGGACAGTCCAACCCATCCTCCCCACACTACCCCCCTCACATTGCAGCACCACCCAAACCAATAGCATCACTGCACCACTGTCATGCCCATCCACTTCAAGCTGGAATTTGTAGGTGTACTTCCAGAGACTGGAGCCTCTGGCCTGCCTATGTGCCAGCTGTGCCTGGAATCTCAGTAGAGCTGCAACTCCTACTCTCCAGTTCAATGGACTTGCCCAAGTCACCTGGTGAGGAGGCAATGATGGACAACAGCCATCCCAGGGAATGGAGAGAGCCTGCAGCTGAAGGCAAGATAATCCCATCCACCGTATCCATGGGATATAAGCCCACTCTCACTTGGAGGTGGAGTGGACATCACCATTCCAGTCCCCTCAGGACTGGGGGAAGAGCTATGGACTAGAGTGGACTTAATGGTATTCTGTTGTAGACATATTGTGATTCAAGCACTGGAAGAAATTATAACAGTGAGGTGGAGCCAGTGGCCACTAGACGCTTTCGGGGCGGGCAGGGGAAGGGCAGTTGTAATACAGGGGCTTTTTCAGGACTTGGGGGTTGTCCTGAGTGACGTTTTGGTGATGGATATAGGCCATTTTACATCAGCATATACCATGCAGAACTATGTGGGAGAGAGTGTGGCCTATGATGTGAACTGTGGTCTATGCTTAGTGGCAAAGCCCCAGGATGTGTATATCCATTGCAGGTAACATGCCACACTAATGAAAGATGTTTATGTGGGATGTTATGGGAGGTATGGGAGGTGGGGAACAAGGGAATCCCTGTTATTTTTGTGTAACATTTATGTAATCTAAGCATCTTTTAAAATATATATGAAAAAAATAACATTTATGCAAGCAAATGCATACATACACATATATATTTATATATCATTTTACAGATATTGGTTTGTATTGTGAAAAATTTGATTTTTACCCACAATAAAAAATAAATAAAAAAACACATTTTTCCACTATATCATAGATTTTGCCCTTATGGGCATTGACTTACAACTTCTCCTTTTTTGTCTCCTGTAAACCTATCTTCCACTCTAGTTTTGTGGGTCTACTCAATTTGCTTAATTCATATCAGTGAGGTCATGTAATATTTGTCCTTCAGTGCCTGGCTGGCTTCACTCAACATAAGGTCTTCAATATTCATCCATGTTATTCCATGTGTTAATACTGCATTCCTTCTTGCAGCTGAATAATATTCCATTGTATGTATATACCACAATTTGTTTATCCATTCATCTGTTGATAGACATTTGTGTTGTTTTCAACTTTTGGCAATAGTGAATATTGTCGCTATGAACATTGGTGTGCATATATCTCTTTGTGTCCCTGTTCTATAGTTAGCTTCTTGAGGAGCCACCAAGCAGTCCTCCACCATGGCTGCACCATTCTACATTCCCAGCAGCAGTAGATAAGAGTTCAAATTCCTCCACATTCTCTCCAACACTTGTAGTCCTTTGTTTTTTTAATAGCTGCCAGTCTAATGGGTGTAAGATGATATCTCATTGTAGTTTTGATTTGCATTTCCCTAATAGCTAGTGATGTTGAGCATCTTTTCATGTGCTTTTTGGCCATTTATATTTCTTCTTTGGAGAAGTGTCTATTCAAATCACTTGCCCATTTTTTAAATGGATTGTTTGTCTTTTTATTTTCAAGGGGTAGGATTTCTTTATATATGTTGGATATTTAGGCCCCTATATTTGGTTACCAAATATTTTCTCCTATTGAGTAGGCTGCCTTTTCAATTTCTTCACAAACTCTTTTAAGGTGCAAACTTTTTAATTTTGAGGAGGTCCCATTTATCTATATTTTCTTTCATTACTCATGCTTTGAGTGTGAAGTTCATGAAACCATTTCCTAATACAAGATCCTGTAGATGCTTTCTGATTTTACCTTCCAAGATCTTAATGGTCATGGCACTTATATTTCCATCTTTGATCCATCTTGAGCTAATTTTTATATAAGATGTGAGATGGTGTTCCTCTCTCATTCTTTTGGATATAGATATCCAGTTCTCCAAGCACCATTTGTTGAAGAGGCCATTCTCTCCCAGTTGAGTGGGCTTCGTGGCCTTGTTAAATAGCAATTGACAGTGTATGTGAGGATCTGTATCAGAGCTCTCAATTCAGTTCCAGTGGTCAGTATGGCTATCCTTGTGCCAATACCATGCAAGTTTGACCACTGTAGCTTTGTAGTATGTGTTAAAATCAGGTAGTGTGATTCCTCTGAATTTGTTTTTCTTTTTCAGTATATTTTTGGCTATTCAGGACCACTTGCCTTTCCAAATAAATTTCATAGACACTTTTCCCAATTCAGTAAAAAATACTGTGGTAATTTTTATTGGGATTGTATTAAATCTGTAAATTAGTTTGGGTAGAATAGACATCTTAATGATATTGAGTCTTCCTATCCATGAACAGGGAATATTCTTCCACTTATTTAAATCTTCTTTGATTTCCTTTAACAGTGTTGTGTAGTTTCCTGCATGCAAGTCATTTATATTTTTAGTTAAATTTATTCTTAGGGGTTTGATTCACATAGTGCCTATTGTAAATGGGATTTTTTTCTTGATTTCCTCCTCAGTTTGCTCATTATTGGTATACAGAAATGCTACAGATTTTTGCACATTGATCTTATAACCTGCCAATTTACTGAACTCATTTATAAGCTCTAGAAGCTTTGCAGTAGATTTCTCCAGGCTTTCTATTTATAGGATTATGTAGTCTGCAAATAGTGAAATTTTTACTTATTCTTTTCCAATTTGGAAGCCTTTAATATCTTTTTCTTGCCTAAATTCTCAAGCAAGTACTTCTAATACAATGTTAAGTAAGAGCAGTGACAGTGGACATCGTTGTCTTCTTCTAGATCTTAGAGGGAAAGATTTTAGGATTTCACCATTGCATATGATGTTAGCTGTGGGTTTTTCATATGTACCCTTTATCAGGTTGAGGAAGTTTCCTTCTATTCCTATTTTTTGAAGTGTTTTTATCAGGAAAGAGTGCCGTATTTTGTCAAATGCTTTTTCTGCATCTATAGAGATGATCATGCTTTTTCTTTTTCTTTTGATCTGTTTATGTGGTGTATTACATTGATTGATTTTCTTATGTTGGACCACCCTTGCATAATAGGGATGAAACTCACTTGGCCATGGTGTATAATTCATTTGATGTGTTGTTGAATACAATTGGCAAGTATTTTGTTGAGGATTTTAGCATCTAGGTTCATTAGAGAGATTATTAGTCTATAGTTTTCCTTTCTTGCAGTATCTTTCTTTGGCTTTGATATTAGGGTGATGTTGACATCATAGAATGAGTTAGGCAATGTTCCCTCCACCTCTATTTTTTTGAAGATTTTAAGCAGTACTGGTGTTAGTTCTTTCCAGAATGTTTGGTAGAATTCTCCTGTGAAGCCATTTGGTCTTGGGCTTTTCTAAGTTGGGAGATTTTTCATGACTAATTCAATCCTCTTACTTGTGATTGGTCTGTTGAGTTCATCAATTTCTTCTTTCATCAATGTAGGCTGCTTGTGTGTTTCTAGGAATTTGTCCATTTCCTCTAAATTATCTGTCCTGTTTGCATACAATTTTCCAAAGTATCCCCTTATGAAACTATTTCTGTTGGGTCAGTGGTGATATTCCCTTCCTTGTTTCTTATTTTATGTATTTGCATCTTCTCTCTTTTTTTCTTTGTTATTTTAGCAAAGGGTTTGTCAATTTTATTAATCTTCTCAAAGAACCAGCTTTTAGTTTTGTTTATTTTTCCTAGTGCTGTCTTATTTTCAATTTCATTTAGCTCTGCTCTAATCTTTGTTATTTCCTTCTATCTATTTGTTTTGGGGTTAGTTTGTTGTTCTTTTTTTAATTCCTACAGGTTTGCAGTTAAGTCTTTGATTTTAGCTCTTTCTTCTTTTTTAATATAGGCTATAAATTACCCTCTCAGTACAGCTTTTGCTGTGTCCTATAAGTTTTAATATGCTGTGTTGTTGTTTTCATTCATTTCAAGGTAGTTATTGATTTCTTTTGTATTTTCCTCTTTAACCCACGGTTTGTCTATGAGTGTGTTGTTCAACTTCCATATCTTTGTGCCTACTCTGGTTCTCTACCCTTACTGATTTCCAGCTTCATTCCATTATGGTCAGAAAAAATACTTTGTATAATTTCAATCTTTCTGAATTCATTGAGAGTTGTTCTAGCATAGCATGTGGTCTATCCTGGTGAATGATCCATGTGCACTTTAGAAGAATATATATCCCGCTGTATTTGGGTGAAATGTTCTGTATATGTCTATTAAGTCCAGATATTCTAATGTATTATTCAAAGTCTTTGTTTCTTTATCAATTCTCTGTTGAGATGTTCTGTCTAATGGTGATAATGGTGTATTAAAATCCCCTACTATAATTGTAGAGACATATATTTTTCCACTTAGTTTTTTCAGTTTGCCTCATGTATTTTGAGGCACCCTGGTTAGGTGCACAATTGTTTATGATTGTTCTTTGTTCTTGATTGATTACCCCTTTTATTAATATATAGTGACCTTCTTTGTCTCATACAATAGTTTTGCATTTCAAATCTATTTCGTCCAATATTAGTATAGTTCCTCCCACCCTTTTTTGGTTACTGTTTGCATGTAAAATTCTTTTCCAACATTTCACTTTCAGCCTCCTTCTGTCCCTGGGTCTAAGGTGAGTTTCTTGTAGACAGCATATAAATGGGTCATATTTCCTTATCCATTCTGCCAATCTGTGTCTTTTGACCGGTGAGTTTAATCCATTAACATTCATTGTTATTACTGTGTAGGAATTATTTACGTTAGCCAAACTTTCTTTAGGTTTATTTATGCTGTATGTTGTTTTTAGTTCACTTTTTATCTTTTTTTTTCTTTTTTTAAAACAATTTATTGAAGTATATCATTTGTACATGAACGTACAAAAATTGTAAGTGTTCAGTAAACAGCTTGAACTTACAGAACAAACATGCATAATATCATACAGGTCTCCCACAAATCACTTCCCCCAAACACCCTGCATTGTTGTGAAACATTTGTTAACAAACCATGAAAGAGCACTGTCAAAGTATTACTACTAGCTATAGTCCATATCTTCCACCCCTGTACATTTTTTAAGGATATATTTATTTATTTACTTTTATCCATTTATAGCTCCCCCCCCCATTTTTGCTGTTTCTGTGTCCATTCACTGGGCAACTCTCTGTGTCTATTTCCTGCCCTCTCTTCTCATCCTTCTCCTCCTGTCTTCACTGGGATTCAATCCTCAGAATCTTCTATGTGGGAGAGAGGTGTCCTACCGTGTGCACTACCTTAGTTTCTGGTTTTTCAGTGCATCTCATCATGGCTATCCCATCTTTTTAGTTGTTCTTACACTCTCCTCCAACTCTCCTCTCCTGCTTTTTCCTTTCAACTTGCAGAAATCCCTTTAGTTTTTCTTGAAAAGCAGGTTTCTTATTGACAAACTCTTAATTTCTGTTTATCTGTGAATATTTGAATTCTCCCTAATTTTTGAATGCCAGCTTTGCTGGATAGAGAATTCCTGACTGGAATTTTTTTATTTTTACCACCTGAACTATGTCATAGCACTTCCTTCTTGCCTACATGGTTCAGATGAGAAATCAGCACTTAATCTATTTGAGTGCCCCTTGTATGTGAGGGATCTCTTTTCTCTTGCTGCGTTCAGTATTCTCTCTTTGTCTTGAGCATTGGACAATTTGATAATTATATGTCTTTTGGTAGGCCTGTTAGGATTTATACTGTTTGGTGTGTGCTACACTTCCTAGACATGTACACTCCTGTACCTCAATAGAGTTTGGAAATTTGGGGCCATTATTTCTTCCAACATACCTTTTGTCCCTTTTCTCTTCTCTTCTCCCTCTGGGATGCCTATAATGCATGTGTTTGTGTGTTTTGTGTTGTCAGTCAAATCCCTAAGTCCCTGCAGGATTTTTCCTATCTTTTTATCTATCTTTTCTACTATCTGTCTGATTTTAGCTATATTGTCTTCAACATCACTGATTCTTTCCTCTGCCTTTTCAAATCTGCTGTTATGTGCTTCCAGTATATTTTGATTTCTTGCATTGTGCCATTCATCACCATAATATCCATTATCTTTTTATTTATGTTTACAATTTCTTCCGTATATTCTCCCAGTGTCTTCTTAATATCCTTAATCTCTTCCATCATTTTATTAAGCTGATTCATGATATTTGTTTGGACATCTCTAATTAGCTGTTCTGTGTTCTGCATCTCCTCCTGTTTTTCAGTTTGTTCTTTGGTCTGGGCCATGTCTTCCTGTCCTTAGTACGGGTTGTAATTTTTTGTTGTTGTCTAGACATCTGTTTATCTTGATGGGTTTATTCAGTTGTTAGCTTCCTTCTCTTCTAGGGTTTTATTTTGTTGTTGTTTTTATGTTTGTGGTAAGGTTCCACTTTGACACTTGCTGTTATCTATGTTCCCTTGGGGAAAAAAAATTTAGGACCATTGAAAAAGAATAAGAAGAGAAAAAGAATAATAGTAATAGTAATAGTATAAGGTAGAAAAGGATCCATATAGCACCTAGGAATATGAATAATTAACTCAAGTAAGAAGTACAAAGGAATAAAAATTTTAAAAGTGGAGTACAAACAATGGGTTGGGAAACTGAATAGAGAAAAATATACAGGATTAATTAAAAGGCCAGAATGATGAGAGGGAAAGAGAAAAGAAAAAAGAAATAGAAAAAAAGTTAAAAAAGAAAGAGAACAGAGGAAAAAAGAGAGAGAAATAAAAACAAGAAAACCTGAAAACCAAACAAAAAGAGGTGGAATGAAAGAACAACAGAAAACACAAGATCGAAAAATGAAGGAAAGAAAAGAAATAGCGTAGGTAGAAAAAAGCTGTAAAAGTTAAAAAAAAAAAAAGGAAATAAAGAAAGGGGAAACACAACAAACAAGAAACAAGACAGCAACAACTTATTTTTTTAAAAAGAGGAGGAAAAAAAAGCAAAAACAAGGAAAAACAGCCTTCTCTCTTAGGCCACTAAGGAGCTTCTCAGGCTGCTGGTGTTCATCAATCAATCACTCTGCAGCCTGCCCTCTGCCGGTTTTGAACCAGGATTTAGCAAGTAAAAAGGGGGGGGGGGGTGGAAAGGAAGATTTTTTTTTAAAATAAGGCATCCACAAAAAGCTAATACAAAAAGAATATCTATATGTTCCTTGTCATAAAGTATCAGCTGGATGCCTGATAACCCAGTGGGTCACTTCTCTAAGAAGATCCAGGAGTTGAACCAGGTACCTCATATATGCAAGGCAGGAATTCCTCAGCTGAACTAAACTGCCTCCTTAGGTTATTAGCCTTTCAGAAAGCTATCCCCCTCCTTTCCCTCCAGCAGGTTAGATTCCTAGCAGTTTGCCAAAGCCCTGCTGATTAAGGCTTGGTCTGTCCCTGCCCCCTCTCTAATCTAATTCCTCTCTTTACCCGGGTGGTTGGGCATGACCGCTTGCCTGAGGAGATTCCCCTACCCCTCTCCCCATTGGGACAGGCTCCCTTCCAAGATTCAAAGGGTGCTCAGGTGGCCAAACTCATCACAAAGAAACCACTCTTCTCCCAGGGAATGCCCTCCACATTCTGCTGGGAGCAGTGAGCCAGGGGCTCCACTTATGCTATTTGCTATAAGAGCAGGGTATATGTGCCATTTCCACACAGGGATGAGCAACCCACAGTTTTCCTTTGGCTTCTTTATCTTTCCAGTACCCTCCTAGATGACTCAGAGCACCTTCCCGTTTTATATATATCCAAAGCAGCTCCATTAGATGGGTCTCTGCCTTTTCTCCACTTTTTTATGAGAGGGTCAGACTCTGCCTACCAAATTCAGTGCCATTTTCCCAGAACTCCCCAGAAACATTGACTTTAAAGGTACATCCAATGAGGCCTTAGAGGGAAATGATGAATGTGTTATTAGAAACTGGAAGAAAGCTGATATATCTTGTAAAGTAGCAGAGAACTTGGCAAATTTGTCTGCTTACATTGGATGGAAGGCAGAACTTGAAAGCAATGCACTTGAATATCTAGCTGAGGAGATTAACAAGCTATGTGTGGAAAGTGCAGCCTGATTTCTCCTTGCAGCTTATAGTAAAATTGACAGGAAATTGATAATCTGAGAATTAAACTCTTAAGCACAAGAGAACCATAAATTGATGATTTAGAAATTTTTTAGCCTATCCAGATAGCGTGCTCTGGGACTAGGACCAGAAGTGGCTCTATCAGGGACTTCCTTGAGCTTTCAGGAAGTAAATCCCCAGAGGACACTATCCCCAGTGGACAGGGCTCCATGTGAGGGTTTAACTGAACAATGCTTTGCTAAAGAGTATGTGGTTGAACATGGATCCAGTCAGCCATTTCAGTGGAAGTCAGGACTGGGGATGCAGTTATCCAGGAAGGACCTGTGAAAGTTCTATCATTTGATGGTTTGGACCAGCTTGAACTGCATGTAAAGCTGACAAGGTTTTTGAGCAGAACCACTGCCAGCCTTGACTGAAAGGAACAGAGAAAGGATGTATTGAAGGAAGAATGAGCAGAGCCATGGAAGCAAAGGTCTGGACCGAAAAGCTCCCCTTGGTCCAAGAGAGCAGGTCCACTTGTGTGTGAAAGGGCCCATCCACCCCTGAATGGGGAGGGGACAGACCATCTGCCCCAGCACTTAGAGAAGGCAAACCTTGGCCCGCATTGCTCGGGGAGGTTGCTTCCACCCCAATGTTTAGCAATGGTGGGGCCTGTTCCCCAGACATTCATGGATAGCCTGGCTACCATCCTAATCTCAGGCAAGGTAGGGCCTATACCCCAGTGTTCAGAGAGAGTATGGCTACTGTGCAAGAGCTTGGAAGAGGCTGCCCCTCCATCAGACATGGAGGACCAAACATCAATCCATAGATGACCCTCAGACCTTGAAATCTAATGGAGTTTGCCCAGCTGAGTTTCAGACTAATGTGGGACCTGGGACCCCTGTTTTCTTTCCAATTTCTGAAATTGGAATGTCTATCCTATGCCTGTCCCTCCATTGTATGTTGGAAGCAGATAACTTGTTTTCTAGGTTTTACAGGTCCATTAGACAGGGGAATTTTATCCAGGACAGACCATACCCATAACTGACTTTGAAATGACTTTGTACTTAACATTGTAAGTGAAATGAATTAAGGATTTAGGGATGTTGTGATGGAATTAATGTATTTTGCATGTGGGAAGAAAATGTGTTTTGGGGGTCCAAAGGGTGGACTGTGGTGGACTGAAATGTATACCCCAGTTTAGGCATGTTCTTTTCTTGGTACATAAAATCTCTTCAAGAAGTTACTTCAATTAAGGTGTAGACCAACTGAATCAGATTGGGCTTTAATCTATCTTTCTGGAGTGAAAGTCAGATGGATAGTGAAGCCACAGGGGGCAGCCAGAAGCCTGAAGTCAATGGAACCCAGAAGAGAAAGTATGACAATGTAATGTACATTGCCATATGACAGAAAAAAAGAAGAAATCCTAGAGATTGCCAACCGGCCAGAAGATACCAACCACAGGAAGGGGGCAAGCTTCGCCTCTGAAATCATGAGCCAATAAATTCCTGTTGTTAAGCCAACCTCTTGTATGGTATTTGTTTTAGCAGCTAGGAAACTAAAACTAAAACATTAGGTCTAGGTGGAGCATAGGAATCTGCATATTACCACTTTATTACTTCAATCACATTGATGCCAAACCCAGGAGTGCGCACTCAGCAATGGACTTTTATCTTCTTCCAGGACAATTCCAGAGGCCAAAGGCAGCACGTGAAAAGCCTCCTCTGGGATGTTTTCTTTGTACTTTTCTTTCTAAGTCTTCACAAGCATAATTTCCAAGCTTCTCATATTTGGATTTTTTTTTTTTAATTGCCTTATTTGAATAAAGAATACTTTTTTTTTTTAATTATTTTTTTTTAAAGAAGCTTTAAATTACATGTTACATAAAAAATATATACAACATATACCCAACTCCTCCCCCTCCCACACTTTCCCACATTAAGAACATCTTTCATTACTGGATACATTTGTTACAATTGATGAACACAAATGAAGCATTGTTGCTAACCGTGGACTATAGTGTACATTATAGTTTACACTCTGCCCTGCACAATATTATATTATGACAAAATGTATAATGGCCTGTATGCATGAATGCAATGTCATGCAGGACAATTCCAATGTCCCAAAAATGGCCCCATATTACACTTATGACCCTTTTCTTGTGAAATTGAAACTTAGCCTAGTCTTATATATTGCCTAAGAGTGACCTCCTGAAAGTCTCTTTGCTGTTCAAATGTGGCCTCTCTCTAAGCCAAACTCAGCATATAAACACACTACCTCTCCCCCCACCCCACCCCAACCCAGGCATGGGACATGACTTCCAGGGATGAGACTCCCTGGCACAAGGGATTAGTGCCAACAAGCAATGCATCTAGAAAAAGACCTTGACCAGAAGGGGGAAATATTAAATATAAATGAGTTTTTATTGCTAAGAGATTTCAAAGTGAGTCAGAGGTCATTCCAGAGGTTACGCTTATGCAAGTCTCAGCAGGATCTCATTGATGGCCATGGTAAACAGTATCTCAAACAGCAGGGCTACTGAAGGCTCTCAAGAAATCCAGACACTATAAGCAAGGCAGACAAGCTCAGGAATTTGCCACTCTTGTCAGTGGGCCTTACTTTGGAATTTATGCTCTCCAGTGTAAGACTTATTTACAATTTCATTTAGACTCGTTTACAATTTCCCTACACATGTCTCTTCTGCCCCTTTTACTTGAACCTATAATTAGTACTATGCTTGTTAAATATATGTCCTAGAGACTTAAATCTTTGGTCTGTTCATGTGCCAGTTGAGCCCTGAATCTCAGGAGAGTTACAACACCTACTCTCCAGTTGGAATCACCCAGGACAACTCATAAGGAGATGTTGATGGACAATGCCCATCCCAAGGAACAGAATATGTCTGCAACTGCAAGCAAGATAGTTCCATCCATCTGCCACATGAGATCTAAGCCCCCTCTCAATTAGAAACAGAGTGAGCATCACCATCCCAAACTCCTCAAGATTGGGGAATGAACAATGGACTAAAATAGACATATTATTATTCTATTATAGACTTATTATTATTCTAGCGACGGAAGAACCAGAGGTTCTGAGGGGAGGGAGAGGGAAGAATAAGAATATTTTTTTAAATGTTGATCTTGGTTCTGACCTAGTAATCTATGAGATCATCTTCTATAATTGTCCCCAAGCTCCACATACTGTAAAACGCCAGCTCCCCTCCCCTACTGTCTCCATTCCAGGGAGAGAGGTCAGACAAGATACTTCTCTCTAAGGCATCTGAAAATATTATGTATATGAGGGGTGATTTTGTGATTGATTTATGTTTTGAACATTCTAACAGAAGGTTCTTCAGTGGCTAAAAGTATTCTAGGCATTAACCTGGTTTCTCCATACTCAGAGTACGTTAAACTTTCATGGACTTTTTCTTTTAGTGGGCAATAAATTTAGGTCTCTTCTGGAGCTCATTGAAGACTGAAAATATAAAATTTTGTCAGCAATGTGGCATATTTGTTTATTTTCCTTAACCATTTTCTTAGTAAGTCATTCATTCCATAAATATTTCTTTAGTACCTACTAAGTGGCAAGCATAAAGGATAAGCATGAAGCAGAGGAAGGAAGATATGTAATAATTATGCAACATGCCAAGAACTGTACTAGAGAAATATGCAAATTGTGAAATGAGGTGTCCTTTTTTAAGATGCATATTATCTCTGAGGTATCATTAAGAAAGCATGGAGAAGAAAAGTTAGTGATGAGCCATAATATTTACTTCTGTTTCTGAAGGATTTTGTGATTGCATCATTTACTGTTCATCTGTCTTATTTCTATTCTATTCTTTTAACACCACACTCTTATTCTTAATGGATAATTATTCTTGCTATGCCATAACTGGTCTACAGTCTTTAGATTTTGCCCTTAATGATGTTTTATTTTAGGAATTTTAGATTCTTTAAATAATTCATTGCAATAGTCCTCTCTTTGGTTTTGCTTTTAGAACTGTCATACCTAGTGATCTATGTATTTCTTTTTTGCTTCCCTTGTACAGCAAGGAGTCATTTATGGTACTAAGAAAAGGCTTTTTTTTTTTTTATCAATTTGCATATCCACTTACTTGGACATTTTAACCATAAATAGTAGCATACTGTGACTTTCTGGAACTGAGAAGATTGCACAAATATTAAGCATGTTTTCTTCACATAAAAAAGGAACAAATTGCTTTTCCCTTTTTACTTTTTGGTCGTATGCAAATAGAATCCTAGGAACTTGAATTTAAGAGGCCTAAAAAGGATGTTTAATATAGTCAACAAAGAGATTATCAGGGATAATGATTCTCCAAATCACAAAACCAAAGTGATTGATAAGTTGCTAAAACCTTTGCCACTTCACTAGAAAATGCTTTAGTTCCTAGTTCCTATAGTCTAGATATGAAAATATGACTCAGAATTGACACTGAAGGATAAACCAAAGAAAAGAAAAACTTCAGTTAATTTAATGGATATGCGACTTGTATCTAATGAACTAGGAAAAAGAGTTAAGTAGTTTACATTATTTTCTGAAAATCAGTCACTAGATTTCACTGTTGCCTAAAAGGAATAGAAAGAGCAAACTCACTAACAAAATTTCTGTCTTCAATGTAAAGCACATAGATGATAGAAACGATTTCTCTTAAATGATGATAGGGAACATCTAATCATAGGGAGAAAAACTAAAATTGATTTTCATTCAGGAAATGAGTATTGTATTACACTGAGCCATGCTGGTGTAATCATGCCCATTCCTAAAGTAACTTCTTTTCACTTCTAGATTGCTTTGTCAATTCACAGAATGAATACTTAGTGAAAAATCTATAGAAGTGCAAAATCAAGACGAAATAACATTATTACAAATAAGGATCTTTGATTCTACAGAATTGTGGTGTATCAGTGAAAGCTCTTTTTTAAATCAAATCAGACATTATAGATCATTTAAACCAATCACCTCATTTTATGGGGTTTGGGGGCGGGGCGAGAAACAAGCTAAAGCTCAGAGAGGTAATGACCTGAAATTATTTAATATCAGCTTTGTAACTAGAATCAAGCTCCCTATTCTCCATGTTCAATGATTTTTTTTTATATACTCCATGCTGAGGTAAACTGATGAATCACAGACTGAACAATATATCTTGGCCATGTACTTACGCATATTCTGTAGCTAGTAATGATGCTGTAAACAAAATCATTAAGAGATGGTTTTATTTAGCTTAAAAACACTTAAAAGAAAATAAATATTAAAGTTATTGACTGTAATGAGGCAGTATTACAATAATAAGCATTTTCCCATATTCTTCTGCCAACTGTTGGCTGGTTATATTTTCCCAAAATAGTAGAGAATTCTAATAATAGTAATTTTGAATTCTTAAGATACTTGATAATGGAAATAATTAAATTCCTTCAAATAGGAATATTTTAAAAGATATGAAAGCAGTGAAAATAATTTTTAAATATGTCATTGCTAATAAGGTAATATTTATATTATAGAAAGATATTTCCCAGGGATTAAAATCACTCTTCACCAATGTAAAATTATTGAGTTATTTCATAGAGAAAAATAGAGAATGAAAATATTTTGACCCATATGTATATTTAAACAGGATATGGTGGGACAGGGGGAAGAGTGTCAAGAAATTCAGATAGCTTTTTTTTGGCTTATCATCTGAATTTTTTTTTTTTTTTTTTTTCTGTAGGAGGCACTGGTAACCAAACCCGGGACCTCACATATGGGTTGCAGGCACTCAACTGCTTGAGCCATGTCCACTCCCCTCAGTTAGCTTTTAAACACAGCAATATGGTATTAATAAGTATGAAAGAAAATGAATTTTAAGACAAGAAAAATTGGTTTATAACAAATAAATGGAAGAATTGACAGATCTGTGGTGTTAGAATAACTTCTAAAGGAACATGGAAAATTAGTTATAAAATTTGGAAAGAGAAGCTCTAGGGAAAACCTCATGCAGTTATCTTAGCTTCTAAACTCATCTTTGAACTCCAATTCATTCATTTTTATACCACTCCCAAGTTTCCAAATACTTTAATTTTATTATGTGTTTCTGCTTAAAAGTAGGTAATCATTCCCCCTTTCCCACAGGGCAAAAATCCATATTCTTTATCTTAATGTTTTAACTTATACACAATCTTAACCCAAACTACTAGCATTTTTAAATGTTTATGGGGTGGACACCACTTTATTCCTATTTCCCAGCAAATCTACTTCACCAAGGTGCTCTTACAGGAATATATGATTTTAAAAATCCTGTCTCCATATGGCTTCTATGGCTGAGCAGTTCACCTGATCAGGAGTACTCTCAGTCCCCTCAACTACATCCATATCTTGCCTTTCTGGGAATGCTCTGCTTCCTGGAAGGCTCTTCTGATGATATTACTAAATCATTTTAATTATCTTATCAATAATATTATTTTAACCATTATATATACCCATCCTGTTAGATAGCACACCTGTTTTGGGCAAGAGCTATATGATTGCACTCAATGTCTCCAAACTTTGCACTGTACAGTACTGTGAAGTTAATAGCCATTCAATAGATACTGAACACATAAATAATATGTTTTGCAAAGGAACATATACTCAGGTGATCAGAGAAATAAATTAATCTTTCCAGTTGTCAATTCTACAGTTCAAATCCAGAGTTTATTTTCTATATTGTAAACTTTCAGTTGTCAAATCCCCATATGGAGAATGATGAAGCAAAAGATACCATATAGGATTAAAACAGGAAGTTGATTAAGAATAACAGATGCTCTTATAGCCACATAATCTAATCTGGACCTGACTCTAAAACTAAGATGTTGGGGAGAAAACCCCCTATATCTTATATTTAATCCAGAGAAGACAGGTAAATTGTAAGAGAATGGGGATTGATACCAACAAGAACTGTGTCAGAAGACACAAACGTGGAAAAGAGAGAAAATGAAATATAGAACTTCTATGGGGTTTTTATACTTCTGAAAAAAAAAAACTGCTCCTAATAGGAGAACTAGTTAAACTTCCTTCTGATCTACAAATATCAAACATTTTAAAAATTTTATATGAAAAACTTGAATTATTTTTTAATCAAAGAAAGATAAGCAATTATTTTAAATCACTAAATAGTACAAATGACGAGTCAGCTTTGCCAGAATTCTCCACATCCATTTTATAACCCATGTGCAATCACTTTTAGCCATTTTACACTTCTCTCCCTATTTCTTGATTCATCACCATTCAACTTTACCTATTAACAATGTGATATGATAAATGAGATTTTCTTCACTTATAAGATGCCCACTGAACTCTACCTATTCCTCCAAATATGGGAATGTGTAATAAGCACTGCTAAAAAAATTTAAACCAATTTCATTTTCTATTTTTGTTCTATTAACTATAGACAGTTCTGTCTTGACTCCCTACTTTGTGAGATGAAGGCATTAGTCTCAACTTATTTCTAAATTTGTTTAAAATAAGAAATTCAAGCTGACTTGTGGGAAGATGTCTTAAGATGAAGTAAGAGTAGAAAAGCAAATAAAAAGTGTCATATGCTTTTTCATGAGAGTATTTTTTGCTTCTGATTTCTAGAAAATAGGCTTTTAAAGTAATGCAAAGAAGAAAATATGTTTATTTACTTATTATGCTAATATCATGTCAGTAGGCCTTACTTTGGAATTTGTGCTCCCCACTGTAACAGAGTTAGACTCATTTATAGTTTCCCTACACATGGTTCTTCTACCCCTTTTATTTGAACCTATAATTAGCCATATACTTGTTAAATATATGTCCCAGAGACTTAAATCTTTGGTCTGTTCAAGTGCCAGTTGAACCCTGAATCTCAGCAGAGTTGCAACACCTACTATCCAGTTCATTGGATTCACCCAGGACAACTAACAAGGAGATGATGATAGACAACACATATCCCAAGGAACAGAGAGTGTCTGTAACTGCAAGCAAGATAGTTCCATTCATCTGCCCCATGGGATCCAAGCCCCCTCTCAATTAGAAATGAAGTGGGCATCACCATCCCAAAATTCTCAAGTATGTGATATGTGATAGAACCAGTAGATCTTTTGGTCATATGTTCATTGCTGCACCTCCTTTACTATAAAGTAGGTTCTGTGTTTAATGTAATATTATATGGGAGGTCATGCCAGTGGATCAAGCACTCATAAGTCCTTTAATATCGGTGCTGGTTAAACCTATGAGTGAAGAAAAGGCAAACACATAGCTGGAATATGTGTTAGATCTCCATCAAAATGAATTGCTGCTCCTTAGGGCAGAAAGAGGCCAATTAAGTCATCTTGCCTCCAGTTGGTCTTAAAACCAAATGTCTCAGTACTGGTCACCATTGTTGGCAGATTGGACTTTTGGTAATTAATGTGGCATGATCATACATTGTTGTGGGAGCCTGTGCTACTGGACATCCTTCATAGTCCCTACCTCTGCCACTGTAGGTGGTCTGTACTTGTGCCCATTAGGTCCGTACTAATGTGGCCAATAGCCCTGGCTGACTTGTGTTAACTGGCTGAGTTGTTCTCCCTATTTGGTGGTTCAATCCTTCTTCCATCATGTATGCTTTCTGGTGGGTGTTAGCTTGCAATGCAAAGATCTTCACCCTTCATGAAGATCCATCACATACTTCTACCCTAGACCAACCTGTAGCCAGTCTTCAATTATTGCCCTTTACAATTCCCTGACTGACTAGACAAGCCATTTGCCATCACCTATGAGTCTACAGATAAGGTAACCTCTAATCACTTCTTCCTGACAAGTGGATGAACAGATGAACATCCCAAAAATCTGCCAATTTGAAGGATTTTCTCTAATTATTGTCTTTCAGTGGCACCTCAAGTGAGGCTGAGGTACAGATACCATATATTTTTTACTTATAACCATGCACCAAGTCAACCCCTATTTAAACCAAGCTCAGCCATTTTTCTCCTCTATCAATTGATCATCAAGGAAACAACACCCCTTTCTGCTCAGCAACCATAAGTGTGAACTGAGAGTCTCAGTCATGATGAATGACATGAGAGTCTGGTCTACCTACCATTGCAGCTTGCTTGTGCACTCCAACCCTCTTCACACTCAAACCCACTTGTGACACTTCCATCTTACAATGGGCTATTACTGAATCCTCATGATCTTATAGCTTGGTGAGTCAGAGAGTACTTGGCTCATTCTAGGCAATTCTGAATATATAGGTGTGATAATTTGAGTCTTTTATGGACCCAGAAAATCATGTCCTTAGAGTTAACCCAGTCCTGTAGGGGTAAACCTATTATAGATGGGACTTTCTTTTGATTAGGTTACTTCAGTAGGGTGTGACCCAGAGTGGGTCTTAATCCTCTTACTGGAGACCTTTATAAGCAGAATAAACACAGAGAGAAACCCCAGAAGCTGAGAGAGAAAGGCCCAAAAGCCAGAAACTGAAATTAAAGGAACACAGAGGCAGAGGGAAAGCCACAGAGTAGGAAGATGAAGGCAAAGAAGCCCAGAGAAGGAGGGAGAGCCCCAGCAGATGCCTCTACATGCCTTGCCATGTGAGGGAAGAGTCCAGGATCACCAGCAGCTGGCCATTGGTCTGATAGGGATAGCAAATGATGTATTCATTAGATCAAGCCTGTATTTGATGCACCTTGGGCTGTGCTAATCTTCTCTAGCAAAGTTGCTATACCTGGCACAGCAGATGAAATTAGGACTACTCCCTATTTGCAATAATTCAGTGTCATCTTTCAGGATCTATCTGTGTTTTGCAGGACTGGACAGGTGAAATAATTGGAGATACAATGGGGATGCCATTATATCTGCCACTCCTGCACCCTTTGGGTCTTTAAAGGTGGCCCTAATCTATGCCATTGACCTCTAGATATGATACTGTTCTTGGTATACTGTTTTATTTTCCTAAGCAAATACCATGAAAGAGAGTGGTGTTAACAATGGGAATTTATTAGCCTATGGTTTTGAGGCTAAAAGAAAGTCCCAATTACGGTATAATCAAAGCAATGCTTTCTTCTCTAAGACTGGCTGCTGGCAATCCTTGGCTGCTCTGTCACAAGGCAAGGCACAGGGCAGTGTCTGCTGGACTCTTCCTTCTCTTCCAGGTTTCGTTGATTTCACCTTCTGGTTTCCATGGCTTTCTTTCTCTCTCTCTGAATTTTATTCTCTCATATAGGACTTCAGTATTTGGATTAAGACCCATCCTGAATGAGATGGGTCCTACCTTAATTGAAGTAGCCTTATTAAAAGCATGTGTTTCTGGGATACATGTATCTCCAAACCACCATAGTGTACTAACTTGGTTTTATATATTTGGATGGGTGGTCATTTCAGAGACTTCCATTTAATATTTTAAAACAAAAGCTATAATATTACCAACAAGGAACCAATGGCCTGGGCATTATGCCAACCACAAAAAGATTCAATTCCAATTTTACATTTTGAGACTAAAGACATGATCACCAGGTGATTCCATGGACCCAGTGGCACTGTGAGCAGGACTGCATTTGGCCCCACTATATGAAGGAAACTAAATTGATATTTCAGGTCTCTGTATATCAGTGTCAATTCATATTCTTTGTATTAGTCAGTGTAATTATTAATTGTATTCAATGTATTAATCAGCCAAAGGGGTGCTGATACAAAGTACCAGAAATCTGTTGGCTTTTATAAAGGGGATTTATTTGGGGTAAAAGCTTACAGTCCCAAGGCTAACTCAAGGTACCACAAGAAGGGCTTCCTCACCAAAGTTAGTTGTCATGTGTTGAAGCAAGATGGTGGGCTATCTCTGCCTAGTCTCTCCTTCTCCTCAGGATTTCCTTTTCTCTTGAGCTCTCTGGGCCTAGCCTCTTGAGGCTTCATACTTAAGTTATCCTGTAGTCCTCTCTCTCCTGGCACATGGCTTGTTTCTTTCTGGGTCCTCTATATCAGTCTGATCTGTTCTGCTCTCTTCCTAAGGTCAGCTATAAGCTATCAGGCAAATGGCTCGTCTATCCCTGGGGTCTCAGCTGTTTCTGTCACATGGCAGGATTAGAAATGGCAGAGCTCTCTCTTCCTGTGTTTGTCTAAGTGAATATCCGTTTATATCAGACCCAGTAGGGGGGCAGGGACACAACCTGTATCATGCCTTAGTGACTTAATGTAATCAAAAAGCCCTAAAAGCAATCTTAACAGGTAGCTAATCAAAGGCCCCTCAACTGAATTTAATACAATTAAATTCACACCCAGAGGAGTAGATTAGTTTACAAACATAATCTTTCTCTTTTTGGGATCCATAAATGATCTCAAATTGCCACAACCAATAATACTAAAAATGTTAAGATACTTCCTTTTTTCCAGTATGTGACTTCAAGAATAATGGATGTTAACTTCTTTAAGGAGGACTAGGGAAATCATTATTTTGTATTTTCTGTGGTGTTATGGATCCTTGAGAAGTTTCAGGTAAGAAAATTGACTCAGGTCTATAACTTAAACAATGGATCATGATTGGGGGGAGGGGGAGGAGGAACTATCCTCAACTTCCTGATCATCTGTCATTGATCTCTCCTGGATAAATAGGTTGAGCAATATCTTTGTTGGCTGACATGGCCATGTTCTAGAAATGTGATGTTCTATTCATTGTCTCCATATCTCTCTGTGGTCAGGCCTCCTTGGCTGCCACAGAGACCTTACCACTCATTATGATAATTGCTTCTGTTTGGCTCCTGATACCAGTGCTCTACTCCCTGCCTTTATTACTCCACAATCCTATCATAGCCTTTGCTATCAGAGAGCCTACTTCAGTAATGCCATCTCTTACCATCAGCCCTGGCTTACAAATGACAGCTATCATTGAGCTTCTTGGTGATACAGGTGCACCTCATCATCCCATTCTTATTGCTTTTGTAAGCAGAATGTCCTTCAGGTCTTCTCCCAGAAACTACCAGAGGATTTTTCAGGCTCTTATAATGTATCTATTCTGGCATGTGCACTTCTCTAAGCTTTTTGTTCTCTCCTTTTGAATGTCTTCCGTGGTCATTCTCACATTTATACTTTATTTTGTATGGGCTAAGACTTTCTCAGAGCTTCAAAGAGACATTTTAGAAGCATATTAGAACCATGTCTTGCCTGGCATATTTTCTTGTATCCAAAAAAAAGTGCCCCCCTATTGATAAACTTTTCCTTACACAACTTTATATTCCATCCAACTTGATTCAAGTTTCTAACATCCAATCCTAAATGGACTTGCAAAGATCTTGCTGATACCTGATGACTACTAGGTCCTGCAGCTCTTCTGGATCACAGACCCTTCCCTCTCTTAGAAGACCCACCACTTTGCTAGTGAAATGGCATTACAATTTAATCCTAGTTATAAGTGTGGTGACCAGGATGGGGGTGAAGGAGGAGTTCTGAGATGGGGCACAAGAAATCTTTGCAGTAATGCTTTCTGCCTCACCTTCAAAAAAAAGGAGAAACAAGTGTCCTTAACAGAGAGAAGTGGGTTGTACCTGTAGACTCAAAGGTTCATATAGGAGATTCATGATTTTCTAGTTCATCACACAGATATTCCTATTCCATGCCTCAGGATCCCATTCTTTACCAATCAAGGCCCTGCCTAGTTTAGGAATTTAAATTTACTTACACCATGATATATTTTATTAAGTACTGTACTAGTCTCCAGCTTTCCTTGCCTTATGGCTACTCTTTCAGTGCTGCCCAATCAGGACACCTGATTTCCAGAGTTAGCTTTAAATAGTCATTAACTGTCCACAGTTTTTCATTGGTTCTCTCAAAGTCATTAATTGCACCCAGAAAATATCCAATAAATATTCTTTCCTCTATGTTTCTAAAGTGCTTGATACATTGCTCCCACTAACTCATTTCTTTCCAATTTACCAATGAAAATTTTAACAAGTCCACTGCTACCTTGTGCCAACACTAATCTGTGGTCCAAAAATAGTGCCACCTACCGATTTGATAGGGTCATCACTGACAGGGAGACAGTGGGTGTTACAGCTCCCTGACCTAAACACAGGGTCTTTTTTCTCAGACCATTCCTGGCACCTATTGTTTCAGGCAGGGTTCCCAGGTAAGCAGACTCTGATATGGAGATTATTGTCCAAGAAGTTTATAAGGGATTACACTTGGGATTAACTTCTTTGAGTAAAAGGAAGGAAGCAGGATTGGGTAGAAGAATAGCTGAAGTTGGGAAAATAGTACATCGTGGTGGGGGAAAAATTAGGTGCCTGGTTTACAAACAATAGTAGAGTCATATGTGACAGCAGGGAAAGAAAAGATTATCATTAATTGAATAGAAAATACTGAAGAACTTCCAAATTAATGAGAAAAAAATAATACTGCAACTTAAAAAAAAAAAAAAAGAAAGTGGAAAATGAAAAAACTGTGCACATAATGGAGAAAAAGGGAGTTCATTGTCTGCATTAGGCCTACTGGGCTATCCCTGAAACCAAGCAAATGAGTTTTAGTACATACATTTTTTTGACATCGAGGTTTTTTCCATGAGGGAGATCAAAACAGAATTATTGCTGTAATAGTAACTATTTCTATTCTGATAAGAATGGGCAAGAAAATCAGGTAAAATAAAATAGAATCTTAGATGATATGGATTTGTACTAAACCCAAAAAGCTCATAGGTATATATTAAAATAAGTAAATTATACTGAAGAACTAAATCACTTTTGCAAAATCTTCATTTTCACAAGATTTTTCTGGCCCCCTTGTCTTGTAAGAATAGAGATTACCTTTCTATATTGTAACTAAGATGTGGGAAGAGTTCTATTTCAGCTGATTGGAATAAAGAAAAATACTAATTCAAATTTCTTCTTCAATGTGTGAATTGTACTTTAATGTAATACCAACATTTTTTTACACTATACTAGAATAAATGCATACAGAGAAGGATGCAATTGTTTCTCATGTATCTTATCCCATGAGAGAAATCCGCCGCTTTAGTTGTTTGTTTCAGTAACTATCCCAAGGGGAGCTTTAAAAGCAAAACCCAGCAAAATAAACAAATAGGTGAAAATTCTCTTATTTGGGCTTTTGTCAATCTTGGCACTGAATAATGCTGAGGTGGAAAATCTTGGAACTGAATAATGCTGAGACAAAAGTCAGTAATTTAAAAAGATCAAAAGGATTATTTACCTACTTCTAGACTGGCCACATATAATATTCTATTCTTTCAATAAAAAATGTAGTGGGGGAGTTCTGGCAAGGTGTCGTCAGCTGTGGTAGGCACTCCACAGCTCTCTCGCAAAAAATGGCTGAGAAGGGGCAAAATCCTACCCGAGTGAGCTGTTTTGGGGCCCACAGAGCAGGAGGCTTCAGGGCATCGATCTGGAAGGAACTGGATAAAGAGATAAAGAACCCAAGGGAAAACCGTGAGTTTCTCACCCCTATGGCTGGAAACAGTAAATGGCTAAGCCCCACCATCAAGGCAAAAAAGCCTCCAGGAACCCCCTGATTCCCACCAGCCACCAAGTGGGAGGAAATGTTCTCTGGGAGTAAGAGGGTTCTGGTGAAGGATGGAGAGGGGTTTACTTTCTGTGGGTTTGGTTATTTGGGCCCCCTTTGAACTTCAGGGAGCATACAAGCAGGAACCACAGTGGCCTCAGGAAGAAGGGAGAGGGGAATCTGCTCAGGCAACCTGATGTACCCAGCTGTCCTGGGAGAGAAGAACTTGGGGGAGGGGGGCAGAGACAGGCAACTGACAAATCTGGCACTAAAAACTATCAAAATTCCAACTCCCCTAAGGGAGGTAGTGATAGGAAACCTCAATAAGCTTTCAAGGGCCTTTTTAGGGTCCCCTGGGAGGAGGAAGAGTCTGGAAGTAGGTTGAGAGTGGTTTCTTTGAGGTGAGTTCAGTCACCAACATTCCCTTTGAACCTCAGAAGGGACCCCCACCTGACCAGGAGAGGTCACAGGTTGTCACACCCAGCTGCCCTGGAGAGAAAGCAATTAGAATAGAAAGGGAGTGGGGACTGACAGGCTCCTAATCAGCAAGACTCTGAACAACTGCAAAGATTCTAACCTGCCCGAGGGAAAGTGGGCAGATAGATTTCTGAAAGGCTAATTAAGCCAAGGAGAAAGTTTGGCTCAGTGGAGGAGTTCCTTCCTTGAGTATACTAAGTCCTCGGTTCAGTTCCTGGCTCTTCTTAGAGAAGTGGTCCACTGGGTTATCAGACATCCAGCTGATACTTTAGGACAGGGAACATATAGACATTCTTTTGTATTAGCTTTTCTTGGATCTATTATTTTACTTTAAAAAGGTTCCTTTTTTAATTTAACTTAGTTTACTCACTAAAACCTGGTTCAAAACCTGCAGAAGGCAGGGTACAGGGTAAATGATTGATGAACACTGGTAACCTGAGAAGCTCCTTAGGGACCTAAGAGGAAAAGGTGTTTTTCCATAGTTTTTGTTTGTTTGTTTTTTGTTCTCTTTTTCTATTCCTTCTTTTTTTATCCTCTTTCTCTCCCAACCCCAGTTTTTTTATTAGTTCCTGCTGTCTTGTTTCTTCTTTGCTGTGTTTCCCTTAGTTTTGTTTACCAACTCCTACTCCAAGACATATATTATCAAATTGTCCAATGCTCAAGAAAAAGAGAGAATACTGTAAGCAGCAAGAGAAAAAAGAACCATCACAAACAAGGGAAGCTCAATAAGATTAAGTGCTGATTTCTCATCTGTAACCATGGAGACAAGAAGGCAGTGGTATAACATAGTCAAGAGGCTAAAAGAAAAAAAACTCTATCCACAAATTTTCTATTCAGCAAAACTGGCATTCAAAAATGAGGGAAGTTTCAAAATATTCACAAATAAACAGAAATTAAGAGAGTATGTCAATAAGAACCTACACTTCAAGAAGTACTAAAGGGAATTCTGCAGATTGAAAGAAAAAACAGGAGAGACAGAGTTGGATGGGGTAAGAACAATTAAAAAGATAAAAAGAGAAATAAAAACAACATATGGCATATATAAACCTGAAGAAAATATGGCTAATGTAAGTAATTCCTACTCAGTAATAACATTGAATGTTAATGGATTAAACTCACCAGTCAAGAGATATAGACTGGCAGAATGGATAAGGAAATATGACCCATCTATATGTTGTCTACAAGAAACCTGCCTTAGACCCAGGGATTCAAGGAAGCTAAAAGTGAATGTTTGGAAAACAATTCTACAAGCAAACAATAACCAAAAGAGGGCAGGAGTAGCTATACTAATATTGGACAAAATAGATTTTAAGTGCAAAACAATTGTAAGAGACAAAAATGGACACTATTAATAAAAGGGGTAATGTATCAAGAAGAAAGAACAATCATAAACATTTATACACTTAACCAGGGTGCCACAAAATACATAAGGCAAACACTGGAAAAACTAAATGGAGAAATAGATGCCTCTACAATTATAGTGGGGGACTTTACTACACCATTATCACCATTAGACAGAAAATCTCAACAGAGAATCAATAAAGAAACAAACACTTTGAATAATACATTAGAGTATCTGGACCTAATAGACATATACAGAACAGTACACCCAAATACAGCAGGATATACATTCTTTTTTAGTGCACATGGATCATTCTCCAAGAGAGGCCACATGCTAGGCCACAGAACAAAACTCAATGAATTCAGAAAGATTGAAATTATACAAAGTAATTTATCCGACCATAATAGGATAAAGCTGGAAATCAGTAAAGGGCAGAGAACCAGATCAGGCACAAAGATACGGAAGTTGAAAATGGACTCTTGGTCCAACAGTGGGTCAAGGAGGAAATCACAAAAGAAATCAGTAACTACCTTGAAACGAATGAAAAATGACAACACAATGTATCAAAACTTATGGGATGCCTCAAAAGCTGTACTGAGAGAGAAATTCATGGCCATAAAAGCCTATATTAAAAAAGAAGAAAGAGCTAAAATCAAAGACCTTACTGCACACATGAAGGAATTAGAAAAAGAACAATAAATTAACCCCAAAGGAAGTAGAAAGAAGGAAATAACAAAGTTTAAGCAGAACTAAATGAAATTGAAAATAAGAAAGCACTAGAAAAAAATAAACAAAACCAAAAGCTGGTTCTTCAGGAAGATCAATAAAATTGACAAACCCATAGCTAGACTAACAGAAAAAAGGAGAGAGAAGATATAAATACATAAAATAAGAAATGAGGAAGGAGACATCAACACTGACCTCGCAGAAATAAAGAGCATCATAAGAGGATGCTTTGAAAAATTATATGCCAACAAGATGGACAATTTAGAGGAAGTGGACAAATTCCTAGAAACTCACAAGCAGCCTACATTGATGAAAAAATTGATACACTCAACAGACCAATCACAAGTAACAAAATAGAATTAGTCACAAAAACCTCCCAACTAAGAACATCCCAGGTGAGTCACAGGTGAATTCTACCAAACATTCTGGAAAGAACTAACACCAATCCTGCTTAAACTCTTCCAAAAAATAGAAGTGGAGGGAACATTGTCTAACTCATTCTATGATGCCAACATCACCTAATACCAAAGCCAAACAAAGATGCCACAAGAAAGGAAAATTATAGACCAATATCTCTAATGAACTTAGATGCTAAAACTCTCAACAAAATATTTGCTAATAGTATTCAACAACATATCAAATGAATTATACACCATAACCAAGGGGGTATCATCCCTGGTATGCAAGGATGGTTCAATATAAGAAAATCAATCAATGTAATACACCACATAAACAAAGTGAAAGAAAGAAATCAAATGATCATCTCTATAGATGCAGAAAAAGCATTTGACAAAATAAAACAACATTTCCTGATAAAAACACTACAAAAGATAAGAATAGAAGGAAACTTCCTCAACATGATACAAGGTATGTATGAAAAACCCACAGCTAACATATTCAATGGAGAAATCCTAAAAGTGTCCCCTCTATAATTGGGAACAAGAAAAGGATGCCCACTTTCACCACTCCTATTCAACATTGTGTTAGAAGTACTTGCGTGAGCACTTAGAGAAGAAAAATATTTAAAAGGCTTCCAAATTGGAAACAAAGAAGTAAAAATTTCACTATTTGCAGGCGACATGTTCCTCTACATAGAAAGCCCTTAGAAATCTACAACAAAGCTTCTAGAGCTTATAAATGAGTTCCGTAAAGTTGCAGGTTATAAGATCAATGTGCAAAAATCAGCATTTCTGTACACTAATAATGAGTAATTTGAGGAGGAAATCAAGAAAAAATCCCATTTATGATAGCAACTAAAAGAATCAAATACCTAGGAATAAATTTAACTAAAGATGTAAATGACTTATATGCAAAAATCAATACAACACTTAAAAGAAATCAAAGAAGACTTAAATAAATGGAAAAATATTCCCTGTTCATGGATAGGAAGACTAACATCATTAAGATTTCTATCCTACCCAGACTGATCTACAGTTTTAATGCAATCCCAATAAAAATCACCACAGCATATTTTACCGAATTGGAAAAACTAAGTATGAATTTTATCTGAAACAGCAAGGGGCCCCAAATAGCCAAAGACATATTGAAAAGGAAAAATGAAGTTGGAGGAATCACACTACCTGACTTAAACATACTACAAAGCTACAGTAGTCAAAACTGCATGGTATTGGCACAAGGATAGACATATTGACCAATGGAACCAAATCGAGAGTTCTGATATATATCCTCGCATATACAGTCAACCGAATTTGACAAGCCCACCAAGCCCATTCAACAGGGGAAGAATGGCCTCTTCAACAAATGGTGCTTTGAGAACTGGATATCCATATCCAAAAGAATGAAAGAGGAACACCATCTCACACCTTATACAAAAATTAACTCAGATGGATCAATGATTTACATATAAGAGCTGAAACCATAAAGAGCTTGGAAGATAATGTAGAGAAGCATCTACAGGATCTTGTAATAGGAAATGGTTTCATGAACTTCACATCCAAAGCACAAACAGCGATAGATAGGTAGGTAGGTAGGTAGGTAGGTAGGTAGGTAGGTAGATAGATAGATAGATAGATAGATAGATAGATAGATAGATAGATAGATAGATAGATAGAT